>QTSX02007109.1:457028-519516 GCA_014839935.2 Entomophthora muscae
TCTGAACAGAAGCTTGACGTTGAGTGTTAGCCTTGAGTTTGGTAATTGCCTCCCATACCTTGGTTTCAAAATCAGATGGGGTTTCAACAGGAGGAGTCACCTCAATAGATGCTACCCTGTCATCCACATAATTTTGCACCTGGTATAGAGTGTTGCCTAGTGAAGCCTTATTCAGACTGTATTGATGCTGGAAATGGCAGCCCCAAGTATCAACATGAGCTCCTATCAATTTGAGTTGCAAGTTGACATGCTCCCTGAATTGATTAAGCTCACTAATCAGAGTCTCAAAATCCTGGCAATTTTTTAGCAGAAAGGCCTCAATTTGCTCATGCCACGCTGCCTGATGTTCATCCAATTTGCATAGTTGGTCTTTTATGTATCCAGGGAGCAAGGTGCAAAGGGAGTTCAGGGAGGAGGTTAAGTACTTTTGTGACGCCAGTGAATTGTGCTGGTTGTTGGAAATACACACAAAGATACTGTGGGGCTATTCTTGATAGGCCATATTTTGAGCATGGTTATTTGAGACAGTGGTGGCTACAGTATCTAATAGTTGATTCTGGGATCCTAAGGAAAGTTGGTGGTGAACTAGGGCAGGTTGGATGAACTGGTTGACCAACACACCAATTGTATCCATGGATTCCATCAACACAGGGGGGAGACCAAAGTCCAAAAGGAAAGAGTACAGGTCTTCAGAAGCGTACCTGGGACAGAGGCCAGGGATAGAGTGCATTGCCACAGTGCAAGAATGTAGCAGGCAGCAGGCAGCAGCACAAGCTTGCTTGTAGTTGAGAGAGAAAGCGGGAAGGGGGCCCATACAGGCCTGGGAGACATAACCAATACCATAGAATTTGAGGGGGCATTGGTGATGTCTTCTTCTAGAGGGGGACTAGAAACTTTAGGTTGATTTGGTACTTTAGAAACAAAGGGAGAGGGACCAGAGAATGCGCGTGGGAACAGGGTAACCAAGGGGTTTGTAGCCCCTGTAGTGAGCACCATTTTGTCATGTTTGGCTCCTAGGGACAACATCCAGGAGGACACAGCAGGAAATCTTTATAACAAAAGATTTGAGGTTTGAAGCTAGCTTTGGGTTAGCCTTCAGGGCAAAATTAAGGGCATATACCTTAATTTTCTGGAAAACAAAATGTGAAAGTCCTTTTGGCAGAAAGGACAGAAAAAAGCTTGAAGATTATTAAAACCAATTCAAATGTGGATAAACTTGTCTTTATTAGGAGTAATGATTCTAATTTAAATAGTAGACAAGGGACAGTGATTACTCATTAGGAAGACAGAGTGGCTGAGGGGGTCACGTTGGGATGAGGTCATACCAGGATCAATCACAGACAGGTACAATAATCCAGAATGGGTGGATATTGAACCAGACCCATTTACAGAAGGCAAGGAATATCCAAAATTGAAAGCAAACCCAGCCAAATCTTTGCAACTATCAATATTTGAAGGCCATATCAAAATAGCATTAATTGCGCAATTTACAACAGTAAAAGAAGATAGTGTTTGAAGAAATAGGATTTATTGCTAGACCACATGAAATAATGAAAGCTGACCTTCTTAAATACTGATACTGAGTATCCATTATTCAATAGGTTTCTGAAAGAAGAGGAGTAAAAAATTGGGCTTCATGAATGGGTATGTCAGGGCCCAGAATGCCCTAGAAAATCAGCTAGCCTGCCTGAAGATAAATAAACCAACAGTGTGAAAAGCATTACCAACTGCCTTCCTGGAAGGAAACCCTCTTTCTGACCAAAAATGGCCAGGGGTTTGCAAATTTTACGTGCCACAAGACCCTGGCATTGAAATCAAAAACAAAATTGGGTCCATTTGCTATCAGGAAATGGTAAATTGGGAAAGCAATTGTTTTATTGTGCAATCAGGAGCTCAATTGCTTGCAGGTTCTAATAATAGCTGTGGCACCTTGGCATACTGTATTTAAACCCATGATCATCATATACCAGCCAATACCCTTCCCCCCAGGCCCCAGTGCGCAATTTCCAATCCATTTTGCAAGTATCACTGGAAATGATGCCACCAGGCCTCTGGTAGAACAAAAAGATAAGTATTCCTCAGTAAGTATAAGAAGTAAGGAGGAGCCTTCCTCACTGTTGACATCTTAAATGAACAACTTTGAGCCTAGGACCCATTATTTTCTTACAGGAATTATCTATTTTTTCACCAATATAATCATTATGTTTGCATCTATTTGCAAATTGGCAACAGTGGCAAAATTGACTGTAGGAATGCAAAAGTGAGAATTCAAAAGTGATAATCTAAAAGTGGCCAAGTCAAAAAATTTAAAATTTCAAAATTAAATTAAATTAAAACAACTCATCTGGAATTAAAAATTATTATGGCCATATAAAATACTTTTTATTCATTCTCTCAACTAAAAAATTCAAGAAAAAGTAGTTAATTTATTATAAAAAGCTATTTTTAAAATTTAAAAAATGAAAAATGGCCACTTTTAGATTCTCAATTTTGAATTCTCACTTTTGCATCCCTACAGTCAATTTTGCCACTGTTGCCAATTTTCAAATCCACTACACAATACAACTGTGCCTATATCTTCCCTCCTGGTCATGTGCCTGTCCATTTGGTTAAGCCACCTTGCGCCATTAACTTGGATTTCTTCCACCCTCACCACCTGGATCTTCCTCCTGGCCACCATAGAGGCCCAATTCTGACTATCATGAAGGAGATCCTTTCCACTCCTTCCTTGCCCATTATGCCTCCTGCCCAAGACTTCAGTAAGTTGGGGGCTGTCTACATTCAGTATTGGGGCTGGACAATCAGGTTGTGCCTCATACTGGGAGTTGGCGTCCTCTGGCTACTGCTGTGAATTACATCTTTGAGATCACATCAATTGTGTACATGGCCTTTCAGGCCTGGCCTGCCTCCCCTGTGGGAGTCCAGCCAGACTCTGGTATGAGCTGTGACAGGGTAGAATTATGAGAGGAACTGGAAAATATGCAACTCCAGTTGGTAAACAATTAAAAATGTAAAATAATGATATGAGAGGAACCAGGACCTTAGGAGAGGAAACCATAATTTAAGCAGATTATTTAAATCACCGCTTAATTTAAGACAAAAGGTTACTGACAGTTGCTTGTTGGCTTGATTAGTTACTTTGGAGTGTGGACGTAACTAAGATTCCAGCCAATCAGCTGTTGAGCATATATTAGAGTAATTTATGATCCCCTTATCATTTCAAAAGGTGAAAACAAAAGTTGATTGGATAGGATAATTATAAATTAACATAACAAGTTCAAAATTGCTTTCAAAACTAACATTGGTTGCGTCCTTAGGGTCTCAGGTTTGATCCCTGTCCTGGGCAGGATTTTTAAGTACTTTCTTTGTTGAACCTGTGTGGTGTATTGCTGGTCCTTCTCTTTGGTGCTCCATATAACCAAGATGGTCAAGGTAGTCATGGATTGCATCCTTTACACCTCATGAGACTATCTGAAACCAAAAAGCAATGCAAATCTGTAATCATGGCAAAGAATAGAAGAGCCTCAGTCACCAGGGAGGCTCAACCCTTCCAGGCCCAAATCAGGTATGTAAAAACTACCCTAAGTGACCCCATCATTCCAATAATTAAATGCAACATAGCAATTGGCTTAGAATGGATAAGAAAGACAAATCTCACATTGACTGGGATAGCAATATCCTCACCATACAACAAGGAGAAGTACATCATGTATATCCAACTCACATTCACGCCCTCATGGGAAATCATGTATTTGCAAAGATTACCAAAACAGAAGAGGAAAAGACTTCAGCAATATTGACTGGAATACCTGCACATACAATAGCATATATTTCAAAAATATAGACACGTCACATGAACAGAATTCTATACTCCAGCAATCTTTTCAATAATTTCCTTCTGTATTCAGGAGAAGCTGCCAGGGTTACCACCTGACCAAGGTATCCAACACAAAATTGACCTAAAAGAGAGTGTACCTAATGCTTGCCTCATCTACTTTCTGGCACCTCAAGAGGATTAGACATTGAAGGAATACCTGGATAATGTCAGGGCCCAGATTTCCCTGGACAGTCAGCTGGCCTCCTTAGAGTTGATTAGCCATGCAGCATGGAAACCCACACAAAGCACCTCCCAGGGCAAAATACCCCCCTTTTGACTAGCAAATGGCCTGGGATTTGAAAGGCACACAAGCCTCAAATCCCTGACTTCAAGCCTGTTATCAAATTTGGGCCACCCATCTATCAGGAAATGGCACATTGGGAGCGCAACTATTTGATTGCGCAATCAGACAATTGATTCATTGCGGGAGCTAAAAATAACTGTAGCAACTTGGCATGCTGCAAATTTCAAAAGGTTCATGTTATATCAGCCAATAAGATCTCACCCTCTTGCCCAATCATGTAAATTCTGATTAAAATTGTAAATCCAACTCCAAATGATGCCATCAGTTCTCTGGTGGCACAAAAGGCCACAGAATCTTCAGTAAGTATAAGTAGTGAGGGGGAGAAGCCCTCCTCACTGTTGACATCTTAATAAAGCAAGTTTATGCCTAGAAATTATTATCTTATTGCAGGAATTGTATATTTTTGCTCAAATTTAATTATTCTCCTTGCATCCATTTGTGAATCCACTACTCAATACAAACTTGCATACCCATATCCTTCCGGCCATACTCCTGTTGTCCTTGTCAAACTGCCCCGCGCCCTTGACCTGGAGTATTTCCATCCCCATCACCTGGATCTGCCACCAGCAATGAAGGAGATTCCTACTGCCCCTCCTCTCCCCAACGCGCCTCCCACCCAGGACTTTAGCAAGCTGGGGTTTGTCTATATCACAGTATTGGGGCTGGCCAACCAAGTTATGCCCCATACCGGTAGTTGGCGCCCCCTAGCCACTGCTCTAAACTACCTGGTTTATATAGCGCCTATTGTGTACATGGTCTTTCAGGACCAGCCTGTCTCCCCTGTGGGAGTCTAGCCGGACTCTGATATGGGCGTGACAGTATGTCAACCGTATCTAAACTAGTAACCCTGGGCCCCTATTCTTCTTTGATTATAGGGGCATCTTGTATGCTTTTATTTATGACCTCAGCTTAACCCCTAGGACAGTATTTAATCAAGAAACAAGAAACAAACAAATGCTAAGAAGAAATTGTTGCCAAGCCATCCCAGGTCCAGACCATGACCATCTCCACCTCAAACCAGAATACTGCTGCTCCCACAACCTTTCCTGACCTGCCAAAACTGGACTTGGATGTTTTCATAAAAGGAATGATCATGATAAATGCCTTGTTCCACGCCCACCCCAAGAGCTTCAGAGACAACACCCAGATGGTTATGATGGTGGCCACCCAACTGAAGGATGATGCCAAAGAAACCTTCTTGACCTGCCTTGAGAAAGAACCAGACCTCATACTTTCCTACAATCAATTCCTGGAGAGAACAAACTCTTCAGCTACCCCTGCTGGGGCCAAGACCCAAGCCTACATGGGGCTCATCTGCCTGACCCAGGGAAGAGACAACCTGGAGACCTATATACAATGATTCCTACGCCTGGCAGATGCAGCCAAGATTCCTGACAACATATTAGGCTTGCATTTCAGAAACAGTCTGAACCCACACCATGTCAGCCTAATGAGACATCACCAATGTGACCTTCCCAAAGACGAGCTCCTGGCTATTGCCAGAGGCATGGACTTCAGCCAACCACAAGGAAACCACGCTGGCTAACCCTGGAATAATTAAACCCCTGGTATAAGTAGGCCCCACTTGAACATGACCCCTGAAGAGTACCAACACCACGTCAGAAGTGGACTATGCTTCTATTGCCACCAGAGTGGTCATTTATCCAAGGACTTCAAAAGCTGCTCCAATGGAACCCAAGGAGCAACCATCTCAGCAATAAATAACGCTTCACAATCTTATCCTATCATTGACACTACTTTATGTTATAATAACCATGAGTTGAACACTGTAGCTCTCCTAGATAGTGGGGCAACCCTCAACTACATGGAATGTAGCCTAGCTGAGAAACTTGGTGTACCAATTCAGGGAAATTCCCAACTGGTAACCTTGGGTAACAAGACAACAGACCTGTCCCACAAATGTGAAGAGTTTGTCTCCCTGAAGTTAAACAAGAGATTGCTGACCACCAGATTCCACGTCATGGAGAAGCTTCCCAAACCTGTAGTGATAGGGTTTGAATGGTGGGTTGACCACCAATTGAACTTGGAATATAAGAACCATCAAGTGACTGTCACTCATGAGAGCCAAACCTTTTGAGGTCCCCTGCCTGAACCCCCCAGCAGACCCCTGAGTTTAACAATATCACCATGAAACCCTGCAAGGCCAAGATCCCAAAATGTTTGAAGCCTTGGGAGTCTGTCTTCTCCAAAGAAGAAGCTGCCGCCTTGCCAAAACATAGCCAGTTTGACCATGCCATTGACCTCCTCCCCAGAACCCAACCTAAGCATGGACCTGTCTATAGTTGTAACATGAAGGAACAAGCCACCTTAAGAGAGTACTTGGACAAGATATTGAAGAAGGGATATATACGCATCTCTAAATCTCCTTGTTTGTCCCCTTTATTGCTTGTTAAAAAGAAGGACAGTGAGTTAAGTCCTTGTGTCAATTACCAGGACCTAAACAGCATCACAGTGAAGAACAGATACCCCATACCCAATGCTGAAGACCTCTCAGACCAGCTTTCAGGAGCCAACGTTTTCTCACAGGTTGATTTGAGAGATGCCTTTAACCAGATCCAGATCAGGCCTGGCAACAAATGGAAAACTGCCTTCAAGACTAGACAAGGTCTTTTTGAATACTTGGTTATGCCGTTTGGGCTGTGCAACGCGCCCAGTACCTTTCAAACTATGGTGGACGTGGTCTTGGGAGGACTCAAGGACCAGTGCTGAGTAGCCTACTTAGATGACATCCTCATTTACAGTTGCACACCTGAAGAACATGTTGAACACCTTCAAGCTGTCCTATAACGCTTCAAGAAACACAGACTATTTGTCAAATTCCAGAAATGTGAGTTTTTCCAAGAAGAAGTAGAGTTCCTGGGGTACAATGTACTGAAAGGAGGTTTTGCAATGACGCCTGATAAAATAGAGGCCGTGACATCATGGCCTAAGCCTAAGAACCGCAAGGAGGTCAGAAGTTTCCTGGGCCTGGCAAACTTCTGCCGGGAATTTGTCCAAAATCTTTCTTTAATCTGCTTGCCCTTGACCTGCCTCACCTCTGATAAACACCCTTTTGTGTGGGATGATACCACCAAGTCAGCCTTTGAGTTGCTAAAGATCACCTTTGTTTCTGCCCCTGTCTTAGCAATGTTGCTTTACAATAAGCCCTTCATTGTGGAAACGGATGCCTCTGACTTTGCATTGGGGGGTGTTGCTTCAGGAGGGGCATGATAGTAAGCTGCACCCTATAGCTTACTACTCAAGGAAGTTCACTATGCCTGAGTTGAACTACCCCATCTACAATAAAGAGATGCTTTCTATCATCCAGTCCTTGAAACATTGGAGAAGATACTTGTGTGACGCCAACCACCCTGTGAGAATCATGACCAATCACAAGAACCTGACATACACTTCAAACCATAACAACTGAATCAGCAACAAGCTAGATGGGTCTTATTCCTAGCAGATTACAACTTATCAATCAGCTACAAGCCTGGCAAGATCAACATTGTACCAGATCCCTTAAGCCAAAGATTCAACCTTTTTCCTAGTGCCAAAGATATTGAAGAATTCAACACTAAATCCTTGCTGTCCCTAAACATGATTGAGCCAATGCTCCTATTTCTGGGGATAGCCAGTAGAAGAGAAGAAATCCAACTAGCTAAGACTGTAAACCAGCACTGTATCTCCATCATGGAATACTTAAAGAAAGATATCAACAGTTGAACTACCAAAACAGTTACTCCCTACATGGAAACACCCTGCAGCTACACGGACGCACCTATGCACCAGAAGGCCCAATGCGCTTAGAGATACTGAAGGAATACCACGACTCCCCCATGTCAGGACACCCTGGGCGTACAAAGACCCTCAAAGGGATTAAGAGAACCTATATGTGGCCCAGGATGAAGCCAGAGATTGAAAGATACCTCATTGGTTATGAGACATGCAGACGTACCAAACCTAAGCAAGGAAAGCCAGAAGGATTACTACAATCCCTTCAGATTGCAGAAGGCCCTTGGAAGTCAGTTTCTATGGACTACGTTGTGGAGCTACCCAATTCAAAAGGATTCAACGCCATCCTTGTAATTGTTGATTGCTTTATCAAGATAGCTCACTTCATTCCAACAACAACCAAAGTAACCGCAAAGGAAACTGCCGCTCTATTCCGTAACCAAGTATTCATGAACCATGGACTCCCACAAGAAGTGGTCTCAGACAGAGACCCACAATTCACCTCTAAGTTTTGGGCCCAAATCCTAAAGTACTTGGGAATAAAAAGATTATTGTCTACTGCATATCACCCCCAGAGCAACAGACAGACCAAGAAAGTGAACTAGATCCTTGAACAGTACTTACAATGCTACGTTAACTTGGAACAGAACAATTGGGTAACCCACCTACCAATGGCTCAGTTTGCGTACAACAACAAAGACCACAGCTCCACTGGTATGTCCCCCTTCAAAGCCAACTACAGATTCAACCCCATATGGGATGCCCCCCACAGAGGAAGCCAACAACCCCAAAGGACAATACTGGGTCAGCAACATCCACATGTGCCAAGAAGAATGCGCCAAGAACCTGAGAAGAGCAGTACAAGTATACAAGGATTTTGCCAATAAGAAACAAATCCCTGGCCCCCCCAATTGAAGTAAGAGACCTTGTGTATCTCAGCGCTAAGAACATCAAGACTGCTGCCCCTTGTGCTAGCTTGAGTCCCAACAAACAGGTCCTTACAAAGTCTTACAACGCATTGGTACTGTAGCCTACCAACTAGAACTGCCCCCTGGATGGAAGATTCACGGTGTATTCCACCGCTCCCTGTTATCAAAAAAGAAAGGACCTTCTCTCCTGTACCAGATAGTGAGAACATCTCCCCCATCCATCAAAATAGGAAGCTTCACGGAACACAATGTTGAAGCCATCCTGGGACACAAACTCCAATACCAAAAACCTCATTTCCTGGTCAAATGGAAAGGATACCCCCATGAAGAGAATACTTGGGAACCTGAATCCAACCTGGAGAATGCCGCCATCCTACTAAAGAAATATAAGTCTTGGAGTAAAGAGTTGTTCTCTGCAAGCTCAACTAGGGTAGGGAAGATGTCAGGGCTCAGATTACCCTGGACAGTCAGCTGGCCTCCTTAGAGTTGATTAAACATGCAGCATGGAAACCCACACAAAGCACCTCCCAGGGCAAAATACCCCCCTTTTGACTAGCAAATGGCCTGGGATTTGAAAGGCACACAAGCCTCAAATCCCTGACTTCAAGCCTGTTATCAAATTTGGGCCACCCATCTATCAGGAAATGGCACATTGGGAGCGCAACTATTTGATTGCGCAATCAGACAATTGATTCATTGCGGGAGCTAAAAATAACTGTAGCAACTTGGCATGCTGCAAATTTCAAAAGGTTCATGTTATAGCAGCCAATAAGATCTCACCCTCTTGCCCAAGCACACAAATTCTGGTTGAAATTGTAAATCCAACTCCAAATAATGCCATCAGTTCTTTGGTGGTACAAAAGGCCACAGAATCTTCAGTAAGTATAATTAGTAAGGGAGAGAAGCCCTCCTCACTGTTGACATCTTAATAAAGCAAGTTTATGCCTAGAATATATTATCTTATTGCAGGAATTGTCTATTTTTGCTCAAATTTAATTATTTTCTTTGCATCCATTTGTGAATCCACTACTCAATACAAACTTGCATACCCATATCCTTCTGGCCATACTCCTGTTGTCCTTGCCAAACCGCCCTGAGCCCTTGACCTGGAGTATTTCCATCCCCATCACCTTAATCTGCCACCAGCAATGAAGGAGATTCCTAATGCCCCTCCTCTCCCCAACGCGCCTCCCACCCAGGACTTTAGCAAGATGGGGTTTGTCTATATCACAGTATTGGGGCTGGCCAACCAAGTTATGCCCCATACCGGTAGTTGGCGCCCCCTAGCCACTGCTCTAAACTACCTGGTTTGTATAGCGCCTATTGTGTACATGGCCTTCCAGGCCTGGCCTGTCTCCCCTGTGGGAGTCCAGCTGGACTCTGGTATGGGCTGTGATAGATAAGGCCCTAGAAAAAGGACTCATTTGACCATCAAAATCTCCCTTTGCTACATCAGTCTTCTTTGTGGCTAAGAAAGATGGAGGCTTGCACTTTTTACCAACTACAGAGCACTCAATGAGGTCACAATTAAGAACAGGTATACCCTGCCCCTTATTGACAACCTCTTGACACTTTAGGAGAATCACAGTTCTTCACAAAGAATGACTTAACCGCAGGATACCATCAAATCTGTGTTAAACCTGAAGATAATCCAAAGACAGTGTTCATATCTAATATGGGACATTTGAGTATGTTGTCCTAAGCTTTTTTATCACCAATAATCCCAGCAAATTTATTATGTTCATTAATGAGATGGTTAAGGAGCATATAAAAAATGTTCCATAGTATATCTAGATTATTTAATTATCTACAGCCCCAGCAAAGAACAACACTGAAAAGATGTCTTCATAGTAGTCATCACACTTCAGAACAGCCAACTAATGATCAAACCATCCAAGTTAAAGTTTCCTCCACCAATTTACCCTTCATGGGGCATATAATCAGCAAGGACAGAGCTAAACTAGATCCTGAAAAAGTAAAAGCCATAACTGGCATATCAGCACTGCAGGACAAGAGTGAACTCAGTACCTTCCTGGGAATGATTTTGTATGTCAGGAATTGCTTTCTGTAGAATTGATTTCTTATGAGAATTTAATTTTTCCTTGTTGTTTCCTTAGGAATTTACAATTTTAATTTAAAGTCCAAAATTATGGTTTGGATTTCCTGATTTTCAGAAAATCCTGATCTATCAGGGTTGACTGATCCATATTTTTATAAATAGAGCTATAGGCCAATAATATATGGTTCACCGCCAGATGTGAGATATCTATTCTGGATAATGGCAAAATATATCAAGCTAATTATAGGATTCTTATTTGGAAGATACCTGAGACATTCAGGGTCAAAAATTATTAGTTGATCAAGAAGCTCAAACTAATTGCAAACCATTTGGGATTACTAAAACAAATGTACCACTGCCAGCTGGAATAAGAAAGAGCATACAGCATCTTTTTTGCCAAGAAATGGGAAAGAAGACTGCCTGTGCATAGTGTGCATTACATAGAGCACAAGACAGGACCCCACCCAATAGATCTCAACTTAGTTGGTCTCAACTGAGTCAAGGAATATACATGCTGAAGAAAAGAAATTATCAGCATAGGATATTTCCTCATTTTAAAATTACTATTTGGGTTTAAAATCAAACTCTGGGGGTGAAACTAGTAGCTTGGGGATGATAGGCTAGCTAGTAAGAGTTATCCACAGCTAGATGTTAGTCTGGCTGCAGCCCCCCTATGCTATAAAAAGTCCTTCTAATGTTGCAACAGGACCAATGAGGATCCAGTATTTGAATTGGGGAAGACAACAGTCTAATAGAAAGGACAGGAATAATAAGCATAAGGTATTGTTTATTGTAGAATATTGTGATTAATACTGTAAATTCAGAACCTAAACGTAAAAATGCGGGATTGTCAAATCCTTGGTCCAAATTTTGAATCACTTTTGTGGGCAACTCAGCTGAGTGAAAAAATAAAATATTTAATAAAATCAACCATTTAATTTGACTTTTTTTGATTTATTTAAATAGGCAAATTTTGAATCTCTTGAGCAGATAACTCAACTAACAAAAGACAAAACTCAGCAAATAAATGTGGGATACATGAATCAGAAATGCGGGACTCTTATGTACAATTTGAGATTTCCTGTATGTCAAACAAACCATAGACATCATGTAAAAATTAACAAATCTGAAATTGCAGGATTGTCAAATCCAAGAACCAAGTTTCAAATCATAATTGTGGTGAATTTGAAATAAATATAATTTATGGGTGTCTCAAAAAAGATGTTAAAGGATCTAGAGTAAATTTGTGCTGATTATTTTAGGAATCACAGGCATTCTCAAAAATCACCCTATTCCATTTTAGTGCGGCTAAAATTTAGATCCTACTATCCACAAAATTAACATATTTAACAATAAAATTGACTAAAATATACATTCCTCTTTTTGAGTTTAAGTTTTTTAATAAAAAAATTTTTATTCTTCTTCCAACACCAACCAATTCAACAAGCTGTTCCCTGGCCTTGACAAAATCATACAGGGCTATGCTGGGTCTTCTAATAGTGAAGTCTCCCTCTATGGCCACTCCCAACCCGCTGGCCCCTCCGCAATCACCACCCAGGAGTGTGTTCTTTCTCCTGCATCCTCAAGCATGGCCCTGTTTGCCCATCACGCACAGGCAGCTGCTAACCTAAATCATACAGCAACACTAGCATCCAGAATTGACCAAGTGAGCCATGGGGCCACCAATGGAAACCAGAATCCAGAAACAGCCCGTCAGATGGCACTGTCTGGTTCTCAAGGCAGACACATCCTACCTCCAGCCAATCAGCCTGTGAGACACAGAAGAAAATTATTCACTCCAGAGATTGTTCTTGAAATGGTTGAAAAGCAAGGGATGCTTATGCCCATTGGGGAAATTGCGGCCGCAATGGGGTTTGCAAAGTCCACTGTGGCTGCAACCCTGCAAGCCCACGCCAACTGTGGCCCCCTACCAAGAAGACCCCAACTGGTGCTTGTACTTAGTCCAAAGGTGATACAGCCCATCCCTTATGATGGCCCTTATGGAACGTGACCCACAGATGCCCCTGGTCCAGGTACGTCTCCAGCTGGGACCCCATAGCATCTTCACCAATAAAAGAACAGTGAATTTGTGGATGCACGGAGTTGTGGTTGCTGCCAGAATCCTATCCAATCAGGTTCTTGGTGGATCCAGTTTGGTGGATATGGACCCATACAATTTGACCACATCAATTTTATTAAAGAGAGGGCAATGAGGGTCCTTAATGACGTCATCTTCCTACCATATGCTAAGATATCTGCAAGTATCCAAGACTTTGGAGAGAAGCGTATCCAGTCTGACGTGTACAAGTGCAGCCCAACCTTGTATTTTTTTGTTGGGGTTTTATTGGCAGTTTCCCCATTGGGTGTCAATTATTACTTGGCAATATCAAACACCGCAGATGAATATGCCTACCAGAAAGAGCTCAAGGCCATGCTGGAGGAGTGGGCCACACAAAACGCCGTGCACACAGTTGTACTGAGTGCTGAGATGGAGCAGAGGAAATTGGCAACCCAAGAAATCAGGGCTGCAGGGCATACCTGCTGGTCCTATCCCATCAACTACGCCAACATGCATCTTGCAGGTGTATGTCTCTACAACTTTGGTTCTGCCCTCAGGCGCTTAAAGCCTGCCATCTACAACAAACTATGCACCCAAATTAATAAGGGGTATGAGCTTTTCCCTTCCGTGTCCGTCCAGGAATTATTTGATCTCATCATATTCTATGCAAGTGATAGTGATAAGTCCAGAAAGGACCCCTGCCTCCCCCCATGCCAGTCCATCCATTTTGTCAAGCCAGTATATGTAACAGAAGAAGAATTTGAGCAATTGAAGCAATCAGCTCTTGCTGCCCCTTCCCAGTCAACAAATCCTGCCTCCTCAACCCCCCCCATCAAGTCACCTGTCTTCCAACCCTGACTCCCAAACCACCACCCATTCTCTCACCACTATCTCTGATGCTGCCCCTTTCACAGGCGCAGATGAAGGTGATGTTCATTTCACCCATTTCCTCTCCTTCCCGTCTTTTGATTATTAAATAAATCTTTTCTTTGTGACAACTTATTAAAATTGATATCTCTCTTTCAATTCATAATTAATAATATTTTCTTTTTACATTATCAACATTTCCCATAATTAATAAAATGTTGTACATTTTACAAATAGCTTAAAATTATGAGCATACATATTTTTCATCATCATTAATAAATTAAAGACAATGAACGTAAATATTACATTAAAATATTGCAATTAGACGTCAAATCTTGGTATTTAAACATTATGTGCATAACTCAAAGCATTTTGTTTAATAAATGTCACTGTAAACTAGGCCTTTTTCATTGTAATTTATCTAAATTGACTGTGTTTATATTAGAGAGCCATTAACGCTTAGTACAAATATTGATACATAGTGCATTTTACAGCCTGTATATTTACCTATTGGTAATAATTCTGTAAAATTTTCAGACAGATTTTTTAAGGTAATAATAATGTAATGGATTAATAAATTACTGTTTATTGTCATTAATTGACTGATTTCCTTTGCTGTAGCAATTGTGCATTTTCTGATATTTAAGCACTAGTATCCAATTGGTTGGTTTCACATCAAATTGCACAGGCAATAGGAAATCAAGCTGCCACCCCAACCACATCCAGTCTTGGGGTGGCGGCTTGTTTTCCTATTGCCTGTGCAATTGGATGTGAAGCCAACCAATTGAATACTAGTGCATAAATATCAGAAAATGCACAATTGCCACAGCAAAGAAAATCAGCCAATTGATGACAATAAACAGTAATTTTTTAACACATTAAATTATTATTACTTTGCAAAATCTAACTAAAAAGTTTATAGAATTATTACCAATAGGTAAATATACAGGCTGTAAAATGCACTATGTATCAATATTTGTACTAAGCATTAATGGCACTCTAATATAAACACAGTCAATTTATTTTAAATTATAATAAAAAAGCCATGTTTACAATGGATTTTATTAAAAAAAATGCATTGAGTTATGCACATAATATCTAAAACCAAGAGTTGACATCTAATTGCAATATTCTAATGCAATATTTACGTTTATTGTCTTAAATTTATTAATGATGATGAAAAATATGTATGCATTGAAGATAGTACTATAAAAACCAGTTTTTTGATGGAATTCAAGCAAAATGTCAACTATCTATAACTTGATTAACAAATTAAAAATACACCTGCAAAAGGTTGTTGAAATAGAAAAAAATATCAGGGAAATAGTGACAGGAAAGCTGGGTGACAAGGGCCCGCCACTAATCCAGTCAAAAGAAAAATGCTATGAACAAACTAGAAAATATTAAAGACAAAAAGAATAAAGAAGCATTACTAAATCTCCAGGAAACGATTCTATCAAGTCTGAATTTAAACAATGTGGCCTACAATTTGTGGGAGTTCTGGCAGGGGGCCAAAGAAAATAATAAGATCAAACTAATTAAAGGAAATTAAGTTCCAAAGGAAGTTAACACTAATGAAGAGGAAAATAATCAAATGGAAACAGACAAAAACAAAACACAAGCAAGAAGCAGGAGCGCTTCACAAAATACAGAAATTTTATCAAATGAAAATCAAGAGGAAGCACAAGTTGCAAGAAAAATAAGAAAAGTTAAGCCCAGGAAAATTAATGAAGAGCAGCCAACGCTCATGAAGCTTGCCAAAGTGGCACCTGTGGCTGAGGGGGCCACAGAGAAACAATTAGAAAGTCTTTTTATGTTTTACTTATATTTATTTTAGTCATCACCAGAAAGGAGGATGAGGTCGCGGAAGTGGCAGCTTATACACCGAGTTGGTTTTACGGGGGTTACCAGTCACTGGTAGCCCCTGTAAAACAAATAAATAAAAACCAAATAAATAAAATAATTCAACAGAATATGTTTAATTTTTCAAGTAGTGAAGCTAATAATGGGGAATATTTACCACCTGTGGGGTGCTTGCTGTGGTTGAGGGAAGCATATGAAATAGGATCAAATATCAAAATCAAAGAAATGAATGAAATTTGTGGGGATATCAAATTAAACTTTGATGAATATATATAAGAAAGTATTCAAAGATTCCCCTTCACAAACATCAACAAATATAAAAATAATTTATTAAAAACTGACTTTCAAATTGGAACTGAATATTTGAAAGCTGCAATTTTTAATGAAGTATTTAAGGCACTGTCAAATAAAGTTGGGGATGCAGTCCTTGTGAATAATTTTAAACCTTTATTAATATTGTTTGCCAAGGCCTGGGGGGCTGATTCAAGTCAGGCGCTCCTCGGAACCCTCTTCAAGTTCAACCAAACGTCTTATATCAATAGGTTAGTTCAAACATTCAAAAAATTATGCATGTCCTCAGAAAAGTATACCTTGCAAAGAATCCACGTTGTGGTATACCTGGGAATCCTCCTTCACTGCATATTAAAAACCAACGTCAAAAAGTTGGAGGATGTACCTGTTCAAATGGATATTTGCCGTGCAGCCCTCAATGCCAGAAGACACCACAGGGATATAGGACAGTTGAGCACGTCCTGTATGACTCATTTGTATTGGCAACGTTATACGGGTACTACATGCCCCCCCCCCAAAAAAACCTACTAGTTGATTCACTCACCTGCCTTCCTTTTATCAAACAATCAGCAACCACCGGGGTACAGGGCGCCACCCCTCTAGCAATTGTATCCAGGGTTGTCCACCACGTACAGAAGAGTATGTGGATCCAATTAGATGCATTAGCTGAAAATTTAATTTCAGGGTATATTTCCCTGGAATAATTGCATTCCCTTTGCAATCAACATCCCCCAATAAATATTTTCCCCTTACAAATTAATTTTTTTAACTTTTTATATTTTAATACTAAAATTTTAAGATTGAACTATGTAATATTAAAATTTCATTATAAAAATTTTAATATTACATATTTCAATATTAAAATTTCAGTATCTAAAAGTTAATATTAAAGTTTTAATAATACATATCATAATACTTAAATTTTTAATATCAAATATTTCAATATTGAATAAATCACAATTTAATAAAAAAAGTTAAATTTTGAATATTTAAACTTTAATATTTAAATTTTAAGATTTATAATTATAATTTTACTTTTAATATTTTAATTTTAATTTTTAAATTATAATAGTAATATATAATTAGGTTGATAATAATAAAGGGACAGTTTAATAAAGTGAACATGTGTAATAATAAAACATGATTTATAGATCTGTTTATTTACTAGCGTGTCAAGTACGGGTTCATTTATTACATAAACAAACAACAAGAATTGAATTTATCTGCATCATGTGGCCCACTCCACTTATATTCTAAACAAATGATTGTTTAGGACTTGAATTATGTTTTCCTTGTAATATGATTTGATAAACATATTCAATATGCTTGACCTGTGTCCTAAGTACTAATTAGTAAGTAATATATGAAAATCATTGGTTGCTGTGTTGTGTGGCTATAGTGGCACTGAAATAACAAGGATCAGATGATGACTTGCAAGGTCCAATTTGTGGCTTAGAAAAGCCAAAGTACCATCAAGGATTCACACTTATATAAATAAACTAATTTATTTCTATCTTTTTTAATTTCTTTATTTGTTAGTGCAAAAGCCAACAATAATATTCAGTGCATTATAATAAAAATATATCCATCTTATCTAGTATAATTAATTTTACTTACCTTTTCTATGTATTCTTAAATGTCTATAATACATTCAAATGTCACATTATTATATATAAATAATAATTATTGAGTCCTAATAAAAACAAACTAAATAAAATTAAAACTAAATAAAACCTGGAGTGCCCATTTATCTGATTGGCTCAGAGGCCAGGGCTTTAGGGAGGAAGGATTCTGAGTGCTCATAGAAAGCTGCCACCACATTGGGTGGCATCACAAATTGGCTGATCTTGAGAATGTTGAAGAGATCCTCAGTGTCCTGAGGGAGGCCTTGTTTCACCTTATTCTTGATCCAACACACACCTCCTCAATTGGATTCAGGAATGGGGAATATGGCGGGAGGAAGCAAAGTCTCATTGGACAATTGGTAAGCCAGTGGCTGGAGATGTGGCTGTTTTTGTTGATGGGGGAGCTCAGACACAATCAGATCCACTTTGAGGAGCCCAGCATTATCAAGCACAACAACATTGGTTGCGCCGCTGTAATATATCCAAAGGTACTCCTTGACAGCTCGGAGAAAATTGAGAAAGGTCCCACTGTTATGCGAGCCTTTAATCATCTGATACTGGTCCAACCCGTGAGGACCAAGAAGCGCAATCATGGAATAGGTCTGGGAACAGACAGCTACACAATGGGCTACGCCATCCTTGGACCCCTTCTCAACCCACCCATGCCTAGACCTGAGTGAGAAGGAAAACAACAATTTGTTGATATAGAAGAACTGGACATTCCCAGTCTCCTTTAGTGCCAGATATGTCTTGGCATAAATGTGTCAATCCTTGATGGTCTTTTCACTGTTCCTATTATACGGCAAAACTCCCAGTACTTTCCAGGAGAAGCCCAAATCAACCATTGTTTTAAAGCAAGGGTTTTGGAAACAGAAAGCCCAAACTCTTTGGCAAGCATTGATTGGACAGCAAGTGTGTCCAGGTGGCAATCCTTGGCTACCCACTGCTTGATTGTGTCAATGTGAATAGGCTGAAGCAGTTTGGGCTGTCTTTTTGCTTTGGTGGATTTGGTAATTTTCCCGGTATTGCCATACTTGTTGTTGATGTTGGAAATGTATCTGGCTGTGACACCAAATTGGGACGCAATATCCCAAACTGCCATTCCTTCATTCAAACAGTTGAGGAGAGCTTCACACTCACTATCTGTCAACTGACGCTGGCCCTTGGCAGGTACCATGGCATCCTGGCTACCAGGCTCAACACAGAGGACGGGGACCTTTGTGTAGAAGGTGGGATCACTTTGCTTACAGAAGCCATCAATGATTGAATACACAATAGGCGCAGATGGTTCCTCAGTTGTGGACAATGGATGATAGGAGGTATCAAAAATGCAGGGGCAGGAAGTAGCAACTCTTGGGTCAAGAGTGCAGGGCTGGGTGACAACTGGATATACAGTGGAGGTGTATGTAACCTCAGTATTCCCGGTGACCCTGGTGTAGGAGAATTTTTTGGCAGGCCTTGAGAGTGGCTTCTGTCTGGGATTCAGGCTGGTTGATCAGGCTTGGGATGCAGGAGGTGGTTGGCTGGCGCTGACACCTTGGGAGGCCTGTGTATTGACATGACCCCCCTTGAGTTGGGTTCTGGGTCTGTTCTTGGACCCTCTGGGACGCCCTTGTGGACAGGCTGCCCCGCGGGCTGGTGCAGGAGCTGGTTGGGAATGTGATTGACAGTCCATAAAAATAAAATAGAAAAATATTTTTTAGATTAAATATGTATTTATTTGGATTTATTGGTTTAGTTGTGGATAGTTATTTTCTCTTGAGTTAGCCTTGAATAGTAACAGAATTTCTATATCTGTAATTTGAAGTGTATATTATTGTATCCTTTCCAGTTTTGGATTATTTTAAAGTTTAATCCCTTTTTTTGTCTAAACATGGTTGTTGAGATATGATTTTCCATTTGATTTTAGTTGTGGTGGAGCTTCTTGATTTGGGTTGGTGTTTCCTAGTATGCTTAGTGTACATTAAATTTGGATTCCAGTTCCTGCAATTGATATCTGAGTTTACTAGTGGCATTCAAAAGTGATTTGAAATTTGGTTCATGGATTTGACAATCCTGCAATTTCAAAAAACATAGTAAACTTAATGAAACTGGTTGATGGATTTGAACACTTCAAATCTGATTCCAGTTAATTCATTTTGTCCATTGGAAATATGCAGTTTGACTTGAACTTTGCAAAGTGTCTATGAGTTCCCGCATTTTCAAATATTCAAATAAATACTCAAATAATTCAATTCAATTAAAAAAAGGCCATCCCGCAAAAGTGATTCAAAATTTGGACCAAGGATTTGACAATCCCGCATTTTTACGTTTATATTCTGAATTTATAGTATACCATATGGGGATATCCACAAGGCCACAGGGGGTGACATAGTGACATGTTCCATGTAAGGATTGGAGCCAAGGAATAACTTGTGTGGGATCAGCAGGCCAAATTGGTAGTGCTCCTAATTAGGAGATAGTGCCCGCAATTTGATATTGCCATCAGTTTGGTCCAAGTTGTTAGATATGTCAAGGGGAAACTTATTGAGCGCCTCCTGTGTATTGTAAGATACATTGGCAGGCAAGTCTGGAAACTTGGTTGCAACACTAAGATCACTTGGAAGGAATACAATTAATAGCAATCCACATTACTACTCATTGAATAGTAGTAGTGACAAGTATTCAATAAGAGTGTATTATTGATACTTTACCAATTCTGTTAATCCACCTCTGCCCAAAGCTGCCAGTGTCATGTCTATTGACTACAGGACCCCTCCAATTACTTGGCTCCAGAAACAGCAGAACACCGCCAGTTGCTGCATTAACAACAGCACTGATTGGAAGCACATCTGTCTTCATACAGATTCATTTCTATCAACACAAACAAAATGTCAAAATGCTATACTAAAAATAACCTTTCTTCTGCAAGAACCCAAAATCTTGACACTGATACATGTCAAAAAATTCCTGATCACCCAATTCCTCTGTTTATTGCTTCACATCTTGGATATTGTAAAGCTCCACATTGTTTAAACCAGATAAAAACTGAAAACTTTCATTACTATGATCAACATTTAGTTTTCTCCTTTGGTCCTTGATATGCAAACAGTCAGTTTCATGTCTTTCTGGGTTTTCTCTATTGCTATATAAGCAATCAGTGTCTTGTTTTAATTCTTGTTAAATTAATAAAAACCTTTATCATGTTCTCAAACACTATATTTACCACTTTTGCTACAATAGATTGAAGTAGAAAACCTTGCTAGTACCTAGAATGCTGACTACTTATGTTGGTGGTTCTTGAATATATTTGCTTTTTTACTATGTATAACTTTCTGCTTGGTTTTTTATAACACTTAATCAATATTATTGGTTTATTTTACCCTGCCATGGAGATTTTATTTACCATTGCTGGTTTGATGAAAATATTTTCCTTGCTTGAAATCAATCTGGAATACTGGACTGAGTGCAGAGACCTTATTCTTGTAAAATGTTTCACTGTCAGGGAATTCTTCCCTGTCCACATCAATTATATGGAGACCTTTTCACAAAACATCAAAGCAAAGGAAACCAGAAACCTAGTTTTAGACACCATTTGTAACTCTAATGTTGAATCAGATGGGGATCAAACTTAGAACCCTAAGGACAAGGTTAATGTTAGTCAAAACTTAACCATTATACTTACATTACATATTTATGTTAAACCAATTCATTTAGTTCCCACTTTCAAACTTAAAATCAACTTTAAAAAGGTTATTAGTTTAATAATAAATGCAACTTACTGCTGCAATTCTGATTGGCTGTGTAAACTGTGCCTGACGCTCTTGGACCCACTCTACCTACCTTTGGATCAAGCTCTGTACTTGAATTTTAATGACATTCAGCCAAAAACCCGCTTAATTATGATCAACCTTGTGGCTAATTCTTGGTTCCTCTACTAATATTATGCTTCTATGAATTTTATTAAGCTTTAGCTTAATCTTCACATGAAAAAGATATTATTTTCAGCCATAAGATTATTGATACACCACTTTAAATCCTCTCATCTCAAATTATCCTCTGAAAATGTTCAGACCTCTACTGAGGTGTTTTAAGTGAGTCCCTTCTATTTTCTCTACTTGTTTCAACAATAAAGATATTTCTTCTCTATTAAGTTTGTTTACACCTATCTCTTAAAATCCTTTTTAAAGCCATGAAAGGAAGTCATTTCCTGTTCTGGTTTCTAGTTCCTTTCCTTTATATGGTATTGGCCCTTGAAATCCCAACTCCCATCACAGACTGGCATAATTCTTCTCCCTGACAATTCCCACTAGAAGAATTCCCTGGCTAACAGTTGGTTCAAATACTCCACAGGACACTGGGGAAGAAAGTTCCGGTATGGCCAATCCACTACTCTAATTCCACCTGCTGAACCTCCTTTGATTAGACCAAATACCTCCTTCTATCTATTGACTTACCTGGTATGATATTACTTACTGGGAAGATTCAGGTCAACTATGGGTCAGTTTGCATTCCTAGGGCACTTTGGTCACCTTGCTATGGTTACAGTTCCTATTGGTTTGGTTATTGCAGGGCTTAACTTAGGTCCCTTGGCTCATCAGATTGGGAACTTGTTCCCTCTCAAGTGGGTCCCTGACAGTCACTGACAGTGTACATCAGGAGATCTATCCCAGAATGAGGAGCGTTGAGCACCCTGCTATCTTCAATCACTAGTAAAACAACCAAATTTGTCTGGACATCACTACAAGAGCAACACTTCCTCCAATTAAAATACCGCATGGTTGCAGTACCCATATTGCAATATCCCAACTGAGAAGGGATCTACAAACTAGAGACAGAAACTTTCAATTATGCAATTGGAGGAGTACTCAGGATTCAAACAACAAAAAAGGATTTCCTCCCTGTAGCATATGAGTCAAGAAAACTGTCTGATGGGGAACAAATATATCCAATACATGACAAAGAACTGGTAGCTATCCTGTACTGTCTCATGAAGTGGCAATGCTACCTGGAAGGTGCACAAACATTCAAAGTTCTGATCAATCACAAGTCTAATATTCTTTAAGACACAACAACACCTCTCAAGAAGACAAGCTGGATGAATGATCCTTATTCAAAGGTACCACATTATCATTGAATACAAACCAGGAAAAGCTCTCCTTGCTATGGACGCCCTTTTAAAGCTATATCCTAATCACCTCTCTGCACTAGTGTCAAATATCTTTATAGGCCTATGCTAATCATTTGGAATCTCTAATAGGGATGACCATCTGGTACAAAAAAATACATCCAAGAGAAATTTGTCAAGAACAAACATCTGTTCAAAATTTATATGACACTCTACACTGCAGACTACCAAGTGGCAATACTGTACCCTACGTCCTGTCACACAAAAGATTAACACAATCCTTTGATACCACAGAGATCTGGGACACACCTGTAGTAGGAACTTGCATGAATACCTCAAGACACACTACGGGTGGCCCAAAATGCTGGAAAACATCAAGGAAGTGCTCAAACAATGTAAAGTATGTGAAAAGTATGCCCGCTCCAAGGCACCCCCCAAATCAGTAATACCAGCGTCAATTACACAGCCCTTCAAAGTGTGGTCACTGGACATTGTGGGACCAATGCCTGGAAATAACAAAGGCAGAAAGTACATTATCACAGCTATCAACTATGCAACTAGGTGGCCTGTAGCGCAAGCTACAAAAGAACACAAAGGAAAAAATGTAAGACAGTTTATTGGTAAAGAAACTATAGCTAAATTCAGGAAGCCTGAACTCCTAATCACAGATAGAGGAACCAAACTTAAAGACATTGATAACAACATCTACCTTGCCAAGAATGGAATAAAACATACCATAACCAGCCCCTATCATCCACAAGCCGCCAGAAGAGTTGAAAGACTAAACAATTCTCTTGAAGAGGCCCTAAGTAAGTTATCTACTAATAATCCAAAAACCTGGGTCAACATGCTACCAACAACACTTATGGTGTGCAGAACACAGGTAAACCAAAATACAGGCAAAAGCCCATATGAACTTGTCTATGGGCATAAGCCTGTCATTGTTAGCACCACCTCAGGACCATTTTTACCTCTGCCTAAGAAGGTTCCAGACAACAGTGACCCTGATTTTTCAGCATGCTAGAAAGGACCAAGAAGACATGAAGAAGAAAAGAGTTGAGAGAGAAGCACTCCTGCTACAACAAGAACACTTTCAAGTCAGGATGAGATATGAGTTGTCAACCATGATTTTCACAAGTTGGAACCAGGATTAAGAGGCCCAGGATTTGTCATGGAGGTCAACCCTAACAATACCTACTTTGTCAAAGGAATTGGTGCCTGTACTGGTTTGAAACACATGCATCATGATTGACTCTGCCTATACAAGGCAAGGACCTACACACAATCCACAACTACCTGCCCCAATGCAAAACCGGAACAATATCAAGCCTAAGTCCCCGACACACTCAAGAAAATTCCTTAGATTCCACCTTCCATCACCCCAGGGAGAGATGTCACGACATCTATGATTACTCCCTCTCAGGGAAGTGATTCCTTGAGTGATTCCCTGACTAATCATTAAGTTGGTGGCACTCTTATCAATTGCTCATCTAATACAGTGATAAAACCTTTCAAATCCTAAATGGAATATTACTTGGACAAGCCTTGTGATCACCATGACGTACATGGACGGTATGTGGCTTCTCATGATACTATATAATACTCTAAAATCATATCAATAAAGTGACATTCTCTTCTTAATTCCCCCCTTTGTTTTGTTTATTATACTTCTCAGAAATATATACTTGACATCATAAAAACTTATTACTATACTCAGCAATAATGGACTGAGAATCCATTTTATAATGTAATTGTTTTACTCTTATTATTACACTCTACTTTAGCTTTATAATGCATTTAATATTAGAGAAGCTGCAAGTATGATGCTTTACTAGATTGTGCTAAATAGGATGACCAATTTATGGATCAAATTGGTAGCATATATATTTTAGGGATTGTACTGGTTGAGGCTTAGTATAAGAAAAAGGTGGCACTAATTTGTAAAAACCAATGGGTGAGGGATTCCAAATAGAGGCAAGCGATTATACGAAACACGAAATACTTGGCTACATTTCGGAAATAGCAAGACAGGTGCTGAAATTAAATTGACGGAATTGAAACCAACCTTCAGGCTTATTACAGGGGTCAGGGTAAAGGGGTTAGCCACTATGCTACGAGACAAAGTTGATAAAATATCTCCTAAGGAACTATCAGGTATGGATATTTCAATATTTTAATTAAAAGAAAGTTTCGATAGATGAATTACCACGAGAAGGGTCCAATTTCAGTGCCTTTTTTAATGTGGTATGCCTTATAGCTGGCGCAGGGACCCTGGGTATGCCTGATTCTTTCAAAAGTGGAGGGTGGATTTCCATTGGGTTCATCTTTTTGTCGGGGCTTGCTTCTTGGTATACCGGTACTCTTATTATCGAATGTCTTTACTATCGACCTGGATCAAGACTGCAGGACTATCCATCTATAGGAGAAGCTGCTTTTGGAATAGCAGGCCGTCGCGTTCTAATGACTTTTCACTATGCCATCATGCTAGGCGTAGCTACTTTGTTTATTATGTTATCTGGACAAAATCTTCAAAGCTTCTCATCAGATCGAGGCTTCGAGATAAATGAGAGAATTTGGATAGCTATTGCTGGCTCTTGTGTTTTGATCCCATATGCCACAACAAAAAGTATGAAGGAGGTTGCCGGAATGTCAGTCATAGGTGTCGCCACAACTGTCATTACTGTCATTATTTCCTGTACTGTTGGTCTACTGGATTTCAAAAATCAAGGGGTTATTAATCGTGAACTTATAAACTGGGTGGGCATACCTACTTCGCTAGCCACCATTGGTTTTTCTTTCGGTGGCACTGTCATCTACACTCATGTTGAAGCATCGATGCGCCATCCAAAAATGTGGCCTTATGTTTTAGCTATGGCTCTAGGTTCAGTATCGATCCTTTATTTACTCATGGGTAGTACTGGATACTTGGTTTATGGTGATAAAGTTCTCAACCCAATCCTAAACTCACTGCCCAGTAGCATAGCAGTGGACATCGCCTTCATTATCATCACTCTTCATTTAGTCGCCACTGCGCCCTTACCTTTAACCTCCTTTAGCTTGGAGTTTGAGCGACTCTTGAAAATAGAGGATGCCGTCTTAGTGAGAGTCTGCACTCGAGTCCTTATTGTGACAATGTTGACTTTAATTGCTGCTTTTTTGCCTTACTTCGGAAAATTCATGGCTTTGGTGGGCGCTCTCAGTAATTGGTATTGGTCTATTTTGCTCCTGTACTATGCCACCTCAAGCTATTTGGTTGGCGAAATCGCTCCTTGCATACTTACCTTCTTATGACAGCTTGTCTTTTAATGGGTTTATTTGGGGGTGCATGGGGTGCAGTTGATGCAGTAAGAGGAATAATTCGCCTTGCATCTAAAGATTTTGGAAAATAAAAGGAAGTTCGTCAGTCTGTTATTTGATTAGTAGTTTGGTGGTCAAACTTATTACCTTAATCCAATAGATGTTTTTTCATTAAAATGGAGTTCACTTTTATTTCAGAATTTTTAAAAGATGCAATCTAGAAATGAAGCTATATTACTTGTATTCAAACCAATCTTAAGGTTTTGGCACAATTGTTGAGAGCATACAATACAACATAATAACATATCTGTCTTTTGAATAAGTGGGTATTTTGCAAAGGAAATAGCTCCATACTAAATCTAATATGTGGAAATGAATCTATTTAAGCCATCTACCTAGCAAGTTAAAATTAGTTGCTGCTTACCTAAACTCAATAAAGAATCCTGCTGCTAAAGTGTAAATATAGTTTTTATTTCCATGCTACATACATATCGATTTGTTTATTTGTATTTGTATTTGTTTTCTATATTAGCAACAGCTTCAATTCATCAGTAGAAAATAATTACTGCTTTCTCTGGGGGTTCAGTTTAAAACCACAACTTATTTTAATGTTATCTAATTTTGAGCTAACTGTTTTAGAAGAATTGCATTTTGTTATCACACCATTCTACAGTCTTACAATATCATTTTAAAGCCTTAAAATTTTGCTTGTTAACGTGGCCTGTTAAATGATGTGCGGTAAGAATATCTTTTAAATCATTAGTTAATTAAGGAACCTTTTCTATTAACCTAAAAGTAGCAATAGTAAACCATTATATGGGTCATTATTTTAAAGATTAATCTGCTTCCTATTAACTGTGCTACTTTGCACTTTAAAATTTTGTTTTAATTTTCTTATCAATAAATTTAAATAATTACAACAATTTTAAAAAAAATCTTATTTAATCCTTATAATGTAAAAACCTATATTAAATTAAGCATTTTCTACTTACAGCTAAATTAAACTGTATTAAAAGCCAGTAACAATCTTAAATCATATACCATTACTTCTTGAAAGCTGATTAGTACAAAATGACATCATTCTAAAAAGATCAGCATAAAAATACAATAAAAACTGATAGGATGCTTTTTGTTGGAAATTAAATTGCTGCCTAAAATCTTAGCTTTTTGCATACTGTAAATTCAGAACCTGAACGTAAAAATGCGGGATTGTCAAATCCTTGGTCCAAATTTTGAATCACTTTTGCGGGCAACTCAGCTAGTGAAAAATAAAATATTTAATAAAATCAACCATTTAATTTGACTTTTTTTGATTTATTTAAATTGGCAAATTTTGAATCTCTTGAGCAGATAACTCAACTAACAAAAGACACAACTCAGCAAATAAATGTGGGATACATGAATCAGAAATGCGGGACTCTTATGTACAATTTGAGATTTCCTGTATGTCAAACAAACCATAGACATCATGTAAAAATTAACAAATCTGAAATTGCAGGATTGTCAAATCCAAGAACCAAGTTTCAAATCATAATTGTGGTGAATTTGAAATAAATATAATTTATGGGTGTCTCAAAAAGGATGCTAAATGATCTAGAGTGGATTTGTGCTGATTCTTTTAGAAACCATAGGCATTCTCAAAAATCACCCTATTCCATTTTAGTGCAGCTAAAATTTAGATCATAATATTCACAAAATTAACATATATAACAATAAAATTGACTAAAATATACATTCCTCTTCTTGAGTTTAAAATTTAAATAAAAATTTATTATGTCTTCTTTCAATAAAAACCAAGTCAATGAGCTGTTCCTTGGCCTTGACAAAATCATGCAGGGTTACACAGGGTCTCTTAACGGTGAAGCCTCTGTCTATGGCCACTCCCAACCTGCGGGCCCCTCTGCAAGCCCCACCCAGGAGTCTGTTCTTTCTCCTGCAACTTTCAGCATGGCCCTGTTTGCCCACCATGCACAGGCAGCTGCCAACCCAAATCCCTTATCAGCAATGTTATCTGGAACCAGCCATTTTAGCCATGGGGTCACCCAGAAAGCCCAGGACCCCAAAACAGCCAATTAGATGGCATTGACCAGTTCCCAAGATGAACACATCCCTCTCCCAGCCAATCAGCCTGCAAGACGCAGAAGAAAACCAATCACTCCGGAGATTGTTCTCAAAATGGTTGAAAAGCAAGGAAAGCTTATGTCCCTTGGGGAAATTGCGGCCACAATGGGGTTTGCAAAGTCCACTGTGGCTGCAACCCTGAAAGCCCACGCCAACTGTGGCCCCCCTACCAAGAAGACCCTGACTGGTGCCTGTACTTCAACCAAAGGTGATACAGCCCATCCCATTATGATGGCCATTATGGAACGTGACCCAAGGATGCCCCTGGTCCAGGTACGTCTCTAGTTGGGACTCCACAGCATCTTCACCAACAAAAGAACAGTGAATTTGTGGATGCATGGAGTTGTGGTTGCTGCTAGAATCTTTTCCAATCAAGTTCTCAGTGACCCCATTTTGGTGGACACTGACCCCTACAATTCAACTATTATTAATTTTATCAAAGGGAGGGCAATGAGGGCCTGTAATGACGTAATCTTCCTGTTGTATGCTAAGATATCTGTAAGTATCCAAGACTTTGGAGAGAAGCATATCCAGTCTGACGTCTACAAACGCAGCCCAATCTTGTATTGTTTTGTTGGGGTTTTATTGGCAGTTTCCCCATTGGGTGTCAATTATTACTTGGTAATATTGAACACTGCAGATGGATATGCCTACCAGACGGAGCTCAAGGCCATGCTGGAGGAGTGGGCCACACAAAACACTGTGCACACAGTTGTACTGAGTGCAGAGATGGAGCAACAGGAATGGGCAACCCAAGAAATCAGGGCTGCGGGGCATACCTGCTGGTCCTATCCCATCAACTACGCCAACATGCATCTTGCAGATTTATGTCTCTACAATTTTGGTTCTGCCTTCAGGCGCTTAAAGCCTGCCACCTACAACAAACTATGCACCTAAATTGATAAGGGGTATGAGCTTTTTCCTTCCGCGTCCAGCCAGGACTTATTTGATCTCATCATCTTCTACGCAAGTGATAGTGATAAGTCCAGAAAAAAACCCCGCCTCCCCCCACGCCAGTCCATCCGTTTTTTCAAGCCAGTATATGTGACAGAGGAATAATTCGAGCAATTGAAGAAATCAGCTCTTGCTGCCCCTTCCCAGTCAACAAACTATCCTCCCCAACCCCCCATCAAACTACCTGCCTTCCAACCCTGACTCCCAAACCACCACCCATTCCCTCACCACTATCTCTGATGCCGTCCCTTTCATAGGCACAGATGAAGGCAATGTTCATTCTGCCCATTCCTGTCCTTTGATTAGTAAATAAATCTTTCCTTTGTGATAACTCATTAAAAGTGATTTTATTCTTTCAGTTCATAATTAATAATATATTTTTTACATTATTAGAATTTCCCATAATTAATAAAATGTTGTACATTTTACAAATAGCTTAAAATTATGAGCATACATATTTTTCATCATCATTAATAAATTAAAGACATTAAACATAAATATTGCATTAGAATATTGCAATTAGACGTCAACTCTTGATATTTTGATATTATGTACATAACTCAATGCATTTTGTATAATAAAATTCATTGTAAATGAGGCCTTTTTCAATGTAATTTATATAAATTAACTGTGTTTATATTAGGGCCATTAACACTTAGTACAAATATTGAAAATTAGTGCATTTTACAGCCTGTATGTTTACCTATTGGTAATAATTCTGTAAACTTTTCAGTTGGTTTCTGTAAGGTAATAATAATGTAATGTGTTAACAAATTACTTTTTATTGTCATTAATTGGCTGATTTTCTTTGCTGTAGCAATTGTGGATTTTCTGATATTTAAGCACTAGTATCCAATTGGTTGGTTTCACATCAATTTGCACAGGCAATAGGAAATCAAGCCGCCACCTGACCACATCCAGTCTCAGGGTGGCGGCTTGTTTTCCTATTGCCTGTGAGATTTGATGTGAAACCAACCAATTGGATACTAGTGCTTAAATATCAGAAAATCCACAATTGCTACAGCAAAGAAAATCAGCCAATTAATGACAATAAACATTAATTTGTTAACACATTACATTATTATTACTTTGCAAAATCCAACTAAAAAGTTTATAGAATTATTACCAATAGGTAAACATACAGGCTGTAAAATGCACTAATTTTTAATATTTGTACTAAGTGTTAATGGCCCTAATATAAACACAGTTAATTTATATAAATTACATTGAAAAAGGCCTCATTTACAATGAATTTTATTATACAAAATGCATTGAGTTATGCACATAATATCAAAATATCAAGAGTTGACGTCTAATTGCAATATTCTAATGCAATATTTACGTTTATTGTCTTTAATTTATTAATGATGATGAAAAATATGTCTGCGTGAAAGATAGTACTATAAAAACCAGTTTTTTAATGGAATTCAAACAAAATATCAACAATCTATAACTTGATCAACAAATTAGAAGCACACCTGAAAAAGGTTGTTGAAATAGAAAGAAATATCAGCAAAATAGTAACAGGAAAGCTGGGTAACAAGGGACAGCCACTAATCCAGTCAAAAGAAGATGCTCTGGATAAATCGGGAAATACTATAGATGAAAAGAACAAAGAAGCATTACTTAATCTTCTAGGAACAATTTTATCAAGTCTGAAGTTCAACAACGCGGTCTATAATTTGTGGGATTTCTGGCAGGGGGCCAAAGAAAACAATAAGATCAAACTAATTGAAGGAACTGAAATTCAAAAGGAAATTAACACTAATGAAGAGGAAAACAATCAAATAGAAACAGATGAAAATGAAACACAATCAAGAAGCAGAAGCGCTTCAAGAAATACAGAAACTTTATCAAATGAAAACCAAGAAGAAACACAAGTTGCAAGAAAGATAAGAAAAATTCAGCCTAGAAAAATTAATGAAGAGCATCCAACTCTCATGAAGTTTGCCAAAGTGGCGCCTGTAGCTGAGGGGGCCACAGGGGAAACAATTAGTAAGTCTTTTTATGTTTTACTTATATTTATTTTAGTCATCACCAGGAATGGGGATGAGGTCGCGGAAGTGGCGGCTTATACACCAAGTTGGTTTTACAGGGGTTATCAGTCACTGGTGGCCCCTGTAAAACAAATAAATAAAAACCAAATAAATAAAATAATTTAACAGAATATGAATAATTTTTTTAATATTGAAGCTCAAGATATGGAATATTAACCACCTGTGGGGTGCTCGCCATGGATAAGGGAAGCATATGAAATAGGATCAAATATCAAAATCAAAGAAATGAATGAAATTTGCGGGGATATCAAACTGAACTTTGATGAATATATATAAGAAAGTATTCAAAGATTCCCCTTCACAAACATCAACAAATATAAAAATAATTTATTAAAAACTGACTTTCAAATTGGAACTGAATATTTGAAAACTGCAATTTTTTAATGAAGTATTTAAGGCACTGTCAAATAAAGTTGGGGATGCAGTCCTTGTGAATAATTTTAAACCTTTATTAATATTGTTTGCCAAGGCCTGGGGGGCTGATTCAAGTCAGGCGCTCCTCGGAACCCTCTTCAAGTTCAACCAAACGTCTTATATCAATAGGTTAGTTCAAACATTCAAAAAATTATGCATGTTCTCAGAAAAGTATACCTTGCAAAGAATCCACGTCGCGGTATACCTGGGAATCCTCCTTCACTGCATATTAAAAACCAACGTCAAAAAGTTGGAGGATGTACCTGTTCAAATGGATATTTGCCGCGCAGCCCTCAATGCCAGAAGACACCACGGGGATATAGGACAGTCAAGCAGTCCTGTATGACTCCTTTGCATTGGCAACGTTATACGGGTACTACGTGCCCCCTGAAAAAAACCTATTGATCAATTCCCTCACCCACCTGCCTTTTATAAACAATCAACAACCACCAGGATACTGGGCGTCACCCCTCTAGCAATTGCATCCAGGGTTGTCCATCACGTACAGAAGAGTACATGGATCCAATTAGACGCATTAGCTGAAAATTTAATTTTGGGGTATAATTCCCCAGAATAATCACATCCCCTTTGCAATCAACATTCCCCCAATAAATATTTTCCCCTTGCAAATTAAATATTATTTTTTTAACTTTTTATATTTTAATACTAAATTTTTAATATTACATATTTAAATATTAACAAATTTAGTATCTAAAAGTTAATAGTAAAATTTTAATAATACATATTACAATATTAAAAATTTTAATATCAAATATTTTGATATTGAATAAATCACAATTTAATAAAATTGTTATATTTTGATTATTTAAACTATAATATTTAACTTTTAAGATTTATAATTATAATTTTACTTTCAATATTTTAATTCTTAGTATGTAATTTATAATATAAATATATCTAAATATATTACAAGACATTAGTTAAAGTTGCAACCACATCAAATATTAAAAATAAGTTAAAAATGTTTTTATTTATTGGCTTGTCAAGTACGGGTTTATGTATCACATAGATAAACATTGAGAATTGAATTTATCCACATCATGCGACCCGCTCCACTATTGTGCTAAACAAATGATTGTTTAGAACTCAAATTACCTTTCCCTTGTAATGTGATTTGATAAACATATTTGATATACTTGACCCGCATCCTAAGTACTAATTAGTAAGCAATACATGAAAATCATTGGTTGCTGTGTTGTGTGGTTATAGTGGCACTGAAATAACAAGGATCAGATGATGACATGCAAGGTCTAATTTATGGCTTAAAAAAGCCAAAGTACCATCAAGGATTCATAATTATTTAAATAAACTCTTTTATTTCTATCTTTTTATAATTTATTTATTTGTTAGTGCAAAAGCCAATAATAATATTCAGTGCATTGTAACAAAAATATATTCCACATACCTAGTATAATTAATTTTACTTACCTTTTCTATGTATTCTTAAATGTCTATAATACATTCAAATGTCACATTATTATATATAAATAATAATTATTGAGTCCTAATAAAAACAAACTAAATAAAATTAAAACTAAATAAAACCCAGAGCGCCTATTTATCTGATTGGCTTGGAGGCCATGGCTTTAGGGAAGAAGGATTCCAAGTGCTCATAGAAAGCTGCCACCACATTGGGTGGCATTGCAAATTGGCTGATCTCAAGAATGTTGAAGAGATCCTCTGTGTCCTAAGGGAGGCCTTGTTTTATCTTATTCTTAATCCAACCAAACACCTCCTCAATTGGATTCAGAAATGGAGAATAGGGCAGAAGGAAGAGGAGTCTCATTGGGCAGTCTGCAGAGCAGTGGCTGGCAGAATGGCTGTTTTTGTCAATGGGGGCGGGGAACTCAGACAAAACTAGATCCACTTTGTGGAGCCTGAAATTATCAAGCACAACAATGTTGGTTGTGCCGCTGTAATATATCCAAAGGTACTCCTTGATGGCTCAGAGAAAATTGAGAAAGGTCCCACTATTATGGGAGCTTTTAATCATCTGATACTGGTCCAACCTGCAAGGACCAAGAAGCGCAATCATGGAATAGGTCTGGGAACAGACAGCTACACAATGGGCTACGCCATCCTTGGACCCCTTCTTAACCCGCCCATGCCTAGACCTGAGTGAGGAAGAAAATAAAAATTTGTTGATATAGAAGAACTGGACATTCCCAGTCTCCTTTAGTGCCAGATATGTCTTGGCATAAATGTGTTGATCCTCAATGGTCTTTTCACTGTTCCTATTATACAGAGAAACTCCGAGCATCTTCCAGAAGAAGCCCAAATCAACCATTGCTTTGTAAACAAGGGTTTTAGAAACAGAAAGCTCAAACTCTGTGGCAAGCATTGATTGGACAGCAAGTGTGTCCAGGTGGCAATCCTTGGCTACCCACTGCTTGATTGTGTCAATGTGAATAGGCTGAAGCAGTTTGGGCTGTCTTTTTGCTTTGGTGGATTTGGCAATTTGCCCAGTGTTGCCATACTTGGTGTTGATTTTGGCAATGTATCTGGCTGCAACACCAAATTGGGACGCAATATCCCAAACCACTATTCCCCCATTCAAGCAGTTGAGGAGAGCTTCACACTCACTATCTGTCAACTGACATCAGCCCTTAGCAGGTACCACAGCATCCTGGCTACCAGGCTCAACACAGAGGATGGGGACCTTCATGTAGAGGGTGGGATAACGCTTGGTTGCGCTGGCGCCATCAATGGTGGCATAAGACACAGGCACAGATGGCTCCTCAGTTGTGGCCAATGACTAATAGGAGGCATCAAAGACGCGGGGGCAGGAAGTAGCAACTCTTGGATCAAGAGTGTGGGGCCAGGTGATGACTGGGTATACAGTGGAGGTGTAAGTAACCTCAGTGTTCCCGGTGACCCTGGTGTAGGAGAATTTTTTGGCAGGCCTTGAGAGTGGCTTCTGTCTGGGATTCAGGCTGGTTGATCAGGCTTGGGATGCAGGAGGTGGTTGGCTGGCGCTGACACCTTGGGAGGCCTGTGTATTGGCATGACCCCCCTTGAGTTGGGTTCTGGGTCTGTTCTTGGACCCTCTGGGACGCCCTTGTGGACAGGCTGCCCCGCAGGCTGGTGCAGGAGCTGGTTGGGAATGTGATTGACAGTCCATAAAAATAAAATAGAAAAATATATTTTAGATTAAATATGTATTTATTTGGATTTATTGGTTTAGTTATGAGTAGGTATTTTCTCTTGATTTAGCCTTGAATAGTAGCAGAGCTTCTATATCTGTAATTTGAAGTGTATAATATTGTATCCTTTCCAGTTTTGGATGATTTTAAAGTTTAATCACTTTTTATTTCTAAACATGGTTATTGAGATTGAATTTTTAGTTTGATTTTAGTTGTGGTGGAGCTTCTTTATCTGGGTTGGTGTTTCCCAGTGTGTTTACTGTACATTAAATTTGGATTCCAGTTCCTGCAATTAATATCTGAGTTTACTAGTGGCATTCAAAAGTGATTTGAAATTTGGTTCTTGGATTTGACAATCCCGCAATTTCAAAAAACATAGTCAACTTAATGAAAATGGTTGATGGATTTGAACACTTCAAATCTGATTCCAGTTACTTCATTTTGTCCATTGGATTTATGCACCTTGACTTGAACTTTGCAAAGTGTCTATGAGTTCCCGCATTTTCAAATATTCAAATAAATACTCAAAAAAATCAATTTAATTTAAAAAAGGCCATCCCACAAAAGGATTTGAAATTTGGACCAAGGATTTGACAATCCCACATTTTTACATTTAGGTTCTGAATTTACAGTTTTTAATAAATAAATATTAAAAAAATTTAGAGCAATTTATAAAAAATCTAGTAAAAAGTTAAAAAACTAAACTTTTATTGAAATTGCAGTGATTTTATTTAGCATAAGTAATTTATTCTCAAGTTAAATTTTATAGAAAATATATAATAAGAACTTATAAGAGAGTAAAAGTTTTTCTTTTCAAATTCTTAAGTATTTAATATTAATAAAATAGCTTTATACAACTATTTAATAAAATTATATTTTTATACTGTATGCTAGAGATAATATATATATATAATTCAAACATAAAAAAGAATGTATCAAAATCTTGCTTTATTTAATTAAATTTAATAAAGGTTAAAATTTATTTAAACTAAATTGAAAATGATCTTAGTCATTGTATATATAAAAATAAGATACAACTTTTTCTTATACAAGCAAATATTTATATGTGATTAAAAATAACATTTTTATTTTGATAGATTTAATATATATAAAGTTCATTTTTAAGAACTGTTAAAAGTTATAATAAACTTAAGTTTATTTAAAAAATGGTTTTTGAGTTGGTTACTAGAAGTGAGCTAAATAATAATTTATACTTTAAATTTAGTTTACTGATTAAAATATCATACTTTAAGAGTTAATTAGCATATTTTATCCCAAATAATACTTTTACAAGCTTACATTCAAAGCCACTTCAAGATACTAAATTGGTATTAAAATATAAAATTGAAGCACAATTCTGAAAGCTGAGATTCAGGGCTTTCTAATGATACTGGTTTAAGCAAGATTGAAATACTATTTGTTGAGATATCAACAGTTAACCAGAATATAAAAAGGGGTAAATAAACAATGATATCAGACTTCAAGGGTGATATTGATAAATTAAGGAGATCAGTTGGGGGTCAATTGGGAATTTATGCCTGTAGTGCAAAAGCTCAGCTAACATGGTATTTAAACAGCTCAACTTTACAGAAATTTACTTTACAATCCACATCTTTACTCCTCTCTGATAACTGAACATCTATTTCCAAGTAAGAACTGCCTGAACCAAGCCAAGGAACTAACCACTATCATTATGGAACCTATCAAGTTTGCGCCTCAGATGACACCCTTATTATCACTGGGGGCTTTTACTAAGAGAGAAATAATCTCTATGCTTAGACAAGTATTCCTTTTTACTGCTGGCAATGATCTTAACAGCTTTGCTGAGCACTTCTTATTAAAAACAGAGTTTGGAAAAAGTACCTTCTTACCTGTCATACAAAATTCCAAGACAGATGATTTCCTTAACAACTTAAAGGAATTGATGTCAGAATCCCCTGCCAAGCACCTTCCTTCCCTAAGAGCATTGGTTACATCAAGCTACAGTTTGAAAGAGCTTTGGGATTGTGGATTTAAATGACAAAAAATGAGTATTCATATTCTAAAAAAATAAAAAATGCTAAAAAAGTATCATTAAATTCAAAAAATAAAAAAAGGAAAAAATGATTCAGTAAAGAAAGAAAAAATAGAAAATATTTTAAAACATATATTAAAAAATTCATTTTCAACCAGCCAATTCACTAAAAAATCCCCTGGATTGATTTATGAAGAATTACAAAAAGAATGGAGTGAATACTCAACTAAAATAAAATACTCATTATTGAAATAAAAGAAATTTATGAAGATATGAAAATAAAAAACAATATTTCTATTTAACTTTCCACTTTCTATAAGCTTATTCCTAATAATATAATTAAAAGAAAAAAGCAAACTGATATGTGTAAGATTTGCAACTTAAAAAAATCATTAGAAATGAAGAAAAAGGATTTGAGTATAAAGAAGTTGCCAATGTCTAAATCTATTAAAGAAAATTTGGAATCTATTGACCTACATGAAAAGTTTTATAAGCATCAAAATAAAGAATATATTAGTGATATAAATAATCTTGATAACAATTCATATATTATAGTAATAGACTATAAAGAAAACTTTAAAATAGGTGGGGGTCCTATAGAGGCAAATAATTGTTTTTATGAGAAAATACCTATTTCTTTATTAGGATTTGCAATTGCTTTTAAAAAAAATGAGGAAATTAAATATGAGTATCATGCCTTTTTATCTGAAATTTTATCATGATTCTTTGTTTTCAGATCAGTGCTTGATAAGTCTGCTTAAAAATAAAAAATTTAATAATATTAAAAATGTTAAAGTTTGGACTGATAATGGTAATCATTTCAGATCTTATGAACTCTTACATTATCTTTTTAATGAGGTACCTAGAAGAATAAAAGGAACTATTAAGTTTAATAGATTTGTAGAGTGTCATGGCAAAAGTATTGTTGATGATCATTTTGGTGTTTTATCTAAAATATTTAAACAAAAGGAAAATGAGATGTATATAAAATTTATAAATGATCTCAAAGGGTTTTTAAGAGAGAGGAAGGAAGAAAGGGTTTATATGAGTCACTTATAAATAATTCATGTTTCCCAAAAAACCCTTTTTTACATCTATGATAGAAAATATAGGCCTAAAAAAAGCTGGCTTGAAGTCAAAGCATTTTATGTTGTCAAAACAGCAGGCTTGACCCGCCAGCAAGGTTCCAAACAAGCAGGTTTATGACCTGCAATCCAATTACCCGACTACTTGAAGCCAGACTAAGAAGTCAACTCAAATTATCAAATCCAACAACATGAACAGATGATGATCCTTTACGGTGGATACCTTGCTTTGGCGCTTGTCTCATTACCAGGATCAAGTCACCCCCTTTACCATCCAGCCATGTGATCAACACAATCATGTTCCTGTTATCCTTGATTCACATTGACTATATAATCACTATCTCTCAATAAATATTATTATCTAGCTTCTAAATATTTTTCCCCTTGTAACTCTGCTAAAACAGCACAGTTACAACAATGTTAATCTTTCATATTTAATGAAAGATGGTGAGCTGTATGTTTCACCTTTGACATTTGAGGATGTTAAGGAGTACTCCAAAAATAAATTACTGTGAAAAGTTCTGCACAGATGAAAGAGGAATAAAGAGAGCTGATACTACTAAAGGATTGGTAGGACATGTTCATGAAGTTGGACATAACAAAGACTTATATTCCACATAGGGTAAATAGTCTTTTAAATACAACAATTTTTTTTAAAAATAACTAAGAAATTAATTATATGAGCCAAAGATAGGGTAATAGCAATTATAGCTTTGGGGCTGCTATTACTCTCCCATGCAACTCATATATTTGATTCTTGGCTTATTAAAATAGAAAAAATGGGGTTAGCAAAAAATACAGTTAATAAAAATAAGATCTATTTTTATTATTTGTATATTTTACACTCTTAAATTTTTTGTCAGTAAACTAAGCATTATATTAATGTTCAAAAAACATAAGTTTATGACTTAAATGATACCAAAGAAGTTAAAATGCTTTGAAATGCTTAAGCTGGCACCTTGGCTTAATCTAACAAATAATGACCCATATATTAGATTCTTTGTTAAAAAATAAGCCTATAAATCATGATCTTTCATATTTGCAATCTTTCCAGATAAATAACAAAATAACATATTAACATGTGATTAGTCTGTAAGCTATTTGTCTTATTAAAAGGTATATTTAAAGTCATGATTCAGATTGTAGTTTATTCACTTCAAAAATTGTCTCTAATATCAGGTAAAGTCAATATATCTTTAGCTTAATAAAAAATAATTGTTTTATAAGTGTTGTCAAGATTTTGTTATTTTAGAGAATTATTATGTTTATTAGATTGAGATGAAGACATCTTTGTAAAGGGTTTCTGATAAGCAAATATGTATGCCAACAGATGCACTTCCTATCAGTGATAATGGGGTTGGAACCGTGACTGGTGGAGCTCTGTCTGCTGGTCATTAGAGGCAACAATTAAGGATTCTCTAGTCAAGAGACAAGACACCAGCAGCTTTGAGAAAAAGGCAGCATGAGAGATTCCAAGAATATCAACAATTTGCTCTTGGTGATATTTGACACTGCTGCAAATTTATCTACAGTACCTTGATTTGGTGTAAAATTGACTGACTTCAAAGCCTGCTTATAAGGGCTTTTTATAGTATATTTAGCCATTGCCAGACTGGCGTCTGGTTGCTGTTAACTCTTACTTAGCTAGCCTATCATCACAAAGCTACTATTTTCAACCACTAGAGTTGGATTATAAACCCAAATAGTGGTTTTAGAATGAGGCAATATCATATGCTTATAATTTCACCTCTTCAGCATAGATATTCCCTTGACATATTTGATGTTGACTAAGTTGACATCCATTGGGTGGGGTCCTGTCTTATGCTCAGTTTAATGCAGACTATGCACAAGCGGTCCTCTGTCCCATTTATTGGTGAAATAGGATGTTGTAATACTCCATCTTATTCCATCTGGCAGAGACATGTCTTTTTTACTAATCCTAAACTGTTTGCACTTAATTATTTGAGCTTCTTGATCAACCAATGATTTTGATCCTGAATGTCTCAGGTATCCTCCAAATTATAAGCATATAATTAGCTTATAGTATTTCATACACACTAAATATTTGATCAACCTTATGGCTGATTGATTTTGCATTTAGAATATAGGTTTTGCATCTGATAGTTGTCCGTCTATTTTGGTCTATAGTCATTGTGATGAGGAGATGGATCAGTCAACTCTAGTTAATCAGGAATCCCTGAAAATTGTTGAGGAAGTTGGTGAGTATATACTTCTGGGAAGTATATAAAACAAATAAAAGTGAAAATCAAGAAGAGAATAATACTTTATTTGATATGAATATATGGTATTATATAGTAATATTGTAAGCCACATACTGTCCATGTATGTAATGGTAGTCATGAGGCTTATCTGAGTAATGTTCCATCTAGGTCATGAGGCTTGTCCAAGTGTTAATCCAGTTAGGACTCAAAATATTTGATTCCCATAATAGATGGACAAATGATAAGAGTGCACCAACTTAATGATCAGTCAGAGAATTAATTCCCTGAGAGGGAGTAATTGAAGATGTTGCAACATCTCTCCCTGGGGTGCTGGAAGGTGGAACCTTTGGTATTTTCTTGAGAGTGTTGGGAATTAAGACTTGGTATTGATCCAGTTTTGTATTGGGAACAGGTAGTTGCGCTGTGCTGTGCTGTTCTTGTTTTGCACAGGCAGAGGTAATTGTGGTGCATTCACTTTAGTTTGGTTCAAGCACCTGTTTCTTTGATGAGGTAGGTGTTATTTGGTTTGACCTCCATGATAATACCTGTTCCTTGTAACCCTGGGTCCAATTTATGCATGTCATGATTAACAACCCAGTCCTGTCCCCAACTTAGAAGTATTCCTTTTGCAGTGGAATTGCTTCTCTCTCAACCCTTTCTTTTTTCCTTGTCCTCTTGGTCTTTCCTGGCGTTTTGTACGTTCAGGTCACTGTTGTCTGGCACTTTCTTAGGCAGAGGTAATTGTGATCCTGATTTAGTACTAACAATGACAGGTTTATGACCATAGACAAGCTTTTATGGGCTTTTGCCTGTATTTCAATTTACTTGTGTTCTGCACACCATTAGTGAAGTTGGCAGCATGTCAACCCAGGATTTTGGATTGTTGGCAGATAACTTTCTGAGGGCTTCTAAAAGGGAGCTTTTTAGTTGTTCTACCTGTCCATTTGCTTGTGGGTGGTACAGACTGGCTTTGATGTGTTTTATTCTGTTTTTGGCAAGATAGACATTGGTGTCAACGGCGTTAAGTTTGGTGCCTCTGTATGTGATCAGGAGGTCAGGTTTCCCAAACTTGGCTATGATCTCTTTCCCAATAAAAAGTCTCATATCATTGCCTTTGTGTTCCTTTGTAGCTTGTGCCACAGGCCACCTGGTTGCATAGTTGATAGCTGTTATGATGTACTTTTTGCCTTTATTATTGCCAGGCATTGGCCTCATAATATCCAGAGACCAAACTTTGAAAGGTTGTGCAATTGACACTGGTATTACTGACTTGGGGGTGCCTTAGAGCGGACATACTTTTCACAGACTTAACATTGGTCTAGCACTTCCTTGATGTTGTCCAGAATGTTGGTCCACCAGTATCGTGTCTTGAGGTATTCATGTAAGGTCTGAAGGCTTGGGGTAAATTATTGTTAACTAAGGCCTTTAAGCCAAGATTATTTATATTTATCAAGTATAAAAAGGTAGGCAAGGTTTGCAACAACAACAACACTAAGGCTCCTAAGAACTTATATGAAGTGAAATAAGGACTAAGGCAATTTATTAAACCTAAGAAAATAAAATAAAGGCCAGTCTTAATGGCTGACAATTTGGTTAAAAAGTCACTATCTAAGTCTGGGAAGTGATCAGCACTAGCAGGGGGATTGAAACTATTAACAATTAAATTGTGAGTACCACTATAAAAATTGCCTAGCTGGTGAAAGATATAATCAAGGGGGATCATGGAACTAAGATGAAAGATAAGGATAAAGACTGAAGAGAAAAGCACAAGCCAAAAAACCTAACAAGTACCTTTTTGGAGGTGAAAGTCAAACAATCTCAACTTAAGTTGAGACTGAACAGAAACACAAGCTTTTATTTCAGCTTGGGTTTTGAGGTAATGACAGGGGAAATAACAACTAACTAAAGGTGGTTAGATGTCTTGGTGGTAGAGAAAACATTCAAAAGCACACTTTTCTTAACTTAACCTTTTAAGACTTAAGTGAAAAGTAAAGAAGAACAATAGGGAACAGCGGCTTCAGCTTAACAGCTGAGGATAGAGCAAGAAGCAAGCGGGAAGACAGAAAAATGAAGTCCAAACTGCTGGCGTAAGCCAGAGCAAAAAGAAAAAGGTAGGCAGAATTGGAACTGTTAAAACTAACATAATTGTTAGGTCCTGGGTTCAATAATTGCCCAGGGTTTAAAGGTAACTTTGAGCTCAAATTTTAACCATTAAAATAGATAATAGTGAACTGTAGGGCAAGGAAAAGGATAGGTGGAGATGTTTGAATAGTAAAATTGATGTGGATTGACCAAATCTTGTGTAGAAAAATGGTGTTGATGATCATTAAGATTGGTAGCAGCTAAATTAAAAAAGGAGAATCCTGACAATTCATACAAGTTCCTACTACAAGTGTGTCCTAGATCTCTGTAGTATCAATGATTGTATCAATCTTTTGTGTTGACAGGACGTAGGGTACAGTGTTGTCACTTGGTAGTATGTGGTATAAAGTATCATATACTTTTTTGAACAGATGTTTATTCTTAAGGACTTTCTCTTTTATTTTCATTAGTTTACTAGATGGGAACCTCTCTTAGAGATCTCCCATTATTAACATGGGCTAATTGGGGTCTTCATAGTGCATAGTAAGTGTTTACAGTATAGCCTTGATAGGGCATATGTGGTAAGCATTTCCTTGCCTAATTTGTAATCAATTATCATTGGATACCTTTGTGTAATTTTCATCCATTTAGATTGTTGTCTTGAAGTGTTTTATTGTGTCTTAAAGAATACTAATGACTTGTGGTTGGTTAGCACATTGAATATTTGTGCACCTTTTAAATAGCAACACCACTTCATTAAGAAAAGGACAAAGGCTATTGATTCATTGTCATGAATTGAATATATATTTTCACCTTTAGAAACTTTTATCAATTCATAAAAAACAGGGAATAATCATTTCTGTTGTTTGAATATTGAGTATTCCCCTAATTGCATAATATGAAGTTTCTGTCTCTAGTTCATAGATCCCTTCATAATTAGCATATTGTAAGATAGGTGCTGTTGAATTCCATAATGAATCAGCCAAATAATATTATGTTTATGTTAAAGACAATAAAATGATTGCCCAATTGCCCACTGTTATGTTGTGTTTGCTATTCCATGCCTTTAAACTTTATTAATTGTGCCTACAAAAGCAATATTTGAATCAAAGGTTAATTGAGTATAGAGCTCAATCTTCACTCCCATAGCTATTAATAGATTTTTAGCATTTAAGAGCTAATTTGCTCCCTTTGGCAAGGTGAGTGAAACCGGTTGTTTTTACGCCCAGGCACTTTCTAATGCTACTTCTCCACTGCCTCCATATCACAATTCCCTTGCTAGTGCATCTTTCCCTTGGAAAACAATTCCCTGCTCCCACTATATAACCTTCAAACCTATCAAATAAAGAACCAGTTTTGTCTTATTACCTTCTTATATTGTTCTGTCCTTATCCAGGTTATCACTATACCACAACAGGTATAGTACTAAGAAAAAGAAGTAGTAGAGTAACTATTTTTAGAAATAAGCACCCAGGATGCATAATTTACAACAGGTGCTGTGAACATTTGTTCTTTTAGTTGTCAGAAGTGTTGTTCTCTCAGCAGGGTCCACGCAAATTTTGTTGTCTTGCCAGTGAATTCAGATAGTGGGGTAGTTAGAGCTCTACAATTGGGAATGAATATTCTGATATACGCAACCATTCCCTAGAAAGTATTGAGTTCACTTTTGTTGTGTGGTGCTGGAATGTCTGTGATGACCCTTACTTTTTCTGGTCTGGGTTAATCCCATTTTTGCTAAATATGTGTCCTAGGAAAGATAGCTTATTTGAGAAGAATATGTACTTGGATGGTTTGGCTACCAATTAATTATCTTGAAGGGTGTTGAGTATTGTATAAACGTCCTTCCAGTGTTGCTTTTTGTTGGCACTATAGATATTTATATCATATAGATAGAATATTGCATTTTTCCTAATGTGGTCCTTGAACACTTTTTTCATAAATGTCCCAAAGATTCAGGCATCTTTCATACCAAAATTAATTTATTAAAGATGTACAGACATTTATGACTGGTACAACAAGCCCATAGGACTAAAAGTCATGATCAAAAAGTCTTATAAAAAGAGGGCAAGGAAACATGAAGATCAGGAGAAGCCCCTTGGGTGGGGGAAGAAGATTGTGAAAGGAAAGAGTGCTTTGAGATATACACTCTTTTTTTGAGAATATAGCTTATTAGAATCTTTGAATATTGGGTGTTGTAAATTCCAGATTGGATTGTTATTGATCCCAAAATAAACTGGGCTAAAAGTTGCTTGGGCCTTCTACCCACGTTTTTTGTTGCTCAATTAAATACTGTATGTGCAGCCAGCAGTGTGCATGTGATTTGGAAGGGTTGAGCTTTGGGCTAGAGCCCTGTTTTTGGACCATAGCCATAGAATCATCAAGTAGTGAATGGTCATAAAGTACAATTGAAATGTGCTGATTCAGACTAATCCAGGCTTTAATCACTAGGGCTGTCTGCCTGCATTTTTTGTTGATCAGCTGAACTCCCCTTTTTTGTGGCTAAATCTGTGTGCAGCTGTGGTGTAGGGCTAACACCTATGGCTAAATTCCCAACAAGAATAGTATTAAGTCTATAGGACTTGTTGCATAGTGGGTGTGATTGACAGGCACCCGCCACTTGGAAGTAATCTTCCAAGATGATGAATGATTGCATAGGGATTTAGACCAGTCACTAGAGATCCCAAAGGAAGCAACATCATTCCAAGGTGGAATAGCTCTCTTAACAGTCAGTAGCAACCCAACAGTGGGTTGAATTGATATAAGAAGAAGTACACCCCCAAATAGCTAAAGAGGAAGGCATAAGCCAGCAGGTGGAAGACCTGTGAATTGGCGGGCTTCTTGGGGGACTGATAATTCTGAGGCTCTTCCTTTTGGGGTGGATTATGTGACAATGGGGCTGCAGTGTACCAGCCTCCTGGAATTACTTGATGCCAGAATTTCTCTAGATAATGAGAATTGGGAGAGGTACCAGAATCAGCTCGTGTACCCAGCAAAATGCTGGCCTTAAAAGCCTGCAACAAGATTACCCGGAAAAGCCAGTTATACCCAAGAGACCTCCAAATGGAAGACTTGGGCAATATCATGATTTTAGATAGAAGTGTTTAAGTCAAACTAAAATAAAAATTAATTCACTTGGGTGAATGAAGACTTTATTGGTTGAACAAATTCATAAAGATAAATTACCAGCCTTATATAGAATGGTAGGAATAAAATATTTGGGAGCAAGATGTAAAGGGGTTAAGGAATTTGGAGATATTTTTGGAGAAATTTAGTGGTTAGGAACTTAAAACCAGATAATTGAATTACTTACATCATAATTATGTTCCTTACAACAATTGGTTAAAATATCCTCATATATGATCCTAACTGACAGGCAAGGCTTAGAAACCCAACTGCTATCTACACAAGGAAGATGGGGACCAAGAGTATTCTCACAAGAAGAAACTGCAGACAAAAAACCCAGAGCCAAACCAAAAGAGTTCAAAGCGTTGACAACGTCACCAGGATTGATAAAAAAATCATCCAGATCTAAATTTGGAGCCTTTGATTGGTTGGAGTCAAGAGCAAAAGGTAACAATTGTTTGATGTCTGAATTTACAATAACATCAACTAGGTCCTGAGCAACTGAGTCCAGGAAAGACCCAGGTTAAAATTCCATTCTTGAATTACAAGAATAATTCAAACCATCTGGACCCCCAAAAATAGGTAATATTTTACACTTAATAAATACTAATTCTTCATTTATAGAAGCTCCTAAAGGTCCAGAAATAGCCCCATCCTCTATACTTGATGCCACCAATTTATTGTTGACAGGAATATTTCCAAGAAGATTCCTCACAGTAATAGATTAAAAGACTAATTAAATGATCCAAGTTAATCTGGGCCATTAGTCCCTTGGGCCGTCTGCCTGCATTTTTTTGTTGGTGGATCTATGACTGTTATAGGCTTCTATATTATGTATGTGGTTGAGTTAGGGTGAAGAATTGCTGAGATTTGCCCTCAGCATTGACTGGTAGATCATCAAGTGATTTTCTAATCTGCTGACACTGTGGCTCTCCCATTTTTATGTTAACCACTGGGCTGCATTTCAAAAATTATGTTCCTGCTTTGGATTGTGTGGCGTATTTGTGATTATTATATAAAAGACCTGATGTTAGAGTGTTTGGTTCAATGGAAGCAAATAAGGTGCAGTTTTTCAGGCTGCTTTTGTTAAAAAATTGTGGTCTTTTGTGTTACAACCAAGTTTTTCTCCTTGCCTCCCAACATATCTTGCAATACACAGAGGGCGCTCAATCAGCCGCCCCTCACCATATCTAATGGCATGAACCAATATGATGGCAATATCAAATTGCAGGCACTTTCTCCTAATTAAGAGTGCTGCCAATTCAACTTGCTGATCCCCGCCTAAGTTATTCATTGGCTTTGAACCTTAAATGGAACACGCCAATGTGCCACCCCCTGTGGCCTTGTGGCTTTCCCTATATGGTATATTAGTCAGAATGTTCTATAATAAAGTACATCTTATTCCATCCGTTCTTGTCCTTTCTATTGGACTGTTGTCTTTCCCAATCAAATACTGAACTCTAATTGGTTCATTTTCAACATTTGGCCTGGTTTTTTTGTTACCAAATTACTTCCTTTTCTGACTGCTGCTTTGGTGAACTCTTTTTAATTCAGATACAGCTTCTTTTGTTCTGGTTTATCTTGAAGAGTAAAGGCCATAACTTGGTCTTAATCAAAGCAGTTATAGGCGCATCTGGGCTAATTAAGTGCTGTTTTGAGTGTAGCAAGATTTTCTATTTTTATGCCTGTGACTGAGGGCTAGGAATACTGAAGAAGATTTTGTCCCATTGGTGGTAATCCAGCAGCCACTATGCAATACTGGGCCCTCCAAGATTGGGTCTATCAGTACCACTAGTGCCTTTTAAGCTTCCTTTCTTGGAATACTGTTTCTTTATTTCCTCAATCATAGAATAAGGTAAAGGCTTGGGAATCAGAGCAGCTCTTGTGATTGGCTTGCATCTCAATCTTTGGGGTTTCTCTTATGCAGAATTATGACACTGGTCTTGCTCCTGATTGGCCCAAAGTACCCTCTTTTTCAGTGCCTGAATTGTGGCTGCATCAATGATAACTGATGCATTCAATGTATCCTGTTGATGGGTGCCTATTATCTCCTGGCTATTGCATTGAGGTGTAATAAATTTATACTGGGTCTCCATTAGATCAGGGACCTGTGTGTTAATTGATTAGACTGGTTTCTTCTTGGACTTGATCTAGGCTCTTTTCTGATGTGATGTGATGTGATTGGTGAAATCACATTTATCAGCCTTGGTGCCACAGGATAAGGCTACTATAGTCTTGGCCTGGGACCTTATTTTCCTAGCATCAGAATGGTCCTTTTGGGTGTCTTTTTCTACAGTGTGGACTCCTTCTGCTGTTGAGGGGCACCACACCTCTCTGTGGTATATTGCTGAGCATATTAATCAGATAAGGGTTTTTTTTGGAGTATATCTTGAACTTTTCACTGGATTTTTTATCTTGTTTGAGTATGGTTGCTGTGATGATCTACATGGAGTCAGTTTGCAGGTGAGGGCTGATTTGGTTGAAAAAAAGACTCAATGCTTGAAGATAGAGAATGATAGTGGTCTAAGACAGGTTAATGTTTGTTGAGGAGAGGTATGATCCAGGGGAGGTCCATGGATGGTGCTCCAAACTGGTAGAGAAGTTTTTACCAATAGAAAAGGATGGGCTGATGAAGCTCTGAGATCCTAAGGCCACCTTCAGGAGGTCTACAGGTGGCAAGCCTTACCTATTTTGGGGGTAATTTTTACCTTTCTATGTCTTCCTGGTAGCTTTGGGGAGGTCTTGAAAACACTAGGGAGGTATGGATATGCCCAAGGACGTTATCAAGGTAGTTGCCTGGGGAAGCAGCTAAAGAACTTGGTAATTGATAGTTTTCTGGGAAGTAAAGCTAGTTAATTTGTGACTGAAAGCTCAAGCTCACCACTTGAGTGAGTAAAAACAGCTACACAGACATGAGAATTTCTGTAGATGATGTCCTAAAGTGGTGGTCACTGATGGGGGCCTAGTCAAACACTAACTCACTTGTTGAGACCTATTAACTGAGCCTGAAGTGTTAGTAATGAGGACTACAGAGAAGTACAGAACCTTTGTGGTTCATACAGAGAAGGAAATAACCTAGATGTTTCAACAGAGAAGGACAGAACCCTGGTGGTTCATACAGAAAAGAAATAGAGAAGGAATCCTGATGATTTATATGAAGAAGGAACAGAGAAGAAAAGGTTGTGGTTGAACTAGAGAAGGACTTGCATAAAGAATGAAAGATGACAGAGAAGGACTAGTAGAAGAAGTATGAAAAGTTTTACTAGGGAGATGAAGGAGAAGGAATAGTAGAAGAAGCAGAAGATATCAGAGAAGGACTAGAAGAAGGAGCAGAAGGAATGAGAGAAGGTCATCAGAAGAAGATTAGGAGTTGAGAATAAGTTACTTGCAAAGTTAAGGATAGAAAAGAAAAGAAGTAAAAGGAAAGAGATAACTAAGAAAGAAAAGAAAAGAAATAAAAGAAAGGAAATAATAAAAGAATTAAGGAAAGAATTAAAAGGTGAAAAGAAAAGAACAGCTAAAGAAAATAGACTGTGGATTTATTATGAGTTGATTGAGTGAGAATAAGCAGGAGCAGACAGAAACAGTACAAAAAACACTGAGGACAAAGGCTGGAGTTTTGCTGAAACCACAGAAGGGAGCAAGCAACAGGTGGTTTCAAATTTCTCCAAGGGGAGAAAACACGTGGAAACATGGAGAAACATTGAAGAAATTAAGGTAGAAAAATCCCTTAAGTAAAACATGGGCAGAAGCATTTGAGTTAGACCAGAGAAACATGGCGGGAATTACAGAGAGATTGTTTGAAGCACAGGGCCAAGGTTTACCCTGAGCAAGACAACCTGGGTTTGAACCAGGGTCAAAAGTGAGTCATCCAGAGAAACGTTTGGCAAAACTGCTCAATCTGGATGCTTGATTGGCTGCATGATAGAGTCTATTTGATCAATTTTTTTTCATTGGTTAAAAAGAAGGGAAAATGCCTAAAAATGAGGGGATTGGCAAGGAAAAGTCTGCTTTAATTGGCTGAAATAAGTAGCAGAGCTTAATATATTATAGAGAAGGAAAAACTGGATAGTTTAAGCCTGGAAACCCCAGAGTTTTGAGAAGGATAAAGGACTGAAACAAGTAGCTATGAAAAGAAGACCAGTCTGAAGCAATAGAGGGATTGTAAACCAGTGCATTACAAAAGCCACTTTGCCAGAACAGGGAGCTTAGGAAAAGGATAAAGAAGCAGGAGTCTACAACAAAGGAGCAGGAAGCCCAAGAGTAAGTAGCAGGATCCCAAGACCAAGTACAAGTACAAGGAGTCCAAGAAATTGTTGGAGGACTCCAATTATTGGCAAGCCCCTATTGTTTCCTTTATCACCAGGGCTATATTACAGAAGGTTTCAAAGGGTATCTTCCTTCTGAGACAAATAAATGCCCATTTTGACCCCTACATGTATTTCTGAGTGATACAATAGTCCCTATGAGTGAGTTGCCCAACATATTTTACCCTAGACAAGGGGATGAAGATACCTATTGCCAAAGCTGTCAAAGTTTTTCCACTAGTAAGACATACCAGGAGGATTGGGAAAGCTTGACTAGATGTCAAAACAGCAGGCTTGATCCTCCAGCAAGGTTCTGAGCAAGAAGGTTTGTGACCTGCAATCCAACTACCCAGCCACTTGAAGCCAGACTAGGAAGTCAACTCAAATTGCTAAATCTAACAACATGAAAAAATACTGATCCCCTATGGTGAATACCTTTTTTTGGCGCTTGACTCATTACCAGGATCAAGCCACCCCCCTTCACCATCCAATCATGTGATCAACACTATCATGTTCCTGTTACCCATGATTCACACCAGCTATATAATTATTATCTCCCAACAAAGAATATTATTTAGCTTCTAAATATTTTTCCCCTTGTAACTCTGCTAAAACAGCACAGTTACAACATTAGTAGCACAGGTAGGTTCTCCATCCTACCTCATCTTGTAAAATTCTGCCTGTTGCCCGTACTTACCGCGGCCAACAAATTCTTGACAGAATCATGTCTGGCCTCCTGCTGGACTGGACTCTGTACACCCCTGATACCAAGATACCTGATGATTTTGTCATGTACCAGAACACAGTGATCTCACTACCTGTCTTCAACACCATGTCTGCACAAGGGTTCTTCCAGACAACTGCCACCATTCTTCAACCAACCAACAAAAACACCATACCCGCCTATGTAGCCCAAAGACTACAAAGCGCTTCCTTGGAACCTTTTGCTGGGGCCAACAACAACAACACTGCCACATGAATCTTGTCCGCTCAGAGCAAGCTGGCTCAGATGGAATGCCCGCAGCAATTTTGGATTGCAGAAATTTCCATCTGACTGACCCACAACGCTGACACCTGGTGCAACAAATGGCACAAGGAACACACCAAGAAGAACAGGATACCTTCAAAAAAGACTTCTTGGCAAGGTTTGTGCTTAAGGACATGGCGCTCATGATCAAACGACAAGTAAAGAACTTAACCCAGACGTGCACTGTGAAGGAACTCACCCACGCTTATGAGGAACTTTGACTACGCGCACCCTCTGACATGGCCTTTAACACCCCAGCCACACACCTCATGTACTATGACACCATTAAATTGCATGTAATGAGGCACGTGAACCTGGACCAGGTGACCAACTTTCAAAGTCTGTATTTCAAGGTAGAGAAAGCAGAACAAACATCCAACGCCCTCCATAAGGCACAAACTGGAAAACAAGAGAGACCCAAGGATTCTCACACAGGCGGGCACACCACTTGACCACCCCTGGAAACAACAGGAACAACACCAACCATAAACCTGCAGGTTCAAATAGACATGGAAGTGGGAACAATGGCTAGTCAAATTGTATTCATTTTTGTATCACTGCCACGCAAGGCAATCAAGACAAGGGAAAAGCCCAGGGAGAGCATAAAGCAAGCCAAGCTCTCCCCACACAGCTCCTGACTTGCCCAATGATGAGTAACAACCTGAGGAGTGGACCAATGCCTAATAATCTAAGTACCCTCAGAAGACCTGGTACTGTACACCATTGCCAGACATCCCAATAAACTGATGTCCTATCCTTTCTGTTTTTGCAGTTACATAGGCTTGGCACTCCTGGACTCAGGCGCAGATAGAACCCTAGTCAACAGCAGCTTTGTGGACAGGTTCAAGCTAGCCACTAATCCTTTGAGGATTAAAAACGTGGTTTTAGCTGACAAACATCACATTGCCATGATAAGGAAAACCAACCCCTTCTCTGTCATGCTTGAGAACCTAAATTCCACCATATAAGGTCCCATCATTGACTTCCCAAAGTTTAACATTGTACTGGGGTTAGATTGGTTACAAAATAACAACCCTCACGTGGACTGGGCAACTTTGGTCTTGACCATAAAGCGTAAAGGTGTCAACCACCAGATCTACCCCAACTTAGTGGACCAACTCCTACGTGATCAACTCTTTGTACACATCACAGAGATCCTGGATAAAAAGGAAAAGCTGAAGGTGATTGACTGGGACTCCTTCCAGTACAAGATCATAAACTTCAAAGATCACCAGGATACCTCCACACCTCAGGATTGCAAAATTGTGGCCTGCCATCCAGAAATCTTCAAGGAAGCTCTACCTGGGTTGCCTCCAGAGAAACACATTCAGCATTCCATCCAGCTCAAAGGAGCTGTACCCAAAGCACGTCTTATCTACAGGCTAACCCCAAACAAAGACGATACCCTACGTGCCTATCTCAAGGAAGAATTGAAGAAAGGACTTATCTGCCCCTCAAAATCTCCCTTTGGGGCCGCTGTATTCTTTGTGTCCAAGAAGGGTGGTACCCTGTGTCTGGTCACAGACTACCAAGCCTTAAACAAAGTTACCATCAAGAATTTTTATATACTACCACTGATTGACAACCTCTTTGTTGCCTTGGGAGAAGCCACAGTCTTCTCCAAGATTGACCTAACCGCAGGCTACAGCCAGATTTGTATTAAGGAGGAAGACATTCCCAAAACAGCCTTCTGCACTAAATACGGCTCATACAAGTGTGTGGTGCTCAACTTTGGTATGACAAACGCCCCCTCTACCTTTGTGACATTCATGAACAAGGTGTTTGCCCCACACATAGGCAAACATGCCCTAGTCTACCTAGACAACATCATTTTCTACAGCCCCTTGATGAAACAGCACCACAAAGACCTAGAGGCAGTCTTTGCTACCCTGGCACAACATAAACTGCTGGCCAAGCCCTCCAAGTACCAGATCTTCCGCAAGCAATTACCTTTCCTGGGACACATAGTCTCAAAAGATGGCATCAAACCCAACAGTCAAAAGATACAGACCATCTGTAAGATGCCACCACTCAAGGATAAGTCAGAACTCTGCACCTTCCTGAGGATGATGGCCTATGTACACCGCTTCATACCTGACTGTGGCGTTTTGACTGCCCCCTTATCCACCATAACTGACACCAAATCCAAGTTTGTGTGGACCCCCCCCCCCCAATGTGACCTCTGTTTTAGACGTATCAAAGAGAAACTCACAGCAGCTCCTATTCTGCAATACCCCAAACGTGACAAGGAATACCAAATGGAAGCCAACGCCTCAGACGCATGCATTGGGGGAGTACTAAAAATCAAAAATAATGATGGTGAATTCCTGCCTGTAGCTTATGAATCACAAAAGTTGACAGATGGCAAGTGTTGATACCCTATCCACAACAAGGAACTGCTGGCCATTGTACACTGCCTAGTCAAATGGTGTTGTTATCTAGAACAACAGGAAGAATTCACGGCATTGACCAACCGCAAGTTGCTCATATACTTCAAAACTCAAGCAAGCCTATCTTGCTGTCAATACTGCTGGATAGAACTCTTAGATAGATTCAATATGTGCATACAGTACAAACCTGGTCCAGAGCTTGCCATGGCAGATGCCCTCTCACGCCTGTATGTCCGTGCCACAAGAGGAGAAAATGGTCTTGACCCAGACTGGCCCCTTTTGGTACTAAAAACAAAGGACAAAGGCTTCCCTCCTGGCACAACCAACATAACAAAGGAAACAGTCATCAAAAACAAACACCTACTTCTGACGTGTATGGGACCTTGCACAGAAAAATTTCTGACGGGACTACCATCCCTTACATCCCCACACACCAGCAAGTGGACACCATCCTACAATATCATAGAGACTTAGGAAACACCAAGAGCCACAATCTATACAAGTTCCTTAAACACAAGGGCTGGTGGTAAACCCTGTATTGTGACGTCCAAGAAGTCCTCAACCAATGTGAAGTATGAAAAAAATTTGCTAAAAGCAAAGCCCCTCCAAAATCAGTACTAATCATCTGCACACATCTACCCTTCAAGATGTGGGCCCTCAACGTTGTTGGCCCCATGCCAGGGAAACACAATTATAAGAAAAACATCATCACTGCCATAGAATTTGCTACACAATGGCCAGTAGCCCAAGCAGTAAAGGCGCATACTGACAATGACGTGCGGCGGTTAATAGGAAGAGAAATAATCAGCAAGTTCAGAAAGCCAGAACTCCTGATAACTGATGGAGGGAAAGAATTGACCTCCAATAACACCAATGTATACCTTGCTAAAAATGGGGTCAAACATACTGTGACAACACCATACCACCTGCAGGCCAATGGATGTGTAGAGTGGATAAATGGCAGCCTCGTGCAAGCCTTGGCCAATCTCACCGCCAGGAGACCTTAAGACTGGTGTAATAAGTTATTAAATTCACTACTTGTGTGCCAAACCCAGTGTACAGATCCACTGGAAAAAGCCCTTTTGAGTTGGTATATGGCACACAGCTAAATATCATTCAAGCATAGACAGGACCCAAACTGGAAATTCTAAGCAAAGTCCCCCTTTCTTAGATCCTCAAGTTATAGAGGCCAACAGTAATTAAACAGAAAGGGAAAACATGCATCTTCAAAAAGCACTTGTCCCCATCCAAGATAAACATGAAGTTGGTGATAAATTTTGGGTCATGAACGTTGATAAAAGCAAACTACAACCCAAGAAAGTAGGCCCAGCAATCATTCTAAAGGTAAACAAAAATAACACTTTCCTTGTGCAAGGACTTGGGAAGTGCAAACAAGACAAAACCCTGCATCATAATTTCCTGATAACCTGCAAATCAAGAAAAAAACAACGCAAAACCGCCCTGCCTGCCACAGAACAACAATTAGTCCAGTATGGTGTCTGGGCTCCTGACAACCTCCCTGACAACCTACCCCCAGGAGGCCAACCTTCAGTCAGGGGGGTGTCAAAACAGCAGTCTTGACCTGCCAGCAAGGTTTCAAGCAAGTGGGTTTGTGATCTGCATTCCAATTACCCAGCCACTTGAAGCCAGACTAGGAAGTCAACTCAAATTGCCAAATCCAACAACATGAACAAATGCTGATCCCCTACGGTGGATACCTTGTTTTGGCGCTTGACTCATTACCAGGATCAAGCCATCCCCCTTCACCATCCAATTGTGTGATCAACACTATAATGTTCCAGTTACCTATGATTCACACCAGCTATATGATCATTATCTCCCAATAAAGAATATTATCCAGTTTCTAAATATTTTCCCCTTGTAACTCTGCTAAAACAGCACAGTTACAACATAGACACCTTGAGATGACATACAGAGTGAGTGAATTTGTTGGGAATGAATTCACAAGACTCTTAAAAGATTGGTATCAGCCCATAGAGGATTTGGCCCCAGCTGAGGTTCAAATACATGGAGGGGATGCTTGCCTAGTAGTAGGAAAAGTTTTGGGAGAATTTTTCATGATGCAAGCCAAGTGCAAACTCCAACTTAGTCAAATGCCCAAATTAGGGAATGAAACCCCATCCAGCTGGTCCCTGGCTTTGACCCAGGATATACCATGATGACTGAAGAGCTTTAACGCCACAGTTGCTCTTATAGAAATGAATTACAAGTCATTTGGGTCCAAGGGTTTGATTATAGCCATTGTCTTGGCTGTGGTAAGGTGGCTCATGTAGGGAGCTTCAGCAGTTCAAACTGCACAATCTCCCCATATTTGGCTAATTTCTCCTTGAGCTAGGTCTCAACAACATCTCTTGTAATGTCAAGTGGTTGGGCTTCAAAGGACACAAAGAGAATGCTGTCCTGGTTGTTTCTGGTGCAGGTGGTTGGCAAGGCTGTCTTGAATGGCTTTCCTTTGGTGTCTGTGATCTCCACAATAAAGATTAATTCTGCTTTCTGGCCTTTGTCTTCCTTGACAAGGAAGCCCAGGTCAAAAAGTCTTTGACTGGGCTTTGCTGCAAGGAGAAAGCCTTTGGGTATACCTCAGCTATTACCTTGGCTGCCTCTTGGATCTGAAGTTGGTCTCCTTCAAAGTTGACATGGATCTCATGAGGAACAGAGGGCTTAAGGAGATATCTAGTGATGTCCTAGAACCATCTTACTGAAGTTAAATATTTTAACCATCCTTTTGATGGAAAAAATGATCCTTTCTTAGTGTTTCTTGTATGTTTCACCAGTTGGCCCTTGACAGGGCGTTTCTGGTCCTGGATCACCTTGCCCAGAATCTTCTGGTTCTGTGGGCCTCCCTTTCTTTCTTTAATAAAATCTTATAGTCTACAATGACTCTTATATGCTTTGATTACTTTGGTAATGCTTAAATTCAAAAAAATAGAGCTAATCTGTGAAAGAAAGGTTTCATACCAAAATTAAGGACCACACATTCAAATGACCTGTATTTGGTCCTTAATAGTGTCTTTGAAATGTATTCATTATTAACTTGAATCTGATGATATTCCACAGTTAAGTCAATCATTGCAAATAATTGTGATCCTCCAAAAGCATCAAAGAGGTTGTAAATCAGAGGCAGGGGATACTTGATATTAATTGTGAACTTGTTAAGGGCTCTGTAATTGGTAACAAGGCGTAGACCTCCATCTTTCTTAGCCACAAAGAAAACAGCTGGACTAAAGGGCAATTTGGGTGGTTGAATGAGTCCTTTTCTAGGGCCTTACCCAGGTAGATCTTCAATGCATCATCCTCTTGAGGTTTCAAACAGTAGATAGGGCAAGCCTTAGGTACACTCTCTTTTAGGTCAATTTTGTGTTGGATACCTTGATCAGTTGGTAACCTTGGCAGTTTCTTCTGGAATACAGAAAAAAATTATTGGGAAAATTGCTGACATATAGGATTCTGTTTATTTGAGGCGTATTATTTTTGAAGTGGATGATTTCATATGTACAGGTGTTCCAGCCAATTTTACTGGTGTACTTTTCCTCTTCTGGTTTGGTAATCTTTAAAATATGTGCTTTCTCATGAGGGTGTCAAGGTAATATGGGTATACATTTTAGTTTACTTCTCCTTGTTGTATTGTGAGTGTAGAGCTATTCCAGTCAATGTGAGGTTTTGTCTTTCTCAATCAATATAAGCCAATTGTGTTAGAGCAAAGTGGTATGCGGCATGATTCAAGGATATACAATGAGGATATAATAAACAGTTTTTAAGTTGCTTGATAAGCAGGAGACAAAATTGGGAGGACGGCTTCAGTATCTTGGATCCAATGGTGGTGTAACAGAAGATTGAGAGAGGAATTATCAGTAGGCAAATGATTTGTAGGGGTAAATTTGAGAAAGAATTGGAGGGTGTCAACAGGTACAGCGCAGGCCAGGTTACGGCCATGGAATTGATGGCAACCTTGACAACCACAGAGGCTAATCTTTTGAGGATAGGGGCAAACAGCCCCAAATGAGCCATCATTTTGGGATAAACTTTCTTTTATTTTGAGGTAAATTAAGCTATCTTGAAACAAGTTTCTAGAGGGGAAATGGGGAAGTCTTAAGGGAGTTCATGATGGGGCAGGAGGGGATTCCGTGGCTTCTGATTGGCTGGCAAGAATATTTTCAGCAGTTGGTGGTCCTGCATTGGAATTTGAGTTGATGACATCATAATTCAAAAAAATTGGCAACCAGCGGGTTGAGCGCTGCCATCCCCAAATAGTGTATAACGCGTAATTTTCTTATCATAATTATTTGGGGAAAAATAAGGCAGGTCCAGATTTTTGAGGGCTATTTGGGCAACTCCAGCTTTGACCCATTTTTTGTCTATGAAAACATTTAAGTTGTCAATTTCTTTCAGGGGTTTGACTGTGGTTCTTTGCTGATTTTGGGTTTTAAAAGGGTGCACTATCCCTTCCATTTGATTTTCTACTGTAACAAATTGCTATGTTGTATTTAATTATTGGAACAATAGGGCCACCAAGGGTAGTTTTATATCCCCTATTTGTGCTCAAGAAGGTTTTGTCTCCTTGGGGGCTGGAGTGCTCTGGTTTTCTGCTGTAATAACTCACTTGATGCTGCTTTTGGCTGTAGGTAATTTCAGGAGGATGGAAAATTTCTTTTCAACAAGGGATTGATCTTCTCCAGTGTCAAATAGTGTTGTGCCCTGATATCTACAAAAATAAAAAGAATAAGTGGGAGTTTATTTAAATTTTGGGCAGCAAACAGTATGAGATTGCTGGAGGGTACTTGAATCATGGTGATTGAGTTCACATCTTGGTCCTGTACAAGTCTTGTAAAGTGGGGGAGGGCGGCTTGCCTAAGCACTCCCCTGAGCCTTTCCCTCCTTGTGTGCATTATCAGTACTCATCTGGATCACCTGAGTTGTATGGTTTCTGCCTCAAGGGTGAGGTTTATTGGCTTGGTTAGCTTTTTTGTTTAGCCAAGTATCATTCATTGCTAATGGTCTTTCTTTTCACTTGTTGGTTACATACAGTAGTTTTAAAAGCTATGGCAGCAACTAAAAATACTTTAGATTTAAACAAAATGATTTTAGATTTAAGCAAACCCCTAAGTTGGGCAAAATTCAGGAATTAAATAATTTAAATATTTTTGGTTAACAAATGAACTGTCAAATAATAAATGAAATTTCACTAGCCTGTTATACAAAATTATAGCAAATATCAAGCAATGTGATTCAAACTACAAAAAAAATGACCTGACACAGCAAGTGAAATGGATGGATGCTGTTCCATAATATATTATAATTTAATCAGGAATCATATTTAGCACCAACAGAAGTACTAAAATGAAAAAAATTGAGCAATCTATAAGTGAGATTCTATAAACACAAAACAAAATGAATTCAAACAAGATGTGTAGTATTAGCAGCCTAAAATATAAAAATAACAGTTTAGAAGCCAATCAACAGCTATTCAATTTAGGAAAAAATGATTTTATTCATCATCATGTCTCCTGATTTGTGTAAAATGTTTTTGATAACTTTCCAAATATGGACTTGAGATTACAATAAAAATAAATCATAAAATTTTAAACTTTTACTTTTAGTGATTTTATCCTAAGTTTTTTTACAATGGTTTTTACTAGCAATATTTTTGGCAGCGCTAGCAACCAAGCCAGCTTCACTGGAGGTGAGGCTCAGAACTTGGAAGCACCTGTTTACACCCAGGTCTTTGATATGGGTAACAAGGAAGCTGACCTGTACTTGACCCTGACCCCTATGGCTTTGACTTGTTTGAGAGTCACTTAGCGTCTAGCTCTGCCCCTGGCTCCTTACCCACTCCTGCACAAACTGTTAACCAATCAGTCAATCAGAATGGCATCCTTGTTTGGAAAAACTTTTTGCCATCAGCCAACCTGTCCCCTACAACAAATCAGGCTCTAGCTCCTGCGGCCCAGCTCCCCAAACACAGAATAATTACTACCCAAATTCTCCAAGAAATTGTGGCACTCAACCTGTGTGGTCTGTCCTGGGACCAAATTGCTGCCCAACTGCAATTTAACCAAGCCACTATCATGCGGGAAATCAATAACTTGATGAACAAGGGGGACCTGATTGGGACAATCAAGAAGCCAAAGAAGGCCCCAGAGTCCCAGATTAAAAAAACATACCCAATCATGATCATTCTCTTGCAGCAGGACCCCAAGCTTTCTTTGACCCAGGTCCAGAAACAACTTGTGCACCATGGCATTTGGGTTTCTTAGCGCACAGTGCAGCTCTGGATGCATGGGAAAGTGGCTTCAGTTCAGGTACTGACCAACTGTAACAGGGACCAATGGGAAGGCAGCAAGGATTCCCTATACAATCATGCCATTGAGTCCACTCTGCTACAATGCCTGAAAAGTTTGTCAGATGATGTCATGTTCATCCCCTACTACAAATTATAGATTACCTTTGACAATTTTGGTGAGCAAAGAAAAGCTGCCACCAAGAATGAAAGGAAGAAGGTCAAGAGGGGGAGATTCATTGGTGCATTCCTGGTTGTTTTGGCCAAGGTTTTTACCTATTATTGGACAAAACCTGATTACATCAATGGCTATGAGTATAGCCATATACTCAGTGAATTGCTGGACTCTTGGGATAGATCAAATTCATCCTATCAGGTTTTCTTGAGCCACCATATGGAGAATAGCTCCACCACACTCAAATCAATCCAAGGATGCAGGCACCAGGCTCAGTGTACCCAGCCAGCCACACAGATATCTATCAGGCTGTGAAGTGTTCTTCAATATTGGAGACACAGTCTGATAGTGCTGCCTTCAGGTGTTCAATGACCTTTATCTTGGAGTCCTGGACCATGATTTTCTCTTTAGCTGACAGATAGTGGCTGATTTATTTGCCCAAATTGTCTTTCATATGAACATGGGCAATCAATCACGTAAGGACAAGCACCTATCACCCCGTGCTACAGCTGTCTACCAATCAATCCAGCCAATGACAGACAATAAATATAACAAGTGTTATATGACAGCCATCACGTGCAATCCAATTGGCTCTACCCCCGCCACCACCACCACCTGCCAGCCCCTCCTATCCAATCCCAGACTTCCCAGGCCAGCACCACCTCAACGCCTTCTCTCCCACACTATTCTGCCTAATAGGCATCACTCTTCCCCTCCCACAGAAACTCCTTGTCACCAAACATTTTGTATTTATATTTTTTTATCCAGAATTTCAATTGTTGTTTTCTCTTTGTTTTTAGTTGATTGTATTCTTTATGCTCAGTTTGTTTCTGTAAAATTATATGTTTACTATGTTGTGTATCTAGATCCAGAACACAGTTATTTTTAGCTCTTTACATAGCCCCCTGTGAAAATATTAACAGCAATTTGGTGATATTTTTACAAGGGGCTGTGTAAAGAACTAAAAAAATATGGCAATTATGGAAGTAATGAAAAAAAACAAAGCACACAATGAATATTGTGATAAGTGTAAAACATATATACAATGGGTAAAAAGATGAGATATTGTAGTAAATGAGAAAAAAACAGGGATGAAAAAAGAGGCAATAATATCAGAATAACACAGAGTTTATTGAGGTGAAAGCTATAAAAAAATATGCAAATGTTAGTAAAAACTCATTGAGAGAACTTGAGAAATTATTGAAGGACCTTGATCATGCAATTGCAAAGATCAAGGAGATTGATTTTAATGTTAAGGCCAAAGTCAAGTCTGCCATCCTAACAGGCAAGAAAGCCAACAAGGTGTCTGCAAAGGCGCTCATGGCTAAGATGTCTGATACCCCTGAGAAGACAATTGAGTGTCTTCTTAACGTCCAGAAAACTGTTGTGGAGGGCTTACAATTCAATATGCCTTCCCTCTCTGTGCTGTCTGTCTGGTTCAATGACATTTAGATATATGAACATCTCAAACCTTCCAAGCGCGCCAGAACAGATTATATCAAATTTTCCATACAACTGGTTGCGCCAAGGATGACTAAGTCTTCAGAAGCTACCAGCAAGAAGGAAACACAAGAAGGTATTCTAAAAAAGAAAATTAATAAAAATTCAAAAATTCTTACTTGTTTCTTTTAGAGAATATTGACAGCAAAATACGCCAGATCCTGGTCCTATTTGTCCCTGCCACCTTTCACGCCAACTATGCCACTCACATGGCCAAACATCTGTTTCTGTTGCCCCTGTTTTGTGCAATCTGGAGGACTAAATTCACAGGACCTTTTTGATATTGCAAGAGGTATTAGCTGGGCTGACGCATGGCAAGGGAGCATCTGAGTGGGCAGTTACTGCCTACAAGGATGCCCAGTTGATCTGCCTTGACATGATGGTCCTCAGTGGAGTTTACTGTATAAACTTCATTGAGCTTGTTTGGGGAGTCTTGGAGACGCTCCCATTCAATACATACTGGAGATAGGCCAGGCCCATGCGGCTGCTTGCTTCTACTTCCCAGTGGAGTACACACTCTCTTACCTTCTGGGGAACTTTGGGCGTGCAGTGGGAAAATTGGCTGTTGCAGATGCAACAACTGTCAAGAAGACCAAAATACTCCTGGCTGACTTTAGGCTAGCCTGGATTGCTAATGATATGGGGCTCCCTCTGGAAATGGATTTCATTTTTTCAAAGACAAAGCACAAGAAGAAGATTAGTATTGTTTATAATAAGCTCTGTGAGTTTACAGAAGCCTTTGCTGGACAAATTCATCTTATGGTTTATCTGGGGTTCCTCTTTTACTTCAGGATGAACACAAACATTGAGGACCTGGACAGGTTCCTTATCAGCATTGATAAGGCAAGGATCTCCCTGGATGAGAAGAAGGTCCCCCCAAGTTACAACTCAGTTGACCACGTTATCCAGGACGCCCTGGTTCTGGCTGGAATTTATGGGTCCGAAGCCCCACCTGAAAAGCTGCTACTAAACTCCCATCTTAAAATCCTTCTTTTTACCAGCAGACAGTATGTTATGATCTGAGGCGCAGCACAGAGTCACAACAGGAAATCCTAACCTTAGGATTGGATTTATACTAAGTCTTGGTTAAAATGGCAGGGAAGGCTATGCAATTACCTTGTGGCCCTGATTTAATAATATCTGCTAGACGTGGCTAGAGAGGTGCTGAATTACGTGAAGACACAAAGACAAAAATGTAAATAGAACTTAATTTTTATTGGTGAAAAAGAAATGGAATATATACTGTGTAGCTTTACCACAAAACAGTACATGAATGGTAGGATACCTTGCCAGAAGCATGAGTGTGGAAAGTGAGTTGCGCAGAATCATGAAACTAAACAATTGTATTTCCCAATTTGGAGCCAGACTCATTTTGAAGGGCAAAAGCAAAAGAGAGAGATTTGTCCTTGAAATAACCCATCAAAGGCAAAATCAAAACATGGTAAATGGCCGCATTTACAACATTGCCCCCCTCTAGATTGGCCTTAGGGGGTGGTACTTGTGGAGGAACTTGGCATGCACACAGGCAAACGGTTGACAACT
>QTSX02007109.1:519526-838522 GCA_014839935.2 Entomophthora muscae
CCTTCTGGGCGTCAGTCTGATGCGTTGTGGAGGAGCTTCTCGTCCTCTAAAAGGGGACTGAGAAACACAAGTAGTATTTAAAAATCTGTCTCTTCATTGTTGTCAGGAAATGCCAAGATATGATTCAGCACCACCATTTGTTCTGAAACTTGGGGTCCTGATTTGTTAATAGGAGCAGTGTGTGTTCATTTCCGATTAAAAGTTAGAGATTTGTGATAGTAGTGAAGCTGACAAGGCTGTGGAACAAGGTGATGTTTCTCAAGCTCTTAAGATTGCAGCGTAAAACAGATGGCTTGAAGGGGTAGTTCCTGAGCTTCTGAGTAAGAAGCCCAAGAGGGGTTCTCAACAAAACTGTCAGGGGAATCACTTAAAAGAAACAAGTCCTCAATCTTGTGAGCCAAGCAAAGGCCCCTAAGCAGCCCTGTGATAACCAAACCAATAGGAACCGTAACTATGAACAAGGCACTGTAAAGTGTCCTGTAAGCAGACCTTCCCATCATAGAACTTAACCTTCCCAAAAGGTTATCCCACTGTGGGGGCACGCCAACATTTAGAAGGATGCATTGGGTCTAACCAAGAGTGCCTGGCTAGTGGAGGTGGTGCTGTAGAGGCAGCTATAATGAAAATTTTTCAATTATGTCCTGAGGGGTACTTGAACCAACCATTAGCCAAGGACTCCTTCTGGTGAATGACCAACCTCTAGGTGCAATCCAACTAAATCTCTGCCACAGCCTAATCTATATAAGTCTAAAATATTATCCAATAAAAGATACTTCTCTTCTCTCCCAATTCCATATTTGAAGCTTACCCAAAAGGCGCTCCTTATCAGATAGTTAGGAAAGCTGCAATGATTGAGGTTTTGGGGTCAAAGACTTGCTTAAAGGTAGGCTTGAAATGTGCTTCAGGAGTTGGGCCACCATTGTTGCTATTGAGTATATTTATGTGCAGGGAGAATTCTGCTTTGGATTTGGAGGGGGGCTGTCTGGTCCACAGCTGGCAAACACTTTCCTCAATGGTAGTCAAAGTTTCAGCAGTGTGGGTGCCCAAATTATTAGCTAGGGTGGTCTGCCACTCAGTAACATCTAGGCGTTGGCCATGTGCAGTTACTACCGAGAACAGCTCGGCCAGTTGAGAGGTAAGAGACATACCCACTGAAAGGCAAGGAGCAAACCTGTCATTCACTGAATTGATTAACTCACTCATTTCCTGTATGTCTTTATCAAGCTCAGAGTGGTCTTGTTTCAAATGGTCCACCTCATTAGCTAGAGCTATCAACTCTCTATCACAGTGAATGCAGGGAGCCCCTGACAAGCCAGGGCAACAGCTATCTTCATCAGTAACCCCAGTTGGACTAACATCAGACGCCATCATCTCACGCAAGGTAGCAACCTCTTGTTGTAAGTCAGCAACTTGAGTTGTCAGAGCAAGCACTTGGGGATCTGGCTGAGGGGCTTTGGTAGGGCAATCCTGACTGCAGATGGACGCTCTTAACTCTTGAATGACATCCCATAGTCTCTGCTTTCTATCTGCCAAATCATCAGATGGAGGAGAAGGCAGGGCATCTGGTTTGGGTGTAGACAATTCATTCACTTGAGTCTGGAGTTTGGCAATGGTAGCGTCAGTAGCAGCCCTTTCTTGATTGAATTTTTTGCCAAGTTTATGGAGGCCTTTAGCAGCAAGGGCTGCTACTTGCTGTAATTGGTCAAAGGAGTAAGCACTGAACTTGTTGAGCTTCCTCAAAAGTTGTTCAAAATTGGTGAGATAGGCATTCAGGGTGGGATCTACTTGGGTGCACCAGGGTTGTTCCAACTGGTGAAACTCATGTAGACGCTCTCTGACGTACTTGGGGATGGACTGGCGCATTTGCTCAATGGAATTAACCAAGAGGATCTGGGAAGTGACAGAGTTACGCTGATTGTCTGACACCAAGGAAAACAGGGAGTGGATCCACTGTTGATAGGCAGTAAACTGATCCCAGTGATGAGTGACGGCTGCTTGTAGGGAAAAAATCTCCTGAACATGGAGCCCTAACACCATTTGATGGTGGGCTAAGGAAGGTTGTACAAAGGATGATAATAGGTGTTCAGCGGAGCCAGCTGCTGAGAGGAGATGCTGTGGAAATTGTGGAGCCACAATCAATTCATAGTATTCTGCTTGACTGAACTGTAATTGAAGGCAAGGGATGGCCCCATTGTGGGCTATCCCAAAGGCTACAGCCATGAATTGTTCTAAGTCAGGGGTACCCAAAGGATAGGCCAATAGGCAGGTATCATTCCCAAGGTTCAGCACAGTAGGGACAATAGGAAGGTTGGTGATGTCTTTCTCAATAGGAGGGCTGATAATTTCAGTCAAAGTTGGCTCTTGTATGGGAGGAGGCAAAGGTCCTGAAAACGTGGTTGTGAAAGGGATAACCAAGGGGCTTACAGCCTCTGTAGTAAGCACCATTTTTGTCGTGATCTGAGGCGCGGCACAGAGTCACAACAGAGAATCCTAACCTTAGGATTGGGCTTGTACTAAGTCTTGGTTAGAATGGCAGGGAAGGCTATGCAATCACCTTGTGGCCCTGATTGAATAATATCTGCTATTTGTGGCTAGAGAGGCGCCAAAGTACATGGAGACATAAAGAAAAAAACGTGAATAAAACTTAATTTTTATTGGTAAAAGTGAAATAGAATATATACTGTGTAGCTTTACCATAAAAAAGTACATGTACAGTAGGATCACTTGCCACAAGCATGAGTGAGGCAAGTGAGTTGCACAGAATCAGGAAACCAAACAATTGAATTTCCCAATTCAGAGCCAGCCTCATTTCAAAGGGCAAAAGCAAGATGTTTGTCCTCAAAATAACCCATTAAAGGCAAAATTGAAACATGGTGAATGGTGGCATTCACAACACAAGCTGAGGCTAATAATGATTGCCCAAAGAGGTGAAGCCAACCAACCCCAAGGAATTGTCACACCAAATGAAGGAATAATCAAGACACCTAATGAAGGCAACAAAATTCCGGCCATCAGCTTCATGAGCTTGAAGTCTACACTAGTGGCCAATCAAGAGCTATCCCTGGAAGAAGGCACAGTCCTGTGGCCCAACCCCATGACTGCAACCCTAGAGCAAGAGAATCAAGTTGCCAATTCAAGATCTTTGACCAATGAAAGAACTCCCAGCCCAGGTGCCATTTTGCCGCCTTTGAACCCAAGCACCCAGATCCCCTGGCCCCATATTTCCCAATGCCCTGATGAACCCCCCCCATGGAAAATGTTAAGTTTGAAGGTGGGGTACTATATAGACCCAAGGACCCTGCACTCCAAACTTGTTGCCATTTTTGAATAAAGGTTATGTTATTTTGGCTTCCACATCTGCTGCCTTATTTCATCTTTTCCATCTATCAATTCAGTACAAGATCACCTGGCCCTTCTGCCCGCAGATTCCTGTCCTCCAGGTGTTCTCTTTGGTCCCGTCCACTTCACAGATTATCCTTTGAAGCCTGAATATAAGGACTACACCCCGGAGAAAATACTTGAACTAAATCCCTTGGCCTGCATAAAATCAGCAGTTAGATACAACTGTCAAGGGCCTTGGATCCTATCATCACTAAAACTGCTTAGAGACAAATTCAACTACCTTCCTACCTGCCTATAAACTTGATATGAAATCACCTGTGACCCCCAAGCCAATGCCTGCCTCCTCACCTGATCTCCCAACCAACCACACTGGCAAGCTGTTTGGGATTGTGTACATCACCCTCACAGGGGTGATTGACACTATAATCCCTGCTGCCAGCCTGTAGTCCTGGGTGGGAAAGTCCTTCTCCTACCTATTTAAGTTAGCTCCTCTCTTGTTGTGGGCTCTGCCTGCAAAAAACCCAGCCTGCGTAATCCCAGAAAATGACAGGCTGGTTGCCCAAGCTTGGATCACTGACATAGGGAGACTTGACTGGATTTTGTAATACCCAGTTACGGTAGGTACCACTTGCAGTATGTATGGCAACAGGTTGGTGAACTGGAATCCAGCCAAAGCGGTAACAATAGGGTACACAGTCATCAGCCAGCAGAAGATCTTTGCATGTATGTTGTATCTTTCAAAGCTCCCAGAAAAGTAGGTTAAGATGTAGTACATGGATGTGTACATCATAATAGAGAGTGTAGAATGTGGAGACACCAGGGGAGGCCAGGGTCCAGTCTGGGAGGAGTTCAGTTGACCAGGATTGTAGTGGGGGTCATGACCTAGTCCATCTGGGGAGGGCCAATGAACTCTGACCCTTGTTGATAGCCTCCAATCCCAAGGCAAGCTGTGAGCACAGCTGTGAAGATGAGATGATTCATCTTCCTTGGATTGGAGGGTTGGCAGGGGCTGATTGGTAAGTTAATTTTTAGTTGTAAGTTGAATTTCACTTTTATTGAGGGTATTAATCTCAATAATAGCACAAGCTATTACTGAGGTGGGATCCTTTATTTATGGCCCTCTCCCCTGTTCAAAGATTTGCAATTGGGAGGGAAAAACAGGGGATGGGAAATCTCAGAAGTTTTGAAGGTAGGGGTAGCAATTGGGACTTGGGAAGATGGTCAAATTCCTGTTCTCCTGCTATCTGTGGCTGGTTGAGAAGTTCTTGAGGTGAACCAATAATTTCATGCTGCCCTGGTTCTAGGTGAGAGATGTGAGTCAATTCCTTTGCAGAAGTTATTTTGGTGTCAAGAACAATGTTTTGGATGGAGTTTGGCCTTGCCCATGTGGCCTGTAATTTATCACCTAATTGGTTGGTGGCAAACTTATTTTTAAAATCTGAATCATTATTCCTGCCCTCTTCTGGAGGGGGAATTGTGTTTTCTGAACTTTTCCCTGTTTTCAGGGACTTATTTGATTGGCTGTACCCCAGGGGAATTTTTGATTGGTTGCAGGGTGGGCCTTGGGACCCGGGGAGCAAGCGGGTGGGCTGGGGGCGGGCTCACTGGTGCCTGCCTGGGCTGGCGGGTGGCTGGCGTTTGCGCGGTGGCAGCAGGCGCCTGCCCAGATGATAAATTAGTTCAGCGCCCACCAAGATCCGATTTTTCCCCAAATTTGTTTTTATTTTCCCCTAATAAGGGGGGGAATTCCATATCAAATTTTGCTCCAAAAATTGGGGTCTCAGCTATCTTTCCCCAACTTTTCCTTTCAGTCAGTATTAGGTTTATGTCAGGAATATTCCTGACAACTTCATTAAACATATAAATAAAATAAAGCTAAATTATCAATTTGTTCAAGGGCTAAGCTTAGAATGATCACAAGGGGATCATTGTGGGCAAACCCTTTATATACCATTTCATTAGATTCTTTAGAATCTTCCTAAACCTTCTAGAGTTTTAGGGACTCTGCTGGTGGCATCAGGCTGGGGGTTTGGGGCATCTTCTGAACAGCATGACTCATGTTTCTTTGTAAAATCCCACACATTAGGCATTGCATTTGTATTTTGTCTAAAAATAGCTCAGACTAATTCTCCTAGTGTCTGGTTTCAAAATGTGTGTTTGGACATCCAGATCTAACCACTAGTTGGAAAGCTATGCTTGAATTAAGATTTGCTCCATTTCTTGAACTAGGCTCTAATATTTTTGCCATTTCACACTGGTCAGAAAATTTGGCTGGTGTCAAAGCTTTAAACAGTTGTAACTTGGTGTCTAGAGAAGCTAGAGAAGATGTCAAACTAGCATTGTGATTGTGAGAAACAGTAGGATTCACACAAAGCTTTTTCATAAAGCAAGCTGTATCAAGGAGTATCCTGACAACTTTGGTGCCAAACCCAGGCCTTACCCAAGAAAAAATGACCCTCTTCAGTCAAGTGGGCAGAGTCATCAAGTTGGAATTGATCAGCATAGCTTCAAAAGTGTTAAACCAAGCTATATATCCTTCCTCAAAAAATGAGGAAATGCTGGGCAACTAAAAACTTGGACAGGGGATCTCCAACAGAGGATGGCATGGGTGGAACAATAGCAGAGAAGGAGACAGGAGGAGAACAGGGGAGTCAACAGCAGGCTTCAAAGATGTGGAACCAGACATCACTGCAACAGGCACAGGCAACAACATCAGTAAAGACGAGCACACAGGATTAGGTGGGACCTTTAAAATTTTGTTGTGGTGAAAAACAAATATGCAATATTGTAATAATTAATTAACCAAGAGACAAAGATTTATTCATGATGATTGAGTATTTGAAAGTGTTTCTGGGGATTTATGAATCTCGAGTAATTGAAATTCGTTTGCATTCACCACAACACCAGGAGTAGTCTGATAGGCTGTGTAAAAGGCTAAGAATAGCACTTAAGTTTTTCATAATGCAGCTTTGTCTGGCTCAATTTGATTGGGGCTCTAGACTGGTCACAACCTTATTCCAGTATGGGCTCCACTATTTTAATTGTACTGATAGAAAAAGATAAGATTTACTTTAGTATTTATGTCTAATGTGGCAAAAAGTGAGGCGCCTTAATTCCAGCGCTTTGCTCTGCTTCTAAACCAGTTAAGTGTATGAAGATTAGTATACTATCGGGATCAATACAATCTTAAAGCTGGCTAGGAGCTAAAAAAATTACAAGAAAATAGCTGCTTGGATTTTCTATTTTCACTGCACGTTGTGATGGTGCCATCAGTTTCAGACTTATTTACATGCAAATGCAAATAAGCGGCTCTGTTACAGCCCAAACTTCACCCCTTTCCTGCCATGCAGATATGGCATATTTCTCGATTAGCCCATTTCATTATATAAGCCAAGTTTTATCAAATATTCAAATATCAATAAAATATTTCCTCAAAACTAACTTTCAAGTGCTTTGCTAGCTAAACCAATTTTCCAGGATTAATCCTTTTGGTTTACAACGTCTTTGCTGATATAAGTTAGCTAATGCCGAGACTCGAAAATAAAACTGAACCCCATGAAATCAGGCGATACATCTATTCCGAATATCCTATCAACGCAAGTCAATAAAACGATTGAAAGCTGCCTGCCATTTATCTATTCTAGATAAGAATATATTTCTATCCTATTTTCAAAGCGACCCTTTCCTTGCTCAAGCTCACCTTTCACATCTAAATTAAAGCTGATTGATTTTACTATGCAAACTACACTTGGATTCACGTGCCATCGGTAATCACTTCAAAAAGAAATCTTTATTGTAAAAGCAAATACTCAAAATACGCTTTGAAAAGATTGGCTAATTCCCTGCGACAATAAATTTAAAGCCACATGGCATCATTTAGATCTTCTTTATTTCCAAGCTCTTGCAAATAATGATAGAGCTCATCCAAGCTGTCAACTTACTTATAAAATAAATAATTATGTAAATTTAATTCATCTAAAAACTTCTATGTCTCAATGTGAGTCAAGTCGATAAATACCTTTTAAATCTTAAAAAAGGTGAGTCAAGTCGACTCTGAAAACTTTAATTTAGGCTAATGATTGGCTATAACCAAAGGAGTACCCAGATTAAATAAAGTATCCCTGGTGGCTGACTTTATCAAACCGAAATAGTGGGTGAATGATTGTAGAATGACTTAAAGTGAGAGACCCTTGATTGTATAGTTTTTAGCAAAATATAGTTTACCAGGTTAATACATTCATGATTGAATTAAAAGCTAAAGATGAGAGTGAAGGAGTTGATCCCCAAGGACACTCAAGGCGAGATGGCAGTAATCTTGGTGCGTACTTCAATATTGTGTGCGCGGTTGCGGGTGCTGGTACGCTAGGCATGCCCCATGCCTTTGCTCAAGGTGGTTGGATTGCGATCCTACTTATAATCATCTCTGGCCTGCTTTCATGGTTTGCTGGCAAGCTCCTACTCGAGTGCGCATATGCCCATCTGCCCTTGCGCCATGATAGCTACCCTGCGATTGGCGAGGCGGCGTTTGGGGCAAAAGGCCGAATCTTTATCCAGGTATTTCACTATGCCATCTTGTTAGGTGTTTCATCCTTATTTGTGATGCTCTCGGGTATCAATTTGCACCTTGTATCAAAAGGAACATCTTTTGAATTGACAACACGACAGTGGACTTGGATAAGTGGTTTCTTAATCCTTATTCCCTATCTGTGCATCAAAGATATGAAGGAATATGTCTGGCTATCGATCCTTGGTGTTATGACAACTGTTTTTACTGTCGTGATAGCTTGCGTCCTTGGTTTGATTCACCTTCCCGAATTAACCTCGATTCAGCATGAGCCTGTCAACTGGACATTAATGCCAGTTGCTCTTTCCACGATCGGCTTCTCCTTTGGTGGCAGTGTGATTTATCCTCATGTCGAAAGTGGAATGCGTGATCCCAAGCAGTGGTCTCGCGTACTATTTCTCGCACTATTGACCGTATCTGGACTTTATCTGCTGATGGGGTCAGTGGGGTACTACGTTTATGGGAAAGGTGTACGCTCACCAATCATGGAAAGTTTGCCAGATATTTTAGCTAATAAGATTGCGAGCATAATCATCACTTTGCATCTCATCTTGGCTGCACCACTCACGCTAATTGCCTTTAGTGTTGAGTTGGAGCGTATAGTAGGATGGGGTATGACCTTCCGCCTTGCCTCGCGTCAGGTTATTATGGTTCTTCTTACTGTCAACGCTGCCTATATGCCTAGCTTTGGTAATTTCATGGCTCTTCTAGGAGCCATCAGTAACTTGGTTGTCATCTTTGTTGCTCCTGTCGCTTGTCACTTGAAGCTGTTTGGTTGGCGCAACCGTAGTACTTTCACCTACCTTGCTATGGTTGGTTGTATCCTCATCGGTATCGTTGGTGGCATTATTGGAGGAATCGAAGCTTTCATTCGACTAATCACTAGTGGCAAGCATGGCCTCTTTGAATAACTTTCTCCAGTTCTTTAGACTATAACTTGCACCAATTTAATTAAACTCGGACTCAAATATATGGAGCTGTTAGGTACTGACTATTAGTTCATGATCAAAGAGTTTGTTATTTTCAAGTGAAGTCATTGGCTGAAATTCTTAAATGCTTTTTGGGATTGATCGTGTGGGGATTTTTAGCCTTAGGTTTCTTATGTCACAATAAAATTTGGGGGCCGATTGATAACAGAGGATCTTTTCTACCCCTTTTTTCACGACTTACGAAATAAAAGGCATATTATACAGTTAAGCTTCACATCTGAAGCCCTTTTTGCTAGCTAGCTCTCGTTTTCATTACAGGAAGCTTGGCAAGTTACCGTGTCCGGAAACAATGTACCTTCTTTAGAAAATATATGTGCTTAACCCATAAAATCCAAACATTTTATCATTAAACCTTTTGACCCTGAGCCAATACTATATATTAAGCCTTACCAGTACTGCTACGGAATTAAGCAGTTTAGCTATAACAGTACCTTCTCCTAAATTTAAGCAACTCTGAAGCTTAAACAAATCCCGAGAATGCTGAACCTATCCTACAGGCCTGCGCCTTGAATCTGCTTATTTAGCTTTCACGGTTTCCCAGAGAGGTTCATCTCCAGAACTACCATTTGAATCCCAGTTAACCATAGTCAACCCTCATGCTGTAATTTGGTCTTGGTACAGCGAGGTTCGTCTCTCACCCAACCACTTTGCCTATAAAGTTTGATTTGGTGAACAAGTATGCTTGAGCGAAAGATAAGCTCCATTGCATCAGGAGCAAATTGAAGCATATAGTTTAAATCTGGTCGATTGTGATTCAAATCGGCAGGTCCAGAGAGGAATCTTGCTAGGAAACCGTGTAATATAGCTGTCTTGTCTAACCATATCGCATACCCAGGTTTGGCAGGTATTCAAGATCCACAAGTTTATCAATAAAGTAATTTTCAAACCTGTTGAGGTAAACAACGATATACTAGTTCCACAACATCTACAATTACTTCCTCTAGGAAAATCATCTCCCCAAGGATCGACCCAACTTTTGAATAATTAGTGGAACTCCTGCCACACACCCTTGTTCTACAGGGATCAAACATTCCAAATACTAAAAGGAACACTACTTGGACAAGCCCCATGACTTTCATGGCATACATGGACAGTATGTGGCTTGTCATATCAAATAAAGTATCATTCTCTTCTTAATTTTCTGGTTTACCTAATTTTATATACTTTCAAGAAGCATATACTTGACAGTAATAGCACAGACAGGTTGGCCACACCTACTTACCCTAAGGAAATATTTCTCTGAAGAAAAGAACCCATAAAATAGTACTTCCTGCCAGATGGAGAAGACACAAAGAGGGACAGACTGTCTTCAATAATCTCCTCAGTGCACATAGTGCCCTTAATCTGCCCACAACTCAAGTCATCCCAAAGTGTCAAATAATGTGTTACAGCACCTCTGTTTGGCTGATATTGGGACATTTACTGTAAATTCACGGCCCCCTTTGGCCTTGGATGGGACTGCCTTTCCCCGTCGTACAAAGAAATCCTCTCGAAGTCCAGCAAAGCCACTCAATTCACTTGAAGATTTAGCTCATACTGTTGATGAAAGATTTGTAGTTGCATACACTGTGGATGCTCCACCCCTTGTTGCCCCTTCCATGGAAGAAACCCTGATCAATTTAGACTGTTTACTAGCCTGGTATCAACCATTATTGAAGAGCATTAGAGCTGTCCAATCAAATCAATCCACATCAGCATCCTCAAAGGCAAATGGTTCACAAATATCTGGACCCAACTCAAGCCAATCAGATATTCCTTTGGAAATTAGCTTAAAACCTTCCAGCTCTTCTGACTTATGTCAGCAAAATTTCTCTTCCCCCCAATCAGATTCTACCAAGAGGGTCATGTGATATACTAATTGGTGTCCCCATCCCTTAAACATAGCCAGGGGATTTTCAGTCCCCTGCTTGTTGATTCTTTGATATCATTAAGATCTAGGGTTTTATCACTTCCTTTTTTTTTATAAATTTTCAAGTTTGAGCTCTAGTTTTGGGGTTCCTTGATTTTCTAAAAAGTGTTAGTGTTTTCTCTATTATTGGTTACCTTTAAGTGTCCCCTTTTGAACCTGGTGGTCTTCTTGAGACTAGGAAAAGTGGTTCCAGCATATAGCAGTTGCCTTGGCTGCTTTTGCTTTCAATATTAAAGTTTGAAGCTGTGTCTTAAGTTAGAAGCTCTTATAAAAACTTACTTTATATTTGATTTTTGTTGCTTCTGCTTACTTTCAAGTCCGCTCTTGTTTAAATTAAGTTTTAAAGCCGCTTGCAACCGCTCCCAAGTCCCTTTAAAGTCCCCCAACCTATTTCTGCTTGCCTCTCTCTGTTGGCACCCCCAATTAGACAGTTGCCTACAGCTAAAATATACTGTGAGTATTGTTTTTGATTCCAAATCCCTTGAAGCCCCCAAAATGATACTCCCTATTTTTAAATTTGTCATGTTTTCCCTGGCCCTGTTTCTGTTGCTCATTTGGACTATCTCCCCTGACCTTTGATCCTGTGTCTCCTCTTCTGCCTGCATTGTGAGCAATGACCCCTATAGCCTCTTGCTTTTTCCAAAAGATCTCCTTGCTTTCAGGGAGGCTGTAGTCAGGAGTCTGACAGTCAATGACTTGGATCTACACTCTTCAGAGTTAATCTTACCAGCTCCTGGTGCTGAGGGATCCCCTCCCTCTCCTTCCCCACTGCAGGATGGAACCAATTTTGTCCCCCTTGTGGGGTTCCTGGTCACCAGTCCCCAAAGTGTGTCCTGAGTCATAGCCAGGGACCAGCTTAGAGGAGTTGTCATTTCCCAACAGTGGTGAGTGGTTGATCAGCAGCTTGTACTTGGCCTGCATAACTGAAAACTCTTCCAGCACCTTTTCAATCACTAGGCGGGCATCCCCACCATGCACCTGTACTTCAGTGGGCGCCAACCCCTCTGTGGGTCTATACCACTCTTGTAACAACCTGGTAAATTCATTCCCTATAAACTCCCTTCCCCTATCTGTCATATTAAGATGCCTAGTCAATCTCTCCCACTAGGCCTGGGAAGACTTACTAGTGGCAAATCTCCTACAACTCTAACAATAGGTTTCTCTTCCCCTTGACTAGGGTAAAAGATATATGGTAGTTCACTCATTAGGCTTGTACTCTAATTACTGTAAATTTGGGCAGGGGTTGTAAAAGGCCCTTATTCACGGTCAGAAGGAAGATCCCCTTAGAAACCTTCTGATATAATGCCTGGGTAAAGGAAACAATATGGTTTTGTCAATACTGGGAGTCCTCTAACAATCTCTTGGACTCTTTGTACTTGGTCTTGGGCTCCTGCCGTCTGCTCCAGATCTGGCTCCTTCTTTCTAGCTCTGGTTGCTTTATCTTGGGCTTCTGCATCTTTAGCTTGGTCTTTAGCTCCTTCTGTAGTCCTTGTGGCCTTTGTAATCCACTTGATCCAGTCCCTGAAGAGTCTCAGATAGCTCTCACTTTTATAGCTCCTTGTTTCAGACCAAAATCTCTCTTAGAACTCTGGTTTTCAAAAGCTTAAACTATCCAGTTTCTCTCTCTCTATAATACATTAAACTTTAGAACTTACCTCAGCCAATGAAAGCCCTTAATTTTCTGCTTCTGCTCCTCATTTTTTAGGCTTTAACTCTTAAGTTAAAGCCCTCAAAACATTGATCAAATAGACTCCGACTTGCAGCCAATCATACACCTCAATTCAATGGTTTTGCCAAAAGGTTTCCTTGAATGACTTGCTCTTGACTATGGTTCAAACCCGAGGCTGTCCTGCTCCGGGTAAACAACTGCTCCGCATTTCAAATGGTTTCACCATGATTTCTGTCACGTTTCCCTGGCAAATCTTGAGTGCTTCCACATATGTTTTACTTAAGCAAATTTCAAACCCTTGATTTTACAATGTTTCTCTATGTTTCTCTGTGTTTTTCTCTACGTTTCACAACTTCAAACCTGCTTGCTACTTGCTCTTTTGCTTCTTTTAGTTGTTCTCAGTGAAATTTGCTCTTTTGCCTTCACAGTTTCTCCATCCTGTTTCCGGCCTCTTTCTGTCTCTTTCTGGCTCAATTCTAACCCAATAAATTCACAGTTTAAATCCTGTGAATTATTTTTCTTTCTCCTTCTTTTCTATTATAGTATGATATGATAATTAATTCTTTTTCCATATTATAATTTTGGCAGCATTAAATCCTTATTTAACTGCTCCTTTTCTTAATATTTCTTCTTTAAAGACACCAAAATCAGCCTTCCAGCTTTTACTTCCAGTCTGGCTAGTCCTTCTAAGTCATCTTCTAGTCCTGCACTCACATCTTCTGGTCCTTCTGCCTGTTTTTCAACCATATATATTTGCTCATCAGTTTAACCAGCAATCAGTCCATCTTAGTTCACAGAACAGCTTCTGTTCAGTCTTTAAACAGCCTATCAGTCCTCTGACTACTTCTTTATCATGACCAGCTACTCCTGCATCATGATCTTTTGAGATATTCAGCTTATCCTTACTAGGAACCACCTTGGTTCCACCTGCACAATGAATCATTTTGGTTCCAAACTTTAATATGAACCAACAGTCCCTCAACTAGTTTTCACAGTGATCATACAGTCCCTCTTACTAGTCTTCTCTGCCAATCCCAAAACATGAACCACCTCAGTCATTTATCTCAGTCCCTGTTACCAGAACCTGTAGAACCAGTGTGATGATTCACATGTTTAGTGGTTTTTCAGGCAAGGCTAATGTTGGCCAAGCAAAAGTTTGGTTGTTTGTTGAAGGTGAGCCTAGTAGGTAACATGGTCTACTAGGGTAAGTAAGGCCTGCCTGGTAGATAACATAGGACTACCAGGGGCAGATGTTGCCTCCACCCAGCAGAAGGAATTGGCTGCTTTGGGCTATAGTGCTTCACCTTGCAGGGAACTGTGGCTACAGAAGGGTGAAGACTGAAATAGCAAGCAGGGAACTTTGTCTGTCTGGGGGGAGTAGGTTTTGGACCCCTGGCAGGTAATGCAGGCTGCCAGGGAGGGGAAGAGCTTTGAGAGCTCTACATACCCTAATACACTTACAGGAGGTCTGTGAGCAAGCACTCTACCTAAAGGACTGATAGGGTGTCCTTGTTTATACCCCCATGGGAGCTTTGGGGGAACCCAAAGTGAGCATTGGAGGGTATAGATTTGCTCAGAGGTGTCACCAAGGTGGCTTGCTTGGGGAAGCAAGCTGCAGAACTTGGTGTGATCAAGCCTCTGGGAAGTAGAGCTGATTACTCTGCAACTGAAAGCCCAGACTTAATCACCTGGGTGAGTAAAGACAACACATATACATTGATCTATGGTTGAATGGCTTAAGTGGATTGCCACTTGCGAGGGCCCAGTCAAATGCCAGTTCAATGCAGACTCATGCCTGGGTCTACAAGTTCTGGTAATGGGGACTGAGATAAAGAACCGAGGTGGTTCACAGAATTAATAGAGAAAAATAGCAGGAGGGACTGTTTGATCACAGTGAAGGCTAGTTGATGGACTGTTAATTCATTTTGAATGATAGGAACAAATATGGTTCAGTATGTAGAATGAACAAAGGAGGTTCCTAGTGAGGATTTGTGGAGTGACTGGTTGAGGATAAGTTGAAGGACAAGAAGATTATGATGCAGGACTAGCTGATCATACATCAGGATGGCCAAAAGACCAGAAGTTGGTGCTGAAGAACTGAAGAGCTGAGAGGATGAACTAGCAAGACTAGATGCAGAGGCTGGAAGAGCTGATTTTAGTGGCTTTTGAGAGGAAAATAGATAAAAAGAAGCAGTTAAATAATAATTGAATACTGCCTGATTATGATTTAAAAAGGATTGAAAATAATATAATGAAAAAGAAAGAGGAGGAAAAATAATATATAGTTTGTTAGAACTATATATTATTTTAAAAAGAAGAATTAAAGAGGAAATGAGCCAGAAAGAAGCTAGAAGAAGAACAGAGAAATTGTAAGGGCAAAAGAGCAAATTTTGCCAAGAACAACTAGGAGAGGCAGAAGAAAGAGCAGCAAGCAGGTTCAAAGTTGCAAAACATTGAAAGAAACACAGAGAAACGTTGAAAAATTGAGGGGTCAAAATTTGCCTAAGTAAAACATATGTGGAAGCGCTCAAGATTTGCCAGGGAAACATGACGGGAATTACAGCAAAACCGTTTGAAATGCGGAGCAGTTGATTACCCAGAGCAAGACAGCCTCAAGTTCAAACCAGGGTCAAGGACGGGTCATCTGGGGAAACCTTTTTGGCAAAACTGTTGAATCAAGACGTGTGATTGGCTGCAAGCCAGAGTCTATTTGATCAGTGTTTTAAGGGCTTTAACTTAAGAGTTAAAGCCTAAAAAATGAGGAGAAGAAGCAGAAAATTCTGGGCTTTCATTGGCTGAAGTAATTTTAAAGGTTTAATATATTATAGAAGAAGAAAAACAGGATAGTTTAAGCTTTGAAGAACCATAGTTCTAAGAGAGGTTTTTGGTCTGAAACAAGGGGCTATAAAAGGGAGAGCTATCTGAGACTCTTCAGGGATTGGATGAAGTGGATTAAAAAGCTCACAAGAGCTACAAAAGGAGCAAAGGATCAAGAGTAGGAAATCAGAGCTAGGAACAGACCGCAGGAGCCCAAGATGGGAATACAGGAGCCCAAGACCAAGGTGCAGGAGCATAAGACCAAAGTAAAGGAGCCCAAGACTAAGAAGCAGGAGCCAAAGACCAAGTACAAGGGGTCCAAGATATTGTTGGAGGACTCCAAGTATTGGAAAATCCATATTGTTTCCTTAACCCCCCAGGCCATATACCAGAAGGTTTCTAAGGGGACCTTCCTTCTGAGAGTGAATAAAAGCCCATTTTGACCCTATACATATTTCTGAGATACATTTCCCCTTACTAGAGAATGACATCCCCTTCCAGCTGGTCCCTGGCTACAATCCAGGACACACTTGGGGACTGGTGGTCAGAAACCCCACACCAAGGCATGAGTCTACATTGACTGCCGTTTGACTAGCCCTTGCAAGTGGCAATCCACTTAGGCCATCTAACCATAGATCATCAAAGTCTATGCTGTTGTTTTTACTCACCCAGGTGATTAAGTCTGGGATTTCAGTTGCAAAGTAATAAGCTTTAGTTCCCAGAAGCCTGATCACACCAAGTTCTGCAGCTGCTTCCCCAAGCAACTGCCTTGGTGACATCTCTGAGAAAATCTATGCCCTCCAATGCTCACTTTGGGATCTCCCCAAAGCTCCCATAGGGACATAAATGAGGACACCTTATCAGTCCGTTAGGTAGGATGCTTGCTCACAGACCTCCTGTAAGCGTATCAGGGTACATAGAGCCCTCAGAGCTCTTCCCCTCCCTGGCAGCCCGCATTACCTGCCAGGGTCTAAACATTCTCCAGCCTGAGCAGCAACCACTACCAATCAGGCTGGATCACTCCCCATCCTAAACAGACAAAGTTCCCTGCTGAGCTATCTCATTCTTCACCCCAAGAAGCCACAGTTCCTTGCTGGGTGAAGACCTCTAGCCCACAGCAGCCAATATCTTCTGCTGGGTGGAGACCAAAATCTGCCCCTAGTAGTCTTTTCATCTACTAGCTAGGACTTACCTTCTCTAGTAGCCATCATTCCCTACTAGGCCTCTACCTGCAATCAACCAACAACACATTGTCAATCTCTAGCATAGCGTCTTTATTTGAAGCCAAATCAACCCTCACGTGCAAAACTGTTTACATGTGGATCATCACACCCCTGTTGGAGACAAAGGTCCCAACTCTTTCCCCCTCCTGCTCCCCTTGGTTGGTCATTGGTCTCATGTTGATGGGATTGAACTCCTACTTCCCTCAACTGTCCCCAGTGTCTTTCCTCTGGTCCCCTCTTAGAGCGGCTGTCCCAGTGATTCACTGGGCGGCATCCTGGTGGTTAATCTCGCCAGGATGGGAGCCAAACTTAGTTAGTTTAGCCCCCCTCTCTCACATTTATAGGACTACACCAAGAAAATGCTATCCTCTGGATTCAAATACAAAAAAAAGGTTCACACAAGTTGGCTATCCCCAGAATTTCTGGGCAAGTGAAGTTTCTCTCTGAGCAACAGGAATAGCCTCTCAATTTTTAAGTGAGTGGTTTGAAAAAAACCCACCCAGAGTAAAAATTGGAAAGTGTTAAAAAAAGCTTTCCTAGATAAATTAACTCTCAAGGATACATAAGTCATGATAATGCAGGGGCTCAGAACCTTCAAGATGGCCAGAGCTATTGACAAATATGCAGCCACATATGAGGATATTCAAGATCAATACCCCAGTGATATAAACTCTGATGGTCCTGCAACATGTCTGGACTTCTAAAAGGGACCATTAGCCCACATCAAACATCAGTTTGGTCTGAAAAGATGCACCAACCCCCAAGAAATATTCTTGGAAGAAAAGAACACTGTCCAGAAATATGACAACTTGCATGTGATCACCAAACACAAGGATAGTTCCATATCTAGAAAATATACTCATCCTAACAAGCAGGCCAACTGCACTACCAATCCTAAATTCTCAAGGAGGAAACCATAGTGCCCAGGTTAACCAAATGGGCACTGAGACTTTACCAGAAGAAGAATAGGAGCAGAGGAGTGTTTATATGAGTGTCCCCCATGCTGTACAACTTGTACAGAGACCAAGATATGGATTCAATTACCATGATCAAATTACCCTCCAGGAATCTCATACTGTTTGTTGCCCAAACATGAAGTAAACTTCTCACTTATTTTTTTCCAAAGATATTAAGGCACATCATTATTTGACACTTGAGCAGATCAGTCTCTTGATGAAAAGAAATTTTCCAACCTTATGAAATTACTTATCACTAAGAGTAGTGTAAAAATTGTGATTATGGTAGACAATAGAAATTTCCCAGTTACCAGAGAAGCCAAAACATCCCAGAAATATATATAATATTTCAAGACTACCCTTGATGGACCTATTATTACACTATGAAAATATAATATAGTAATAGGCCTAGATTGGATGAGTAAAACAAAACTTCACATTGAATGAGATAGCGCTATCCTCACCATGCAACAAGGAGAAGTACATCACCATGTATATTCAACTCAAATTGACACCCTTGTGAGACATGTATTTGCAAATATTAAAAAAAACACAAGAGGAAAAAGACTTCAGCAAGATTGACTGGAATACCTGCACATACAAGATCATATGTTCCAAAAATTTGGACGCTTCACATTAACAGGACCCTATACTCCACAATTTGTCCAATAATTTCTTTCTGTATTCCAGGAGAAACTGTCAGGGTTATCACCTTAAAGAGGTATCCAACACAAAATTGACCTAAAAGAGAGTGTGCCTAAGGCTTGCCCTACCTACTGTTTGAAACTTCAAGAGGATGATGCATTGAAGATCTACTTGGATAAGGCCCTAGAAAAAAACTCATCCAACCACCCAAATTTCCTTTTGGTGCAGCTGTCTTCTTTGTGGCTAAGAAAGATGGAGCTCTATGCCTTTTTACTAATTACAGAGCTCTTAACAAGGTCACAATTCAGAACACATATCTTCTGCCTCTGATTGATAACCTCTTTGATGCTTTAGGGGGTCACAATTCTTCACAAAGATTGACTTAACTGCAGAATACCACCAAATCCAAGTTAAGCATGAAGAGATCCTAAAGACAAAGTTCAAGACCAAATACAAGTTGTTTGAATGTGTTTGTCAGGATTTTGATCAAGCAATGTTTTCAAACATGACAGAGCCGGCAGAATAAATTAATGAAATGAGCTGGCATAAAACACCAGTACAATTTCAGCATTAAATTAGACAACTAAAACCTGATGGGAGTACAATTAACTGTTGCCTAAAGCGCTGCGGCGCCACCTTGCAAATATTTTAGGTGCCAGAGCACTGCCCTACTTTTACGTTGAGCGCCAAGGCGCTGGGTTCAATCCCCCATAATATCAAATTCCCTAATTAAATGTTACAAAAGTAACAGTTTCAAAGCCCCAGGTGGGAATCAAACCTTCTCCTAGCCACCAGGCGGGGCAAGCAGGCGGGTGAGATTTTCCTGCACCTGGATTGGCTTCAAAAAGCAAAAATCCAGGTGCAGGAACCATTCCTGTCCTGGTGGCAGCTGCAGGGCCTGTTATGGGCCCCAAAAGCTACACCCAAGCCTTGGTGGGTTTGACTGGGCCTGGGCAGGTTAATTTTAGCTGCCCAGTAAACCCAGTTCAAGCCCATCCTCCATTAAGTAATTTGGGGTTCCAAATTGAGAACCCCTTTTTAATCAAGTTCTTTCACCCCAAAAATGCCTGTCAAGCCAGTTGCAGAATGGTGATCAAATTGGGGAAAAAACCATGACTTCTGTAGCCAAACCTTCCAGAACCAATGATCAGCCAGGCCAAGATGGGCCACCAACAAGCCAAGCAACTGTTCCTGAAGACCCCAAAAATGACCATAAAGCAGACAACCAAACAGCAGAACCTGAGATGCCAAGTCTTGTAACACAGATAGCACCAGAAAAATGCCCAGAGGCATTTTTATGTGAGTAAGTATATAAATCAGAAGCACCTGAAAAATTTCTGTATTGTCATCATTACCAAATAAAGTTGTTATGAACCTTTGGTTCACCAATCTGCTTCCATATTTTTTTTGATAATCTTCCATTTGCAAACACCAAAGCATCAGTACCCATCCACAGGGATAGATATCCAGACTCCAGTTGACAAAACCAAAGCCTTTGACTACTACTGCCCACCCAACACTCTATTTGACCCTGTGAATTTCACTGAGTATCCCCCAAACCCTGATCACAAACTCTGTACCTTGGAAGACTTGCAGTGGTACACCTGCCCAAACGCCCCCAAGGAATCCTACCAAATTGTCTGTGACGGCAGAGCAATCATCATATACCCTTTGATCTTCAACGGGAAATACAACAATCCTGCTACCTACCTGGCCCCCATAGAATCACCCACAACTCCCAAACCAACCATATCAACCCCACCCACTTCTGATGCCACTGGCCAGAGTAGTCAATTATTGGGAGTGCTTTACCTGGTGCTCACAGGATTGATTGATTCTGCCTTGCCAGCAGATGGCCCCTGGGCTGTGGCTGGGAAGGCCCTTTACTACCTGGTAAAGTTAGGTCCCATCATATGGTGGCCATTACAGTACCTTCTCTGACTCCTCTCTCACCTGCTTAAGCTCCACAGTACTCCTGGTATCCTGACATTAGACTGCATTTCTAAGCAGCATGTTCAAAAATACAAATAAAGCTGAAGAAAATGACCCTGAAGCTACCAAACACCTTACACCAGCAAGGGCCACCTGTGCTGGGTGAAGATGAATATATTCTATTGGTTGATGTGCAATAAGAACCAAACCTAGATTGCATATTACCCAAAATTTGGTGTGCTAGAATGTCTTAGAAGACATTGCTAGCAGCCCAGAGACTAACCTTTGAGAAGGTATAAGAAAATTCAATTAATCATAATAAAATCATCTTTTAATCTGTAAGTACTTCTATGTGATCAGGAGTCATCCTTTAACAATAATTATTTTTCCATTGATTCTAGCTCTTCTGATACTATACTAAATATCCTCACATATGATTGTATTTAAGCAAATTCTTTGTGCCCTACATTACTAAAGAATTGTGTCACTGTTATGCAAAAAACGTGACAGTGTTGTAATAATTTTGGTATGACAAAAAATCCCAGTACCTTTTTGGAATTTATGAACGAGGTGTTCAAGGAGCACATTGGGAAGCATGACATAGTCTAAAAAAATGATATAATCATCTATAGCCCAAAAAAGAGCAACCCTGGAAGGACATGCATATGGTACTCAACACTCTTCAAGATAATCAACTGGGAGACAAACCATCCAAATATGAATCCTTTTCTACAGAGCTACTTTTCCTAGAACAAATCATTAGAAAAGATGAAATTAAACCAGACCCTGAAAAGGTAAGGGTCATAACAGACATTAAAGTACTTTGTAACAAGAGCATACTATGTACCTTCTTGGAGATGATTATGTACTTCAGAAGATTTAATCCAGACTTGGAAGAATTGACCACCCTGTTATCTGAAATCACCAGTAAGTCAACCAAGTTTTTTTGGACACAACTAAAGAGCAACACTTCTACCAAATCAAAAACTGCATGATAACTCTACCCATATTAAAGTAATCTGATCAAAAAGGGGTCTACAATATGAAAACAGACACCTCTGAGTATGCTATTAGTGGCATAATTTGAATACAGATAAAAGACAAGGATTTCCTCCCTGATGCATATAAACAAAGAAAAATCCCAGATGATGAAAAAAGATAATTCATATATGACAAAGAGTGAATAGCAATTGTCCATTGTCTAATGAAATGATGTTGCTATCTGCAAGAGGCAAAAGTTTTCAAAGTTCTGACCAACCACAAGTCACTAGTGCTATTCAAAACTTAACATCATATCTCAAGAAGAAAAGCTGAATGGATGAGCCTTATTCAAAGGTACCTCATGATAATTGAATACAAACCAGGCAAGGAACTACTTACTTCAGATGATATATTAAGGCTATACTGTAAGCCCCTGCTCTTCAAAAACAGTGAAGACCCTAATTGGTCCATGTTAATTATGAGAATCTCCAAGAGTATTTGAGAGAGGAGCTAGATTAACACAATACATCTCTCATCCTGGAGGCACATATCACCAAGATTCCATCCAGTGTACAACTTGGATGGTCATCCAGAACAGGCTTCACAACAAGAAAGCTGTGGAAAAAAGGGGAGATAAGAGTTAAGACTCATTAGACCCAATCCCAACAGCAGCCAGGGATCTCTCCCAGGGAGTGAGAGTTGGGTGGGCGGAGGGTTTTAAAGCAATATAATAACAGGGGAGAGGTTGCTCTATCAGAGCCATATCTGACAAGGAGTGAGGCATTTTCACACATGAATATGGGAGCATGTCATCAGGCATCAGCTCTTTGAAAAGAGGAGCCCAAAAGGACAGGATCTGGGTAGGATAAGAGGGGGGTTGTTCCACAATAGAGTGTGAATAGAACACCCCAGGAATCAGAAAAAGGAACAAAATGACAAGTGATACAACTGCTCATCAGCAGTAGCCCATAGAAGAAATAATGTTGAATCCACTAAAAATACTAGAGGGTTTCACAAATTTGTTATCATTTTTAAGAGTTAGTTGGTTTGTTCAAGAAATTATAAGACACCAAAGTTTAAGACCAACTCGGAAAAATTCCCACAAATCTTTTGGCTTAGGCGTGATTTTTGGGAAGCCCAGAAAGCATCAGGAGGCCAGAAACTCAAAGATAACAAAAACAAAGGCAATGAATAGCAACAGAGAAGGAATTGAACTCTAGATGGAAAACAGGAGAAATGTTTTTGTAAACAGGTATTTGTCTATATAAATACCTAATGTAACTTTGGTTTAAGAAAACACCTAGAGGTAAGTGGTAATTCTTTTCACTAATAATATTTAATTTAGGGACCACAACAATTTAAACAGAGGCCATGGTCAAGGTAATCTAGCAGAAGATAACACTAATATCTTCTCTAGAGTTAAGGAAAGACAAGGGCACCAAGAGAAAAATAAAAGTTCACCAAAAATGAAACTTTATTTAAAAAGGCAACTGTGGGAAAGTCAACTCCCTGGTAGTCAACAATCTGTTGAGTACCAAAGAGTTGACTACCGTGTATGTGAATCTACTAGTATTTTTGAATTAGCCAATTTAGGCTAATTTTTACTAGTAATTCAGTAATTTGAAACCAAAATCCAAGATTAAAAACACTGGAATTTGACTCTATTTAATAATTCTGTTAGCTTAAAGACTAATTTAAGGGGTAATTATTATGTAAATTTACTAATGACAATTAAAATTACCTGTGATTGACACTCTAAAAGAAAAAGTGACCAAGTCAACACCTTTCAAGCCAAATCCTAATTTTATTAATAAAACACATATGCATTTATATAAATTTTATTATTTACTTTATATTTTTATTATTAGTGTCCATAGTTGTTGATTAAGCTCCCAAGCATCACTATACTGGATTATGTGGCCTAAATATTAATTGACTACCTCACTTGTTTTACATTATGTCTATTCTGGGTTGGTAGATCAAGTGATGCCGCATAAATTAAGCCCAATTTATTAATAGATGTCATATGTAACTTATAAAAAACAAAAATTTGGCTTCCCCTGTTTGACATTATTTAATTGCCACATAATTGGTTTTAGATTTAACTAATCAAAAGCTCAGAATTAAGCCTAAATTAATAAGTGACACACTATGGGCGCCACTTGACACCCACCAATTTGACACTTTAACTGGGGGACTAGTGCAGATGGCTTCTTAACTTTTTAACACACACAATGATAAATAAAACACTCCAGATCCCCAAGTATACTCTTACAACTAATAAACACATTCCCACTCATTTTTTTTAATTTTTGGGCATATGAAACTGCTTTGCTTTTGGGTTAACTTTCAAATCTGTTTTTAAATTAAGCAAGTTATTTATGTGAAAACTTAGTAATTTTGATTTTTTTGCTTGACTCTGGCATACTTGACAGTAAAAATTCAGCTTTTTTTCAGCTTATTGACAGTGCCAAACTTGACACTTTACTAAGTTTTGGATTTTTAATCCCCAATAAAAAATTCTCACATAATAACTTATTTTTTTGAAATTATGTTCTATTAGCCCCCTACTACTCTCCATATAACTTTTATCTATTTATTTTTAAATACTTTAGATTCAGAACCTATTAGGGAAAATGCAGGATTGTCAATTTCTTTTGCATGAACTCACCAACTTAATGGAGTAATTTTCATCCCAGAGCAACTTACTTTTTTTATATAAAAGGATGGAAAATATTCCAGTAAGTTGGTGAGTTTACACAAAAAAATTGACAACCCCACATTTTTCCAAACAGGTTCTGAATCTACAGTATATTTTTTATTGATTTAGCCCTAAGATGTTATGCTGAACCTAACATCTTTGATGCTTCATCAAATATCACTAATTTTCTATGTTTCAACCTTTAAATCTATACTTTGCGCTTCTATTTTGCTTTTATTTACTTTGTTGTTTTTTATTGATAAATAAAACTTTATTTGCATACTTTTTACTTATATATTGCTTTGCTTTACCTCTTTGAGTTTAATATATCTTTTCAATTATTTTTAATTCTAAACTTTTCTTTAGATAAGATCAAACAAGAATAACAAGCCTACCAAGTGTCAAGCCTAAAAGGGCTCCAAGGACCCTGCAACCACCCCCAAGTGTGCCAAGAAGCCTGAAAAGGCAAAGTCTCTCACTTCCTCTCCTCCATTTTATTTCCTCCCACCACTTCTCCTCCCCCATCCACCCTCATCTTCCCCTTCCCCTCACCACTTATCACCCAATAAATCCAACAATGATCTCACTGATCACTAATTTTATGAGTCAGAGACTGACTCTGAGCCCACAAAGGAGCACTGCACCAAGAAAGAAAAGGCTGCCAAGGAGCCTACCTCTTCTTCTGGAAAGAAGAAGGAGGACTAAAAGCAGGCCTCAAAGAATCTTTATCCTCTCCCCTGATGGCTCTTCTCCCTTCCCTTCTTCTGATTTTCAGGAGGAGCTGGAGGACTACTCCAAGAAGTTTAAAGCTTCTGGCCACTTGACTTAGGATCCACTGGCCATCCACAACATTTGTAATGTGGACAGGGAGTTCAAAGTTCCCAAGAACTTCATTTTGTTATTTCCCCATCATGCCAGTTGAAGGCAGTCCTGGGTACATCAAAGATAACTATATCTTCAATTGTAATAATCAAAAGTGCGCCACCAAGAGCAAGCACTTTGTTTATGAGGATAAGGTATGGGGCCTGCCTGAAAACTGAAAGCTGGGAAAGGGTTACTGCTGAGAAGGGGGAACACCCTTATGAGCCTCCTAATCAATTAATCAAAAGGATGCTTAAATGGTACCTTGTTAAGGCCATTACCACCTCTTCCAACCTCTCTGCTTCCAATCTTGTTATTAAGGACCTTCAACACCTGAAGCCCAAAAATCTCAAGTTGGTGCCCACAAAGGAGCAACTGGTTAAGTTTATAGGCAATAAAAATTCTCTATCAATCCTCCTCCCCCCAAGGCCTCAGACGTCCTCTCTGAGCTCACACTCACCCATGAGCTTAAGCAGCTTTCAAATGGGAAGCGCTTCCTGATCCACAATGACAGGCCAGGCTTCAAGGGCCGCATAATCTGTTACTCAACTCCAAAGAATCTGATGGAATTGAAAAGGGCAACAAACTGGCTAGTTGACAGTACCTTTGCCACCTGCCCCCGGATGTTCAAACAACTCTGGATGATTCATGCCCAGATTGACATCCAGGTGATTCTGCTTGCCTTCTTCCTTCTTCCCTGGGCCACCAAGACCATCTATACCTGCACCTTTTTTATCCTCTGCCAAGAGCTTTCCATTCTCCCCACTAATGACTCCCAGAAGTCCCCCAAACCCATGTCAACCCCCCCTGATGCTGATAAAGACTAGGCCACCCTGGACTCAGAGGAAAAGGTAAGGCTAAGAGCTCTTGGGACGCACATATGCATAATGGACTTTGAGCCTGCTCAATTAAATGCATATGGGCAGCTGTTTGACAGGGAGGTTCAGGGGTGTCACTTCCACTTCCATCAAGAAGTTGCTTGCAATGTGCAGGCCAATGCTGACTTTAGTAGGTTGATATAGAGGGAGACCTTGGAAACCTGCAAATTTGTGCTGGCACAATTTAGTGCCTTGGCTTTTTTAAAGCCAGAGCACACTGTGTAGGGGTTTGAGGTTCTATCAAAGGATCCCTACATAGTAGAGCCTCTGGAGTTCAGACCTTTCCTTGATTAATTTGAGCCCCAGTGGATTGGGAAGGTTGTCACTCAGAGGCAAGGTAAGGCTAAAGCCAAGGCCAGCTGGAATGTGTACTAGGCTGCCATCAATGGTAGGGCAAGCCCTTGTGGTGTCCCCCATTTTTACTCTCAACCACTTCAAAATAAAAAATTGGGGTTTTTTTTTAAAAAAATGGGCTACCATCAATGGCAAGCTGAAAAAACATCAGCAGTTGAGGCGTACCATAAACACCTCAAGGCCAAATTTAGGCTCCACCAAAGTTCAATAAGTTCTTTTTTCTCCTCCAGAACAAGCAGGAGAAGACAATCTCCAAGCTGCGTGACTTGGCCAACTGCGTTCCCCCACCAAGCCAGCCACCAAGTCAACCTTCACCAAGGCCATCCAGGATGTGGCCAAGTACAAGTATAAGACCTCTGAGATCAAGCAACAACTTGAGCTTATTGCCACTGCCCTCCTAGAAGGGGCCAAAATAAAGAAGGGCAAAAGGGGAGGAGGAGTAAACTTTCTTTCTTATATGGTTTTTAGTTTTAACTTCTAACTTTTTAGCTTTAATTTTTACTTTTTAGTTTTGAAATTTCTATTTTTTAATTTAATTAGATAGTACCAATTATTTTATGTATAGATGGTAAGTTTGAGATAAATAGTTATAGTTGAAAGTGAATAAACTATACTAATTTTTGCTAATTTCTTAATAAAACATAAGATATTCACAGTTGTACTTATATGAAGTATACCAAATAAATATTAATATTTCTTTATATTCTGTAAGCCTTATATTATTGTGCTTATCTTTATTTTTTCATTGTAATTTAAATTTTTATGGTAATAAAAAACATTTTATAATAAAGAGTGTAAGTTACATAGTAAAACAAGAAATAATTGCTTATTTCTCCAAATTCTTATTAACTAAGGTATAGTTTTTATTGAATTTTTGGGTTTCTGAGGTCACTATAGTATAACATATTTGTATAAATTATTTCTTTTATATTAAAAGTTTTCAGTACATCAAGTACTGTTAATTAAAAAGTGGCAGCTTCCAGTAGTTGATCAGGAAAAAAGCTGAATTCTCACTTTACTTAGTAGTTGATTACCAGGGAGTTAATAGCCAAGGCGTTGATTTCAACACAGCTGCCTTTAAAAATAGGGAAGAAAGAAACCCAGAAGGGTCTTTCTTCCTTTTTAAACAATCTAGTTATTAAACAACTAGTGCCTCTTCTGGGGAAGTTTTACCAATTTCAATGGTTGGATGGGGGTAGAAGTTTGCTGGGTTAGCTGGGTTTGGCTGGGAGACTTTCTGGGGTGACACTAACATAATAAACAAAGCTTCAAGAGGAGTTGCTGAAAAATCCTTTAAATAAGGGGATTGGATGGACATTAAAGTTGTGTAAGCTGATTAGATGGGAGTCAACAACTTCAACCAAGGACCAATACTGGTCAGAAGAAAGTCCAAATGAATAAGTGATTGCTCAATGAAGAGAACCAGGGGCAGACAAGAAATTAGAGCAGATTGAGAGGGGTAAATAAGAAAAAAAACTCATCAATTTTTGTGAGCCAAATCTTCTAGTGTAGACAATGGTTTGGCCATTGAAGAGAGTGATTTTTTGTACAACAAAGAAAGACATTGTGATATAAAGCTTTAGGAGGAATAACTTTAAAAAGAGGGCTTCTTATCTGGAACAACCATGAGACTCAAGAATAGGTCCTCAAGAACAAACATATGTTTAAAAAATGTCTATGTAAAATACATAATGTACTACCAAGTAGCAACACCATTCCTCACGTCCTGTCAACTCAAAATATTGGCACCATCCTTTGTTATTACTGAGAATTATGAAAGAATCATAGCTGAAACCTATAAAATTACCTCAAACTCTGTTACTGGTGGTTGAACATGCTAGGTGACATCAAAAAGGTCCTTGATCAATGTGAAAAATGTGAAACTTTTTCTTCTCCAAAGCACCCCCAAGTTATTAATCCCTGTCTCTATGAACCAACAGTTCAAGGTATATTAAATGAAAATTGTAAGACTATGTCTGTCAATAAAACAGGAAATGATTAAATCATTTGTGATATTTACTATATCATCAGATGGCCTGTAGCCTAAGCCACAAAATAACACAAAGGCAATATCATGAGATGATTTATTAATAAATAAATGATTTAAAAGTTCAGAAAATAAGATCTATTCATCAGATAATGAGGTGAAAAACTCACTACCAATAACATCAATATATACCTTGCTAAAAAGGGCATAAAACACATTACTATTAGCCCCTATCACTCTCAAGCAAATGGTAGTGTTGAAAGGTTAGACAATCTTTTTTAAAAGCATTGATTAAGCTATCTTCTAATAAAAATGCCTTTTTATAGATATGTTTTCAATAGCTCTCATGGTCTACTGTACTTGAGTCAACCAAAACATGGGCAAAAGCCCCTATGAACTTTTATATGGACACAATATAAAAATATTTAGCAGTACTCTGATATCACACCTCTCCTACCTAAAAAATACTTGGCAAAGACAATCCCAACATATGAAAAGCATAATAAGACCAAACAGACAAAGAAAAAAGAGTCAAGCAAGAGGCTATATTCCTTCAGGTGGAGAGATTCCAAGTAAGTAAAAGATATGGGTGATTAATCTTTATCAGCATAAACTGGACCCCAGTGTATAATGACTAGATGTTTTCATAAAATACATATACAAAAATACCTAAATCAAGGGAATTAGCACTTGAACTAAATTAAACTCTTGCACCACAATAGAAGTTGTCTATGCAAGGCCAGAAAAGCTCAATTAATCTCACAATTACTAGTATCCAAGGATAAACTGGGTTAGTACCAAGAACATCTTCCAGATACATTCATGAAAATTCCTAAAGCTCCACTTTTCAGTACTACATGAGGGATTTTCATTGTCTTTGATCACTTCATCTTGGGAAATCATTTATAAAAGAAATAAATTAACAGTCAAATAGTAAGTCACATTATTACCATAATTGAATTTTTTTTCAGGAACCCAACTACTGGAGAGTATTCTGCCAATTTGTTGGACTAAAGCTGAAGGATTTAAGCCTGTGACTAAAGATTCTACTGGCACTGATATAATTCCCAAGTGAAATAACTCTCCAAGGAGACAGTAACAACCTAGGAGAGGATTAAAACAATCAAATAAGAAGTACACCCCAAGCAACTCAAGAGAAAGGCGGTTGCTAGAGGATGGAACACTGTGGGGACAGGATTAACCAGATGAGTTGAGTACAGTAGTTTTAAAAGCTATGGCAACAACCAAAAATACTTCATATTTAAATAAAATGATTTCAGATTTGAAAAAATCCAACTCTCAGGTTAATATATACACTCTGTTAACAGGGTTTATTGGCGTTAATGGGAAAAATGAGTCAACACAGCAACAAAGGGCTCACGCGCAAAGCAAACCCATTCAAAATAAAATCCAAAATACATTGATTCACAAAAAAATGGTGTGAGTTGACTTTTGGTGTACATATGTTTACTATATGAATTGGTGACAAAATACACCCAAGCAAGGTGAGTCAAAACTCAATCCACAAACAAAACACAATAGCAACTCACTATGTAAACAAAATCACTCACTCAGTGTGTGCAATGGATTGTAATCATGAATGATACCAAGGTATCTAAAATAAGACACAAGATCTGAAACATAAATTTTAAAAATATTGTATTGGGTGCTTAATTTAGTAAAATCTGAGAAATTGGGTGGAATTTCTTTTGGGTGATATAAAATGGGTGTAGTAAAACCAAAAACAACTAATTAAGAAATAAAAAGTCTATAATTGGGATATTGGGTGGGAAAAATATTAATCAAATATCAATATTCAGATAAAAGCAAAAATTAAAATTAGGGAGTAACTTAATTAAAATTTATTAAAATATTTTATTAAATTTTAAAATGGTAGGAACACAACACTAGAGTACCAAGACATCTGTTGTGCACTGCGGTTGCGGTTGCCCCCGCGGGTCAAAGAATAGAGTTAGTGCAACCCAAGTGTCTACTCAAGGAGGAGACGGGAGAGGAGTATTCTATAGTGACGCTGCACTAACACAGCCGGTTCAAGGAGCACAAGCTGCTAGGGTGCAGAGCATCAACCCTTGGTTCCCAAAGCTGACCCAAAAGCCCACCAAGGTCACCATTACAAAGAAAGTTAGAAACAAGGAGGTAGAACTTACTTCATATGTGTTTGACGTTGTGTACCGGCAAGAGTCAGTCCTGTCAGCCATGCTGGAGAAGGTGAAGCCTGTACTTGATACTAGCTATAAGCCCTACGTCAGTGATGGCAATTAGGACAAGGACAAGGAGCCTAAGTTCTTAAGAACTGACAAGGGACAGTTGGTGCTCAAAAAGGTTGCTGCGTTTTACACCAAGGTGCCCATGCCCTGTGTTGTGCCTAATGCCAACTAGTCAATCCCCATCACTAAAAAGCCCGCTCAGAAGCGCATCCCTGATATTAAACGCATCATCCTGCTTAAGCTAATGTGTGAATTGGGAAATTACAAGGCGGCTACAGCCCTTGTTAGGGTGGATCCCAAGTACGCCAGCAAGACCTTCAACAAGTTCATTGATACTGGCCAAGTTCTTGCCGCGGAGAAATTCTTGCGTGTTTCCACTATGCTCACCAAGGAGTACAAATGGGCAATCCGCCAGTGGATCACCCAGGACTGCCATCTTAAACTGGCAAATATACAGGCAATAGTCAAGTCCACTTTTGGGGTTGAGGCTTCCATTTCCTTTTACTACCATCTGCTGAAGGGGATGCACTTTTCCTGGAAAAAGCTCAGGGTATCTCTGTACAATTGGAATAGCCCAACCAACATTGAGACCCAGAAAAACTACACAGAGGCATACACTGTCCTCAAAGCCAAGGGGACGGTCAAATTTTACTATATTAATGAATTGGCATTTGCCTTGTCTATGCGCAATGCATATGGCTATGTCCCCAAAGGCTCCAATGACAGGATGGCTTGGCGTGCTGCAGTCCACGCCACAGCCTACTCAATGGTGGCTCTCCTTGGTCCAAAGGGGATTGAGCTATACCAAATGATACTGAGCTCCCACAACAGCCGTACCTTTCTATCATTTCTCTGATTGGTCCAGGAGCACCTGAAGCGCACAAGCCTGGGCTTCACCAATGTCATTGTGCTGGACAATGTTGGTCTCCATAAGGTGGCTGATATTCTCAAGGAATTCCCAATGATTGACACCAACAGCACAGTGGGCCCCCAGCAATTGACCACAGAAAATTTGCGCCTTTTCTTCCTCCCTGCTTATTTGCCCTTCCTAAATCCCATTGAGGAAGTCTTTGGGTGGCTCAAGAAAGTTGTCAAGCAAGAAATCCCAACTAGGACCAAGGACCTATTAAATTTGCTGCAGGCTGGGATCCACACCCTCCCAGCTGAGACTGTGGCCAAATTCTATGGCCACACTGATTTGTTCATCCCTGCATGCCTAGCCAAACAGCTAATCAATTAAAGGCTTAGTGTATCCATTTTTTATATTCTCTAATTTACTATTCAAGATTTATTAATTATCATTTTATATTTAGATGTTTACAAGTCCACAATCACATTTAGCAGAACAATAAATGAAGGTTAGTAATTTATTTATAATCATTTTTTATTGTGTCATCTAAGGGTATCCCAAACACTTGATACTGGATTACACAAACACATTGATATCACTTTTGCAAATAAATATAATAATCAAAAAAAGTTAAGTGTAAGGTGTACAAATCAGAAGTAGATTTTATTAAAATATATTATTATGCTTTTATTAAGACCTTCACTGGGATATATTCTGCAAATCTTGTTTGCTAAAAATAAGATTTAGAAAATTTTATTATAATAAAAAATATAAATTACAATGGAATTATTTGGAAGAGAGAATTTATTAAGAATGCCTGTAGTGAGTTCTTCTGTATGTACCACCCCGCAATAGAGGTGGCACACAACCTCCACTGCCACACCGTGGACGGTGGATACACATTTATTAAAAAACTCTGCCTGCTGGTGAATGGGAGTAGGGTCAGGTGCAAATGGAGGAGCAGCTTCTCTGGAAGGGCTGAAAACCCGTAGATACCAGCCAGGACCAGGGCGTCCTGGATGACATGATCCACCGAGTCCTACCCAGGGGGACCTTCTTCCCATCCAGGGAGAGCCTGGCTTGTTGATTCCTAGAAGGACCCTGTTCAGATTCTCCACGCTGGCGCCCATTCCAAAGTAGAAGAGATACCCAAGGTAAATCACCAGATGAAGCCTTTGCCCAGAAAAGGCTTCTGTAAACTTGCATAATTTATTGAAAACTGCACTGATCTTCTTATCATGCTTGGTCTTTGCAAAGGTCAGCTCCATGGCTGCAGGGACCCCTGTCTTGTTGGTACTCCAGGCCAACCCAAAGTTGGCAAGGAGGATTTTTGTCTTCTTGACGGCTGTTGCGCTGCAACAGTCAATTTTCTCACCGCGCGCCCAAAGTTCTCTAACAGGTAAGACAGGGTGTGCTCCAAGGGGTAGCAGAAGCAAGCAGCTGCATGGGCCTGGCCCATCTCTGGTATATTCTTGAATGGGAGCGTTGTCAGGACGTCCCAAACAAGATCAATGGAGTTTACACAGTAAACTCCACTGAGGGATACCGGGTCCAGGTGGACCAGTTGGGCATCCTTGTAGGCAGTAACTGCCCACTCAGATGCCTCCTTGCCATGTGTCAGTCCAGCCAATGCCTCCTGCAACATTGAAAAGGACCCATGGATACGGTCCTCCAGCTCCTGCACAACAGGGGGGACAGATACAACTGCTTCACTACATGAGTGGCATAATTTGCATAAAAGATGGCAGGGACAAAGGGGACCAGGACTTGGCAGAGTTTGCTGTCTACATTTTCTAAGAAAATAGGTAAGTATCTATATATTTTTATTTATTTTGTTTTTTTATGTTACCTTCATATGTTTCTTCCTTGTCAGTCGCTTCAGCAGGCTTGGCCATTACTGGCGCAAGCAGTTGTGCAGGCAATTCTTTATCCTCTGTTCTGGTACGCTTGGCAGGTTTGAGATGTTCATACATCTCTGGGTTGTCAACCCAGACAGATGGCACAGAAAGATTGTATGCCTTAAATTGCAGGCCCTTGACCACCATCTTCTGGATGTTGAGAAGACGCTTGATGGTCTTCTCAGGGGTGTCTGTTATTTTTGTCATTAGGGCCTTTGCAGACACCTTGTCAATTTTTCCCCTGTAAGGAAGGCAGCCTTGACTTTTGCCTTGACCTTGCAGTCAATTTCTTTGATTTTGGCAAGAGCCAAATTGAGGTCTTTGAGTAGTTTTTCAAGTTCTCTCACTTGATTTTTAAACTAACCTTTTCATGTGTTTTTATAGCTTTTGCCCCAATAAATTCTGTATTATTTTGATACTGTTGCCTCTTTGTTTATTCATTTTTGTTTTCCTATCTACTACATTATCCCATCTTTTTACCCATTTTGTATATGTTTTACGCTCATCTCAATATGTGTTGTTTGCTTTGTGTTGGCATTGTTTCCTTGATTACCATATTATTTTTGGCGCTTTGCACAGCCCCTTGTGAAAATATTAACAACAATTTGGTGACCAGCTAAATTTGAATTATAAAATTATGTGTTAACTGTTTTTAGATAAAGTTGATACCAATCCAAATTCAAGGCCTTAATGATAAACTTTAAGCCAATCAGGAGCTGAGTGATAAAGTGATTGTTGTGACATAAAGGGTCATTTAATAATTCTTTGATGTATGTGCTCTAATTAATATGATTGGCTGAATGTTTTGCCATTGTACGCCATTGCTGATGTGACAAGTTGTTGATGAACTAGTGCTAACCCAGTAGCATATTGGGCACTAGTCCATCAACAACTTGCCACAGCGGTAATGGCGTACAATGACAAAATATCCAGCCAATCATATTGATTAGAGAACACACACCAAAGAATTATTGAATGATCCTTTATGTCACAACAATCACTTTATCACTTAGCTCCTGATTGGCTTAAATTTTATCATTAAGGCTTTGAATTTGGATCAGTAACAACTTTATCTAAAAACAGTTAACAATATAATTTTCTAATTCAAATTTAGCTGATCACCAAATTTTTGTTAATTTTTTCACAAGGGGCTGTGTCTGGGTACTAAAAATAACTGTGCTCTGGATCTAGATACATGGCATAGTAAATATATGATTTTATAGAAATAAGCTGAACATAAAGAATAAAACCAACTATAAACAAAGAGAACATGAACAATTGAAATTTGAAAGAAAGATAATATAAATAAAAAAATGTTTGACAGCAGGGGGTTTATTGGGGCAGGGAAGAGTGATGCCTAGGAGGCAGAATAGCGCAGGAAGGAAGACATAGAGGCGGTGCTGGCCTGGGGGGTCTGGGATTGGGTGGGTTGGGTTGGGCTTGTGGGTGAGGGATGTTGGTGGCGGGGGTGGAGGCAGGAGGATTTTGTGTGATGGCTGCCATATAACACTTATTGTGTTCCTCATCAGTCATTGGCTGAATGAGCTGGTAGGTGGCAGTGGCCTGAGGTGGAAGGCACTTGTCTTTCTGTGATTGGTTGCCCATGTTCTCATGAAAGATAATTTGGGCAAACAAGCCAGCCATCATTTGGCAGCCAAAGAGAAAATTGTGGTCAAGGACCCCAAGATAGAGGTTGTTAAAAGCTTGAGGGCGGCACTCCTGTAGTATATCTCCAATGTTAAAGAAGACAACATCAGCCAGATGGATGTCTGCGTGGCCAGCTGAGTACACAGAGGCCTGGTGCCCAAGTTGCTGGATAGCCTTGAGGGCAGTGGAGCTACCCTTCATCTGGTGGCTCAAGAAAACCTGGTCCTTGGAATTTGAGCCATCCCAGAAGTCAGGTAATCCACCAAGGATGTGGCTGTATTAGTAGCCATTGATGAAATTTGGGTTTGTCCAATAGTAGACAAAACCCTTGGCTGAAAGAGCCAGAAATGCACCAATGAATGTCCCCTTATTGACCTTCTTCCTTCCTTTTTGAGTGGCAGCTCTTCCTTGCTCGCCAAAATCATCAAAAGCTATTGATAGCTTGTAATAGGAGATGAACATGACATCATCAGTTAGACTAGTCAGGCATTGGGCCAGGGTTGATTTGATGGCGGTGTCATACAGGGAGTCCTCAGCGCCATCCCATTGGTTGCTGGCAAAATTGGTAAGAATCCGTATTAAAGCCATCTTCCCATACATCCAGAGCTGCACCATGCGCTCAGACACCCAAATGCCATGGTGCGCAAGTTGCTTCTGGACCTAGGTCAAAGGAAGCTTGGAATCCCGCTGGAGGAGGTCAAACATGATTGGGTATGCCTCAAATATTTGTGACTTGGGGGCCTTCTTGGGCTTCTTGGCTGTCCCAATCAGATTCCCCCTGTTCATCAGGTTGTTGAATTCTCGCATGACAGTAGCTTGGGTAAATTGTAACTGGGTGGCAATATGTTCCCAGGACAGACTCTGTAGATCAGTGCCACAATTTCCTGAAGAATTTGGGCAGTGATGATTTGTTGCTTGGGGCACTGGGCTGGGGGAGCTGAAGCCTGATTGGCTGTAGGGGGGCATCTTGGCTGGTGGCAGAAAGTTGTTCCAAATCAAGGTTGTCATCCTGATTGGTTAGTTGACAGGCAGCTTATGTGGGGGTGGGTACAGGAGCAGGGGCAGAGCTAAATACTGCGTGAATCACAGAACAAGTCAAAGCCATAGGGGTTGGTGGTCAGGTACAGGTCAGCTTCCTTGTTACCTGCCTCAAAGGCTTGGGTGTAAGAAGATGCCTCCATGTTCTGAGCCTCGCCTCCATTGAAGCTGTCTTGGCTGCTGCTGGCCTGGCTGCTGGCGCCGTTGAAGATGTTGCTAGTAAAAACCATCTTGTAAAAAAACCTAGGATAAAATCACCAAAAGTAGAAATTTTAAAATTTAATGATTTATGTTTATTGTAATCTTGAGCCCATATTTGGAAGGTTCTCAAAACCATTTCATACAAATCAGGATCCATGAAAATGAATATAATGCCTCTGTTCCTAAATTGAATAGCTGTTGACTGGCTGTTAAACTGTTAAATTTCTATTTTAGGCTGCTCAAACTGCACATCTTGTGTGAGTTCATTTTGTTTTGTGCTTGTGAAATCTTGCTTCTAGATTGCTCAAAATTTATTTCATTTTAGTTCTACTGTTGGTGCCTCATATGAATCCTGATTGGATTATAATATACTCCAGAACAGCATCCATCCATTTCACTTGTTGCATCAGTTCATTTTGCTTGTGGTTTGAACTCCACTGCTTGATATTTGATAAAATTTTGTATAATGGGCTAGTGAAATTTTGTTTTTTGTTTGACAGTTCATTTATTAACTGAAATCTTATAAATTAATTGAATCCTGAATCTTGTGCAACTTAGATTTTGTTCAAATCTGAAATCATTTTGTTTAAATCTGAAGTATTTTTGGTTGTTGCCATAGCTTTTAAGGTAGGAAATGCCATTTCAAAAACAGCATCTCAAAAAACACCATCTCTAATTTAATTTGAGATGGCGTTTTTTGTGTTAGTGATTTTGAATCACAAAAGATAAAATAAACAATAAAATAGTTAAAATTTACATATACCTTTATAATGCAGCATCTTGAATTTACCCCATCTCAATTCTGTCACTTCAAGTCAGATTAATTATATCTTATTTTGCTAACTTTATTTACATATGAAATCACTTAGTGTGGGGCGTGTTTACGCCATCCCAACTTTACGTCATTTCAAATTACGCCATTTATCTTAAACTAAAATAAGCTTATACCCAAACTAAAATAAAGCCTGTGGTATAGTGACAGAAGATGTCCCTATAGTATTAATCTAAGACACTTATAATAAGAACAACCTAAATAGACGCCACTATGATAGTCCTTCTAGTGATTGTCATTGCTGGGTAAAAAATCCAGTTTTGTTATATGTAGTTTATAACTTTATTATACATGGATACATTGATAAGGGTTCTCTTAATAAAATACTTTAATAGTGATTTTAATATGGAAGGGTGTGATTACACCATTTCAATTTATATCACTTTGAATTCCACCGAGTTTCATATCACCCAATTGATTTGATGTGCACAATGAATAGGGGAAAATAAGGGGAAATTACCTATGACGCCAGGCTACGCTATATCAATTCCCCCACCGCAATTCTTACTTTCCACTTTTCAAAAGTATAGTTTCACATCTAAAACCACTTAAGCAAAAAATGTAAGAAAACATATGAAACTTTGCAAATATATATTTCTTGATCTCCTCTAAACAACTGGGTAATTTTTAACCCCAGTTGTATAAGCTGGTTTTTGAGAAATGCAAGTTTTACTCTTTGGCCTGGTTGAGGTAGCTCCACTGTAGATTTGTTAATTTAATATAAAAATGGTCAAAAACACTATGTTTTTGAGCTACAGCACCTCAATTACATCACTTCAAAAACGCCATTTCAAGAGCAAGTTTTCAGTCAAAACTCAAAGTTTTTCATACTTGTGTTACTAATAAAAAAATTATTTTTACAAAAAAAAACATTAAAATTTTGATAGTATATATTTTTTGATCTTCTCTAAAATTCTATGTAAAAAAGTTTTGATACGTTTATATTAAAAACCTTCTCATTTTTCTCTTTAAAAACAACCCCCAAATTGCTCATATTTTGATACTAATTCACTTTTAGATGCCTCCCAAGTCAACTGCCAAAGCTGCGCCCAAGGCCTCAAAGTCCAAAATCACTCCGCCCAAGGCCAAAAAAGCCAATACAACTCCAAAAAAGCAGCCTTCTAAGGCCAAAGCTCCCCCCAAGACCCCAACTCTGTCACCTGAACAAGAGGGAAACAGTCCTACCCCTCCCCATTCTCCATTTGTTTACTCCCCATCTGATCCTCAAGAGAAGTTGTTTAACTTCAATCACCATTCTGACCCCACTTCAGAGCCTGAGGATGAAGAGGCTCAGGAGCCTGAGCCTGGTGCTCCTGCAGATGAGTCAATTGAGCTCTGGGATCTTTAATCTATCCACAATATATGCAACCAAAATGGCACCTTTGCTGTGCCAACAACATACCCTATCAGCTATCCAATTATGACAAAGAAAGGGGGAGCCAGTTTTGTCTAAAAGGGCTACAGCTTCAGCTGTAATGACAAAAAGAAGCCCATCTGCCAACATCACTTCAAATGTGATAACATTGGCTGCCCAGCAAGGCTCACAACTTATGGGTTCACCAAATTTAAGGCCCTTACTGTTAACCACAACTGCGCCAAGCCTTTTGACCCTCTCTATCAACTTATCTGCTGGGTTCTTTGCCAGGTAATCCCAACCACAAAGGATCAAACTGCAACTGAGGTTGTCAACAACGCGCTCCTCAATTTAAATGATACTTAACTAGCAACTGTTGGTGGTGCCTCAAAACTACATAGATATTTTACTGATAAAAGATATGCTCTGAGCACTGAAGGCGTCAGTGCAAGCTCCATGGATCAATTTATCATTACTGAGGAGCAGAAGCTTTCACTGCATGAAGAGAGATTCCTCCTCCATGATGATGATCAACATGCTCCAGAGTGTATCATCTGCTTTGCAACAAGCCAGGATCTGCACAACCTCCTCAAGTGCAAGACCTGGCTTGCAGATGGCACTTTCTCCACCTGCCTAAAGCTCTTTAGCCAGCTTTGAAATATCCATGGGCAGGTTGAAAATCTGGTTCTTCCCCTGGTCTTCTTTTTCCTCCCAAATAAGAAGCAGGAAACCTATGTCCGGGCACTCACAATTTTAAAGGCCAAACTGGATGAAATCCTCCCAACAATTGAAGAGAAGCCCAAGGAGACTAGAGGGCGTAAGAAAAAATCCATCTCCCAAGAAGAAGATGCTCCCACCCCAACCAAGAAAAAGCCTGAAAGCCTTCCCTACCACAAATATCTGGTAGTGGATTTTGAACAGGCTCAGACAAATGCCTTTATTTGTGTCTTTAAGAGCTCCCCTCAGGGATGCTACTTCCACTTCAGGCAGGCACTCTGCCACCGCCTCCAAAAGTGCTCTGACCTCTATGAGCTGGTCTACACTGAAGGCACCAAAGAAGCAAAGGACTTTTTTTAATTGCTTTGCTGCTCTTGCCCTTGTGCAAAAGGAGGAGACCAATGCCTTTTATGATGCCCTCCTCCGCCATCCCTATATTCAGGCCTACCAGGCAGCCTTTGCGCCCTTTATTGAGTATTTTGAGACTCAACGGGTTAGCATCTTCCAAGGAGCATGCCACATTAGAAAAGGTGGTGACTCAGTCACCTGGAACTGCTATAAGCAGGTCAAAGACAGGTTGATCAAGACCACCTCTTCCCTTGAAGGGTGGCATAGCCAGTTTGTCACAAGATTCAGGGTCCAGAGGACAAAGTTCAATAAGATCATGGTCCACCTCAAAACCCAACAAGCCATCTCTGCCCGCCTCTTCAAGGCTGGCATGAAGACCAAGGGTGATCCCCCCAAGATGACCAAAGCGGTGAAAAAGTACACTGAAATCAGCAAGATGGTCCTTGCCTACTATCCCAAGGATAGCAAGCTTGAGCATCTCCAAGCTATCTCAGTTGCTCTTTCTACCAATGTTTGAGCCTATTTGCAATAAACACTCCTTTATTTTCTCTCTTATTTCCTTTACTTTTATCATATTTTAGTTTTATTTAGTATTTGGTACAATTATATGCTTATTTTAAAGTATAGTTTGTAGTTAAAATAGATGAAAATAGTTGTTTTAGGGATTATTTTAACTTTTGGGCTTTATGCAACTATGTTGCTACTAATAGACCCCATTTTTATTACAGATTTGGAATTTTGAGAATTTTTTAAGCTTAGAAATGGGTTTTGAATTTTATTTTTTGGGAATTTTTTGGGTAATTTTTGGAGTTCAAAAAATCTAAAATTTTAAAACCGTTTTTTCTTAGTCAAAATGCTGTAAATCAAAATGGCGTTTTTACTAATAAATTGAGATAGCAGAAATTTGATATAGTGTTTTTTGAGATGGTCTTTTTGAAATGGCGTGTCCTACCATTTTTAAAACTACTGTATAACTAAGGCTCTCCTTTGTAGGTGTAGTCTTTAAAGAAAGCAAAGTAGTGTATCATTGGCCAGGAATCATCTTAAGCCCATAATTTTCCAAATGAGAAAGGGAATCAGAACTAGAATCAGGTCTTGTACCCAAGCACACTAAACATAATCACTTACAGAATAAAATAATTAAAGCTAATCATTTATAACCAATAGGCTCCTGGTTAGGAGACTTGGGCAATTTCATGGTATAATAAAAAAAGTTATAAGATATAAGATAGATAAAATACTTTATTGATTGAACAATTAGTAATCGGAATCATAAGATGCTTATATAGCTGAAGAGGAAAATATAATTTAGGCAGTTGAAAAGGAAGTTAAAATTGAGGAAAAGCGAAACCACAGTTTGTAATGTTTAAAGTTTCATCTTAGCTATCTAACTCAACTTCAAGCCCAGAGTTAAAACCTCTAACTGAGATTATCATCATGACTGGATGAGATCATATAATTAAAACCGGTTGAAAGAGATATTTTAATATATCCTGGTTTAAGAACAGAAATAAATAAGAAACAGCTTTTATTAAACTGTGTTGGCTACTCACTATACTTAGTGGTTGTTTCTTGAGCCCCTGAGCGGCAGCTGTATCATATGCTAAAACTAAGGCATCTGATTGACCCAAAGCAGGATGTTCCTCAGCAACTAAGTCCAATTTAATGGTTGGATTGATTTAATCAATATTAATTTCAAAGATCTGTTAACAGTAGCGGGCCTGGGTTTGATCCCTGTTGGCAATGAATTAGAGACCGGAACATCAACATTATGATCCAAACTAGGTAATTTGGCACTTATGCAATTAAATAACATCTCCAAGTTATGCTTAAGTTCAGTAGGGGCTTCAAAAGAAGGATTGATCCCCAGTGGTGAGAAGTTGAGTGGGCATAAACTAGAGTTGACAGAAACATCTGTAAGGAGATTTCTGATAGCTTTGCAAGGATAAAAAATTTAATTCATATAAGAAACAATACTTGAAAAAGCTCCATGACTGTCACTATGTACATTAGCATCATGTGTCTTGTAATGATACTAAATAAATCTTTCTTTTGTATCAAATAAATTATTCCTCTCTTCTAGATTCCCCCTTTATTTATTTTATATACTTCCCAGAAGTATATAATTGACCTTAAAGTGATTTAATTTTGATTTGGTTTTGAATCTTATTAGGTATTATATGGAAGCCTCCAATAACAGGGCAAAAGACCTAAAAGGGTATACCACAATGCAAGGAAGCCCTTGTGGGTCAAAAAAATAGCAGCCATTTTCCATGAGGCTGAAGAAGGGAGTAACTCAGAGTCAGGGAGTAAAACAGAAGCCACTAAGACGCAAGAATAAACTCAGGCCACTCAGACTAAAAAATGGGCAGTATCAGCCCTAGACTACTCAAACTGACCAGAAAGGCTAAAGTAGTTTTCAAAGCTATGGCACTAAGCAAGAAAACTGAGATTCAAGCAAAAATGACTCATCTGTAAGTGAAATCAACTCAGATGTAAACAAAATCAACTGTCAGGAACCCACCCTGCGGGGAAAAGCTGCCCAACATGGTGGATTAGTGAAGAAGGGTTCAAACCAGTGATCATATAGCCAATTGGAACAGAAACCATAACTAAGTGTAATAACTCCTCAGGGATTTGATACCTTCCCAATAAGGGATTGAACCAACCAAGGAAGGCATATGTGTCCAGGTAGGTGAGCAAAGAAAAAGAAGCAAACAGACGGAACAGATTAGCTTGACCAGATTGGGAGATGTCAATTGAGGTTTTTGTTTGGTAGAAGGATTGGAAAAAAACAAGGAGGCTGTATAATATCTACCTGGGACCACTGGTTCCCACTTCCTGTTATCACAATACTTGGTGCTGGTTCCTGATCCAGGATGTGTTTCCATCTGAACAGTCAAATGTACTAAGGTACAAACCAAGATTAGAATAACCCATTTAAGCCTGATTCCCTAAAAAGGGAAAAGATTAGGCAGTCTCATGAGGATTTCCAATGGTCTTACAAAAAATAAATATAAAATAGATTTAAACTCTTTATTGATTGAGCAAGGAATATAACCAAAGCTCTGAAGTTTACATACTGAAAGGAAAGGGTAGTTTAGAAGGAGAATTTAACTGATGTATCAATCTCATCAAAAAAGAAGAATTCCTTAACTTGTTTAAACTTATCCAAGCTGTTTTAACTGTGGTCAGTCAGTTTTAACATCCTTTTTTCAAACACTTAACCTCACCTGAAACTGAATTTATGTCAGGTTATAACTCTGAGTATGTAATAAAGTTAATCCTCTTAATATCATGTAATTGGAGCCTGTTTCAAGGTTGAAGCAGCTGTCAACTTCACCATAAGGGATTGAGCCCTCTGATTGGCTGAAATATGAATTTCCTTCAAATTTATGCTCAATTCCAAACTCTCTATTTGAAGCAACCTCACAAATGTTTCTAATGAGTCAAAAGGAAAGGTTCCAAGTTTGATTCCCGTCCCTGTACCATCCAAATTAACTTTAATTGACCCAGTTGCTATTCCTGCTATTTTGGTAGGACACGCCATTTCAAAAAGGCCATCTCAAAAAACACCATATCAAATTTCTGCTATCTCAATTTATTAGTAAAAACGCCATTTTGATTTACAGCATTTTGACTAAGAAAAAACGGTTTTAAAATTTTAGATTTTTTGAACTCCAAAAATTACCCAAAAAATTCCCAAAGAATAAAATTCAAAACCCATTTCTAAGCTTAAAAAATTCTCAAAATTCCAAATCTGTAATAAAAATGGGGTCTATTAGTAGCAACATAGTTGCATAAAGCCCAAAAGTTAAAATAATCCCTAAAACAACTATTTTCATCTATTTTAACTACAAACTATACTTTAAAATAAGCATATAATTGTACCAAATACTAAATAAAACTAAAATATGATAAAAGTAAAGGAAATAAGAGAGAAAATAAAGGAGTGTTTATTGCAAATAGGCTCAAACATTGGTAGAAAGAGCAACTGAGATAGCTTGGAGATGCTCAAGCTTGCTATCCTTGGGATAGTAGGCAAGGACCATCTTGCTGATTTCAGTGTACTTTTTCACCGCTTTGGTCATCTTGGGGGGATCACCCTTGGTCTTCATGCCAGCCTTGAAGAGGCGGGCAGAGATGGCTTGTTGGGTTTTGAGGTGGACCATGATCTTATTGAACTTTGTCCTCTGGACCCTGAATCTTGTGACAAACTGGCTATGCCACCCTTCAAGGGAAGAGGTGGTCTTGATCAACCTGTCTTTGACCTGCTTATAGCAGTTCCAGGTGACTGAGTCACCACCTTTTCTAATGTGGCATGCTCCTTGGAAGATGCTAACCCGTTGAGTCTCAAAATACTCAATAAAGGGCGCAAAGGCTGCCTGGTAGGCCTGAATATAGGGATGGCGGAGGAGGGCATCATAAAAGGCATTGGTCTCCTCCTTTTGCACAAGGGCAAGAGCAGCAAAGCAATTAAAAAAGTCCTTTGCTTCTTTGGTGCCTTCAGTGTAGACCAGCTCATAGAGGTCAGAGCACTTTTGGAGGCGGTGGCAGAGTGCCTGCCTGAAGTGGAAGTAGCATCCCTGAGGGGAGCTCTTAAAGACACAAATAAAGGCATTTGTCTGAGCCTGTTCAAAATCCACTACCAGATATTTGTGGTAGGGAAGGCTTTCAGGCTTTTTCTTGGTTGGGGTGGGAGCATCTTCTTCTTGGGAGATGGATTTTTTCTTACGCCCTCTAGTCTCCTTGGGCTTCTCTTCAATTGTTGGGAGGATTTCATCCAGTTTGGCCTTTAAAATTGTGAGTGCCCGGACATAGGTTTCCTGCTTCTTATTTGGGAGGAAAAAGAAGACCAGGGGAAGAACCAGATTTTCAACCTGCCCATGGATATTTCAAAGCTGGCTAAAGAGCTTTAGGCAGGTGGAGAAAGTGCCATCTGCAAGCCAGGTCTTGCACTTGAGGAGGTTGTGCAGATCCTGGCTTGTTGCAAAGCAGATGATACACTCTGGAGCATGTTGATCATCATCATGGAGGAGGAATCTCTCTTCATGCAGTGAAAGCTTCTGCTCCTCAGTAATGATAAATTGATCCATGGAGCTTGCACTGACGCCTTCAGTGCTCAGAGCATATCTTTTATCAGTAAAATATCTATGTAGTTTTGAGGCACCACCAACAGTTGCTAGTTAAGTATCATTTAAATTGAGGAGCGCGTTGTTGACAACCTCAGTTGCAGTTTGATCCTTTGTGGTTGGGATTACCTGGCAAAGAACCCAGCAGATAAGTTGATAGAGAGGGTCAAAAGGCTTGGCGCAGTTGTGGTTAACAGTAAGGGCCTTAAATTTGGTGAACCCATAAGTTGTGAGCCTTGCTGGGCAGCCAATGTTATCACATTTGAAGTGATGTTGGCAGATGGGCTTCTTTTTGTCATTACAGCTGAAGCTGTAGCCCTTTTAGACAAAACTGGCTCCCCCTTTCTTTGTCATAATTGGATAGCTGATAGGGTATGTTGTTGGCACAGCAAAGGTGCCATTTTGGTTGCATATATTGTGGATAGATTAAAGATCCCAGAGCTCAATTGACTCATCTGCAGGAGCACCAGGCTCAGGCTCCTGAGCCTCTTCATCCTCAGGCTCTGAAGTGGGGTCAGAATGGTGATTGAAGTTAAACAACTTCTCTTGAGGATCAGATGGGGAGTAAACAAATGGAGAATGGGGAGGGGTAGGACTGTTTCCCTCTTGTTCAGGTGACAGAGTTGGGGTCTTGGGGGGGAGCTTTGGCCTTAGAAGGCTGCTTTTTTGGAGTTGTATTGGCTTTTTTGGCCTTGGGCGGAGTGATTTTGGACTTTGAGGCCTTGGGCGCAGCTTTGGCAGTTGACTTGGGAGGCATCTAAAAGTGAATTAGTATCAAAATATGAGCAATTTGGGGGTTGTTTTTAAAGAGAAAAATGAGAAGGTTTTTAATATAAACGTATCAAAACTTTTTTACATAGAATTTTAGAGAAGATCAAAAAATATATACTATCAAAATTTTAATGTTTTTTTTTGTAAAAATAATTTTTTTATTAGTAACACAAGTATGAAAAACTTTGAGTTTTGACTGAAAACTTGCTCTTGAAATGGCGTTTTTGAAGTGATGTAATTGAGGTGCTGTAGCTCAAAAACATAGTGTTTTTGACCATTTTTATATTAAATTAACAAATCTACAGTGGAGCTACCTCAACCAGGCCAAAGAGTAAAACTTGCATTTCTCAAAAACCAGCTTATACAACTGGGGTTAAAAATTACCCAGTTGTTTAGAGGAGATCAAGAAATATATATTTGCAAAGTTTCATATGTTTTCTTACATTTTTTGCTTAAGTGGTTTTAGATGTGAAACTATACTTTTGAAAAGTGGAAAGTAAGAATTGCGGTGGGGGAATTGATATAGCGTAGCCTGGCGTCATAGGTAATTTCCCCTTATTTTCCCCTATTCATTGTGCACATCAAATCAATTGGGTGATATGAAACTCGGTGGAATTCAAAGTGATATAAATTGAAATGGTGTAATCACACCCTTCCATATTAAAATCACTATTAAAGTATTTTATTAAGAGAACCCTTATCAATGTATCCATGTATAATAAAGTTATAAACTACATATAACAAAACTGGATTTTTTACCCAGCAATGACAATCACTAGAAGGACTATCATAGTGGCGTCTATTTAGGTTGTTCTTATTATAAGTGTCTTAGATTAATACTATAGGGACATCTTCTGTCACTATACCACAGGCTTTATTTTAGTTTGGGTATAAGCTTATTTTAGTTTAAGATAAATGGCGTAATTTGAAATGACGTAAAGTTGGGATGGCGTAAACACGCCCCACACTAAGTGATTTCATATGTAAATAAAGTTAGCAAAACAAGATATAATTAATCTGACTTGAAGTGACAGAATTGAGATGGGGTAAATTCAAGATGCTGCATTATAAAGGTATATGTAAATTTTAACTATTTTATTGTTTATTTTATCTTTTGTGATTCAAAATCACTAACACAAAAACGCCATCTCAAATTAAATTAGAGATGGTGTTTTTTGAGATGCTGTTTTTGAAATGGCGTGTCCTACCTTAAAAGCTATGACAACAACCAAAAATACTTCAGATTTAAACAAAATGATTTCAGATGTAAAAAAATTAAAATAAACAAATTTATATTGATTTACATTAGATTTGTGTTCATCTCAATTTCTTTTACATCTGAGTTCATTTTGTTTAAATCTGAATTATTTTTTCTTGTTGCCATAGCTTTTAAAACTACTGTATGGGGTCATAAATTTGGTCTATCTTAACTAGCTAAATCTACAAGCTTAAGTTTGCTAAAATAAAGTTTAGATAAAATGTACTAATAATTATAAGGCTATATAAAGCTTACTAAACCCCAGCTTCAACTGCTAAATAAAGGCAATATAAAAGTATAAGTTTCAGAGAATTCTTCCATGACTACATTAATTATATGGGTGACTTTCCTAGAAACACACTAGCTCAAATAACCAACAGTAATGTCCTAGGCATAAATGAATGGTCAGCAATGGAATGGGATTCAAACTCTAAAACCTAAAGAAGAACCTATTGTTAGTGTAATATCAATAATCAGATATTTGTTACCTATTTATATGGACTTAATTCATCCAACTTTCACTTTTGCTCCTAAATTAAGAAAGGTTAGTATAATCAAAGGAGACGTCACCAACCGCTTGGGCAATGATTGGCTGCCTGTTCAGTGGTGTTTGCTTTTAAATCAGGTGGCTAAACCAGAGGTTTTCAAAGGTATTATGACTCCAAACTATATGCAACTCTGCTTCTTTATCTACTAGCAGTTAAGGAAATGGCCCTGTTTCCTCTGTTTCTTCTGGTCTTTGGTTTCTATAACCAATCAAGTTAAGAAATCCATTATGAAAGCCCTCTCAAAAGGTTTCTGCCTGAGGAAACCTGGTTTTTTACCCTCTTAATATCAATAATACCTTACTTTTATATCTTTACAAAGCAATATTTAAGCAAGCTTTGATTATTTTTACTCTTGTTCCAACAATAAAGCTTATTTCTTTTATTCGGTCTTTGTACTCATATATATTCTGACACATCCTTAGAACCATAAAATGAAATTATTTCCTGCTCTGATGTCTAACCTTACTACTGCATATTGTCCTGGCCTTGGAAGGACTAACCTGTACTACTGATTGGCAAAACTCTTCACCTGATAATTCCCATTATGAGAAGTCCTTGGCACATGTATGGTTTAAGAATCCCTATGGACATTAGGAAAGAAAGTTCCACTATGATCACTCTGCTTCTAAGCCTTCCAAAGCTGATGTTTCTCTGGTTAGACCCATTGCTTTCTTCTACTTGTTGATATACCAGGTAGGATACTATCTCCTAGGAAGGTTTATCTCCCTTATGAGGAGATTTGTCTTCCCAGGACAGTTTGATCACCTTTTGATGGTTACAGTTCCAATTGGATTGATAATTGCAGGACTAAATCTAGGGGCCCTGGCCCACAGGATTGGGAGTTTATTTCCTTTCAAGTGGGTCCCTGATAATAAGTGTTAAGGGTAAGGTTAAAAGCTGTGTTTATTAAAACCATGTGGTTTGATAATAAGCCTAAATAATTCAGCTCAATGATGTCAAATTGTATCAATTAGTGAATCACATTAACTCAAAAGAAAATAAAGCAGAGCTTCAATTTTGCAACAGATGGCAATGGGGAGGGAAACAATTAGGAACCACATTACTATTGGACTGTGAAGGGGTAGCAGGTGCTGAAAAAAGTTGCCACACTTTACAACCAAGTGCCTGTGCTGTGCAACTCAGAAGAGACCAATTTGTTGCTGCCTTTCTCTAAAAAAACCTAAGCACTTGGCAATACCAGATGTCAAGAACATGATCCTCATCAGGCTTATTACAGATAATTGTGGCTACCAGAAGGCTGTGATAATTTTTGTGTCCGTAAAAATCAGCACATAAGCTGTACAGAAATTACATGAAAACCAGCCATATTTTCCCTATGGGAAAATTCAAGTGTAAATTATACATCCTGAAAAAAGTGCACATATTGGAAATAGAACAATGGATCATCAAAAACTTCCATCTTGAATTAAAAATATACAAAAATAACCAAATATGTTTTTGGCATTGTGACATTAATTTTAAATTTCTACCACATGATACATAGTATATGCTTCCTATGAAAGAAGCTTGGGGTATCCCTCAACAATAAGAACAGCCAGGTTAACATCAAAACTTGTCAAAAATACACCAAGACTTAAAATCAATTAAGGATAGGAGTACAGTAAGGTTCTATTATATAGATTAATCATCATTTGCATTTTCTATGCAAAAATGCATACAGGTATGTGCTCAAAGGTGCCAAGAATAGAGTATCTCAACATGTGTCTGTTTGTGGTATAGCCTATTCAACAGCAGCCCTTTCTGATATACTGGGCATCAAATGTACCATATATTCAAGGCCCCCACAATTTTTATGGCTCTGTTGCATATTTTCAATTAGTCCCAGGGCACCTCAGGCGCACTGGTGCAGAATTTGCCAACATTGTTGTATTGTATAACATCAAACCCCATAGGATGGTGCATATTCTTAAAGAGTTTCTGATGATAGAAACAGAAGGGACAATTTTTTCTTGAATGTCATCTCCCCTACTTTGAAACCCAAGGTTTGGAGCAGGGATTGAGCTCTGGTTGACTCAGGCTGTGGGCTGCCATCCCTAAGGACCAGGCACCTGTTTATTTGTGTTGGGATCAAATTCTCTCTGATTTGATCCAATGCTACCCAAAATTGCAAACAACCCCCTGCAAATGTCTCAGAAATTGCCCCAAAGAAACCTCACAGCCACTGGACCAATGTTGAGAAGGAGCCCCCAATCATCAACCTAAAGTTTCTCACAACATCTAAGACATTCAATGAAACCAGTGCTAAATCTACAGGCTTTCTGCCACTGATGAGAATACCAGCTACCAGGCTGTCCTCAAGGATGATGCCCCAGAATAAAAGAGTTAAACAATCTTTCTACTTGAACACACCAATAAAAACCTACCCTGCCCTGGTGTCATTTTGCCACCCAAATCCCTGATACCCAACCCTCTGATTCATGATCTCTTGAATTAAAGCCTGACAAAGGAGGGTTATATGAACACCCAGGTCCAGCAACAGGCTGTATTGCTATTTTGAAATAAAGACATTATGAACTATTGATTCTCCCAATTGTTTCCATATTTTATTCTAGTTATCTGCCACCTGAACACCACTTCTTCTGAACTGCCTTCCTGTCATGCTCTGCCTCAAAAGATAGACTTTTTAGTTTAAAAATGGCAATGTTTTAATTTTCATTTTCTTGTTTTAAATAAGAAAGCTAAGTTAAATATTAATATTTTCTCACTTTAAAGTCATTATCTTTAATCTTTTTTTGATTCATGTTAGGTTGCTGTTGTCTTTCTTTTTTGCTCTCTATTCAGAGACGTCTAAATTTTCTATTCTAAATAGGAAGATTAGAGTAATAGTTTTCATTTACCTTACATAAATTGAGTTGCATAAGCACCCGCTTTCCTCCACTCTGCTGTTGCAGATCTACAGGTGCTCACACCAAGCTTCTTGCTTTCCCTCTTTCTCCAATATTTTTCTTGGTATCTCCAATTTCCCCTACATCTTGGCTCTTGTCTCCCCTTTGCCTATTGTTGCCAACAGCAACATCATTTTACTAAAAAATAAAGAGCTTTATAAGAGTAGACTTTAAGCCAAAATTCTAAGTGATTTCTTCTCTTCATTTATTTTAAATTTTAAACTTTTTTTCCTTTACAAATTTAACTTTAGGATTTTAGATTTAAACTAGGATTAGTTAAAATTAACACTTTTTTAGTTTGATACAGAAGTTGTTAAGCAACAAGCATTAGGCTTGTTGTATTCCATTTTTCATTTAAAGAATCTTTTAATAGCTACATGTACCTATTTGCAGATGGGGAATATCCAAATATTGATATCCCCTTGGTAACAAATATATTATTAAACACTTTATTTTATCTCCTATATTTGGGGTTTTTTAATTCTATTACATTTTTTGTATCCCAGTACAAGTTTTTAGCCAGGTTTTTTAAAGTTATGCTACAGACCATCCCTACCTTTTTATATCTCTTGAATCTTAATTCTAATGCTTTACACACCTTAGCTTATAACCTTGTACCATTATGGGCAAGGCCTTACACTATCCCTATGCTCACAGTTTTCTGTCTGCCAGGTGTATTTTATAGACCTGTGCACTTGACAGAGTAACCTCTGAAGCCCGAGTTCAAAGACTATACATCCAAGAAAATATTGTTAACTAATCCCTTGGCCTGGGCAAAAGAGTTAACCTGTTTCAATTGTGAAGTGTCAGGGATCCAGCCTGTGAGAGGTTCCTGAGAACTCACAGGCAGACAGCCCGCAGGCCTGGTAGGGAGGGCCCACCACAAGATTGGGGCTGACTTTACAATATAAGATAACAATTTGCCCAGGAGAGCCCAAGGTCCACTGGCAGGTACCATGTAATCTATTAAGCCGGTAAAAGTGATGTACATCACTCCAAATATCTGAGTGAAAGTGGATTAATTGGCAGCAACAGATTCTTGTGGGCGGTTGGGCCGCAGGGTGAGAGGCAGAGTCATTGGGACCAAATACACAGGCAGGTAGTTGTACTTGTCACAGAATAACAGGGGAGGTCTAGTGATCTTGTTACCTTTCCTGTAGATATTTTTGGTCTCTCTAGTTCTGGCCTCAGGGTTGTAGATTAGAATTTCCTCTAGGGTGAACTCTGAATACACAGGGTTGGGGGGTACTCGGTGAAATGTACTGGGCCTTAGGGAGCTCCTGGTGGACAGTAAAGCTCAGGCAGCTGGTCTGCGGTTTCTTGGGGTTATTGGGTGTGAGGTGTGAAACCGCGTGAGGTAGACTGTAGATGAAGTAGAACTAATATCAAATATAGAATAACCTGGTTGAACCAAAGGTTCATGTCACTTTATTGCAAGAATGGCAATGTGCATCTTCCTGGCGGTCCAGGGTATAAGTATGCCCATCTGTCATGGGAAAACTTTTACAAATTTCTCTGGCCTGGGTGTTACCGTTTACCAGGTTTTTCCAGTCCTTGGTGGCATCTATTGCAGGAGTTAATTCATTGGCTGGTTCAAACTGAGAATACTCAAATTTCCTTATTGGGTTGTGGGGTTGTTCATCTCTGGGTGGCCCACATTTATTGGGAAGTTTCTCTATTTCCTTTTCCTTGGAGGCCCAAGTTATTTCGGGTTCTATGGCTAGGCCCGCCCACTGATTGGTCGAGTTAACAGGAACCTTTAATGTGAGAAGTGTTGATGCAGATGATTTTGATTCATCCAGCTTTAGAGGGTTTTCCGAAGTCAAATCCTGCTCTGGTTTGAGCCCGAAAATCTGCGGGCTGGCGGCCCGCAGGGTGTCAGGGTTCGAATCCCGTAGTTGAGGGTTTCCATTAAGCATGGTCAATAGGAGTTTGTCACTCGTGACACGAAGGCAGCTGGCACATGATAAAACTCTACCTGTTTAAGGATAAGTGCAATTCCCCTCCTTCCTACCAACTCAATATGGGACCCCATACACCAAATCCCATATACACACTTGCCTCTGATCTCTTCCAGATAACACCAACAAACTATTTGAAATAGTGTATACTATCCTCTCTGGGGTAATTGACACTATAATTCCTGCTACTAGACCTTGGTCTTGGGTAGGACGACCTCTATCCTATGTTTTCAAGTTAGTGCCAATCCTATGGTGGGATTTGCCCACCCAACCCGCGGCCTGCCCAAGGATGGTTCCCTGACGGTCACTTAATCAAAGCTAAATGAGAGCCCAGGGTTATACTAAACCATGATTTTAGGAATGTAGTGGAATGAAAATATGGGGAATAGGTTAAAGGCAATATGAATATCCGGCGTTGTGTGAAAATTTATGATATAGGTGGTACCTTGGTATCTTTATTGGTATTTAGTAAAAGTAATAAGGGGCGGCTCCTTTAAATGAAACAGAGAAAGTGTCAAATTTAAAGCTTTCAACCCTCTTCAAAGGTGGTTTAGTAACTTGAGCTTTATTTTATCACTGTGATCTTGATTTCTTCTTGGCGATTGATATGTGGATTGTATATGGTCTGAAGTATTGGTATTATGGTTTAATGACTTATATTGGAAATTTACTGTAAAAGTCGACTTAAGTTATGAAACCACTATTGGCTGCAATTCTATATGTAACCTTGGAGCTAAAATAAGTGGCATTATAGCTATATCAAATGGCATATAGCTTATAATCCATATAGATTTGCCCACTTTTAAAGACAATCCCCAAAAGTATCATCTGTAGGCAAGTTAAAAGGGTTGTATTGTAAGAAATTTAACTATAAAATATAAGGAATATGTTTTGGTTAGTTGGCGTTGACTTGGGTAACTTATAACAGGGTTTTGATGGCAATTTATACTTAAGAAATTTACTTTGAAATTTAAGTTAAAATACACAAACTAAGGCTTTATAAGGGGGTAAATTGAATAGTCTTGTCACGTGCACTTTTAAGTCTAGATATTTAGGCTTACATCTATGAAATCAAATTAAGTTGTAGTTAAGCTTCAATGTTTGCTGATTAAATAAAAAGATGTTTGATCCTTCTGGCTACAGTGCCCATGTTGTCAAAGGGTCGTATGGCTGTTGTTGCCTTCTTTAATAATGAAGTAAAAAAATATGGTGGTTAATATTAACTCCAGCTTTATAGAGCTCAGGTATCTGTTCTAGCTCTGAATGGACTTGTAACCTTCACTTCACTTGAACGGAAGATAAAAGGTTAAAATCCAGCTTATAAAAATACCCCCTTTGAATACAAGTTTCTAAATAATATTTAGTTATCTAAAGCTCTGGATCACCCTGTATAAGTCTTATCATACTTAAAAGCATCATTCTCCCTTTATTTCACTCTGGACTTTTGAAGTCTATTCATTAATACTATACCAATATACTTCAAGAGACGTATATTTATGATACCGGTGCGTGGCCAAATGCCTGGTTTGGGACAAGTTTTCATAGTGTGATTAAACCTCACTTCCCAGCCCACTGTAATATGACAATAACAGTTCCAAGTATAATTGCTCGTTATTAGCATCGCTCTGATTTTTTAACAGCCCTCAGCAGCTTTCATAATAGTCCCGGCTATTATAGAAGGGTGCCACAGTACGGGGTAACGCGGGACATATGCCGGTTTATAAAAGGGCGATACCAAAGCTAGATTATAATTCCTGGCTACGATGAGGTCCTTTCCAACCTCGCAACTGGAAATTCCTCCACCGCTGGCTTTTATAAAAGTGGGGGAAAGCCGGATCTAGACTGAATTAAAAAAGTTAACCCATGCGGGGAGGTAGGATGCTTCGATGTACTGAAGTGTTTTTGGGGCAGGAGCGAACATGCCAGCGATGTTCCCTTTTAGAATTCATAAACCTAGGCCTTATTGCAGGTAAGTGGTCAGCATGTTCGCCTGAGCAATATGAAATGGCTTGCTAGAATAGACGGGTAGTCTGAATACCATTGGAAGCGTGTTCAGCCTTGTAATTACTTACACAGTAGCACTTGGTGCGGATGTATAGATAATGGCGGGTTTTAAATTGGACTCATCGAGAGGTGATCACTGTTGAATACAATGTAGTCCTGGTGTAGTTATATGCTGACTTGCTGTTTAAAGGAATGTGCTAAGAGAACTATGGAATATATAGCTTGAATTATGGGAGAAGCTATACTTATGTGAATAGATAGACCAGAAATGGACAAACAAATGAGAAAGCAAGTTTATTATATAAATCCTCAATCAACTCAGCCTTATATTAAGGTACTCAGATATAAAGGACTAGGTAGAATTAAAGCCGTTTTCTAGACAAGAAAACCAATTTTCAATAATATATGAAGGGTTTGGGGAATAGGGATAATGACTCAGGATTATTACATCAGAGGTGGTTGGCCTGGGCTGCAAGGGGCAGCTGGAAGCCTGGAGTTCAAGGATTGGCCAGAGGGATGTTTAATTAAGGGCAGTTCTGGGGGTCGATTTTGGAGAAGCTTTTGTTACTTGTTGGCTGATTTCAATAGACCTTTCTCGTAGCGTTCCTGTTCATTTCGGACGGCTATTAGGACTGAAGTTGAAAGTAGAGCAGTCAGATCGAGCAGAATAAATACAAAATAGGTGGTGTAGACATTAACATAGTGTGTTTTTGCAGAAAGGACTATGAAGTCGACACAACCTGCCGAAGTACTGTTGGAACTACAATGTTTTGAAGGGATTATGCGATCAGTAGAATTAGTGTATCCACAGCAATTCCCCTTGAAGGGTTAGATGGTGAAATATGAATAGTTACCTTGGTCTGTATAGTAGATCGCACAGTAGCAGGCCAGTCATTCCACTCGGAAAAAAACTTTTTCCTGGGAGTGACTGTCTGCCTCCATAAGTAAAGCCCCATCACAAGCTCAAAAAGTATCGCCAATACAATGATTCCAGATAACATGTTTAGGAAGCGCTTATTTCTGATGGGTCGCCACCCTCCCAAGGCTCCTGGTATCACACTAAGTATTATGATGACACCTAATGCTGAAGTAGCTACTCTTATTAGTTAATCAGCTGAATTGGCTTACGTAAAATAATGTATGGAGTTATAAAGAGAGCCCTGATTTGGTCCTGGAAGAATAGAAGACACATGGAACCGACGAGTAGAGTGGTACCAGTGCTATTGAAAAGCAACAGACCCGCTATGAAGCCGATGATAGTCGACCAACTAATCTCCATCGATTTGGGCTAAACTAGTGGAGTTGCTTTCAGAAAGAGTCCTTTTGCTAAAATCTAACCAGAACAGATATGAGACTACCTTGCTTGAGTTTCAAAGCAGGGGTAGGGAGGTCCCTATTTGGAACCCTACTAGCGATCCCTCGTCGCGTCCCCTAAGGCCATAGACGATGAAACCATGCTATCCCCCACCTTCATCCGTTAGAGACGTTGCAGGCTTGAAGAGATACACTCCCCTAGGGAAACCGTGTTTGGTTGGCTTAATGCTCACTTTCCTTTGATTTGCCAGAATATTTATTTTACGTTTGTTTCAGAATCCCAAACCAAAACATAGCAAAACTCCTGGATTATCCTCCAAGAATGAAGTTGATTTCAATCACGAGCTAGATTTTGCCTCCTAATTCCCACCCGGCTTGATTCAAAAATATTTCTTTGCTTTAGAATTTAAATGATTTCGGATGGGAATTCAAGGGCCCAAGCCAGGGTGTTTTTCACGTTGCAAGACTGCTAAATGAAAATATATGTTCTCATTTTTACTGAATCCTCTCGTTCAAAGAGCCCAATTATACTCCTGAAATATATCAAATCCTATTTATTAGATACATCTTTGTGTCCTCCCGAAGCTACGCAAGTTCTTAGTAAACAAATACAATTCATTTCTAATTGGCCAAGGCATTTCGGCAAAACATCTATTCATCGTTACACTATCAAGCCGATCACTTGAAACGGCTCCAAACTGCACTTCGCAATCTGCGCTGGTACTTTCAATATAAATATATAGTATTGGTTAAAAAGCTAGTCATAAATCTGTCTACAGGCTTGATCCATCTTCAGTTCAATCCCATGCAATGTGACGCAATACTCAGTCTAACCTGAGAACAGAACCCTGGACCGTCACACTTGGAGCCAGGAGAAACTGCAGCAAAGCCATCAAAACCAGTAATCTTTACACCTGGATGTATGCCACCATCCCATTTATAGTTACATTTGATATTTAATCACTGATAACTTATGAGTAGGTTTGATAAGTTATAAATTCTTATTTTTATCTTGGATATATGTTTCATTATAACACTGACTTCAAAATTACTATACAACAGTGGAGTGCTGGCATGTATATGAGGCCATTGCTTTGACATTTGCGACTTATCATGAATAGAGGCTTGACTGGGGGGCAACCGCCAGAATTAACTCATTCTGCAAGTCAACTTACTAAATGTCAACAATCAGAATTAAAAATACTTTAATGTCAACACCATTGAAAAGTCAGAATTAAGTTTTAACTCATGCAGACTACTAAATGTCGACCCTTTTTTAATAAGCAGAAGCCTGTTTCCTGAACATTTCACTTAATAAAAATTAAGCTTCAAGATTTTTTAGGGTAATGTGACAACATAGATTTTAAAAAGTCCATAAAAAATTATACATGACAATTAAAAAAATTCATAAAAATATACTTTTATTTTACTATGAAATTAGCTATCTTTACTATAATAAATTTTTCCCACTTATAAAAACAAAAAAAATTCAATACACAAAAAAATACTACATAAAGTTTCACGTATTATAGGAAAATATAATACAGTAGTTTTAAAAGCTATGGTGACAAACAAAAATACCTCAGATTTAAACAAAATGATTTCAGATTTAAACAAAATGCATATCTCATGTTAAAATATACACTCCGTTAACACAGTTTATTGGTGTTAATGGGTGAAATGAGTCAACACAGCAACAAAAGGCTCACACACAAAGCAAAACTATTCAAAATACAATCCAAAATACATTGATTCACAAACAAAATTGTGTGAGTTGACTTTCAGTGTACATATGTTTACTATGTGAATTGGGGACAAAATACACCCAAGCAAGGTGTGTCAAAACACAAACCAAAAACAAAACACAATAGCAACTCACTACGTAAACAAAATCACTCACACAATGTGTGCATTGATTGTAATCATGAATGATACCAAGGTATCTAAAATAAGACATGAGATCTGAAACATAAATTTTAAAAATATTGTGTTGGGTGTTTGAATTTGGCAGTAAAATCTAGGAAAATGGGTGGAAATTATTTTGGGTATTCTAAAATGGGCGTTGTAAAACCAAAAACAACTAACTAAGAAATAAAAAATCTATAATTGGGATATTGGGTGAGAAAAACTCTAATTAAATATCCATATTAAGATAAAAGAAAAAATTAAAATTAGGGAGTAACTTAATTGAAATTTATTTAATATTTTATTAAATTTTAAAATGGAAGGAACACAATACCAGAGTACCAATACACCCGTTGTGCACCGTGGTCATGGTTGCCCCCACAGGTCAAAGAATAAAGTTAGTGCAACCCAAGTGCCTACTCAAGGAGGAGACAGGAGAGGAGAGTTCCATAGTGACGCTGCACTGACATAGCCAGTTCAAGGAGCACAAGCTGCTAGGGTGCAGAGCATAAACCCTTGGGTCCCAAAGCTGACCCGGAAGCCCACCAAGGTTACCACTACCAAAACAGTTAGAAACAAGGAGGTAGAACTTACTTTGTATGTGTTTGACGTTGTGTACCGGCAAGAGTCAGTCCCGTCAGCCATGCTGGAGAAGGTGAAGCCTGTACTTGATACTAGCTACAAGCCCTACGTCAGTAATGGCAATCAGGAGGATGACAAGGAGCCCGAGTTCTATCAAACCGATGAGGGACAGCTGGTGTTAAAAAAGGTTACAGCCTTCTATACCAATGTACCTATGCCCTGTGTTGTGCCCAATGCCAATGAGTCAATCCCCACTGCTAAAAAGCCTGCCCAGAAGTGCATCCCCAACATCAAACACATCATCCTGTTTAAGCTAATGCGGGAATTGGGTGATTACAAGGTGGCTGCGGCCCTTGTTGGAGTGGATCCCAAGTACGCCAGCAAGACCTTCCAAAAACTCATCAATACTGGTCGTGTCCTTGCCGCAGAGAAATCCTTGTGTGTTTCCACCATGCTCACCAAGGAGCACAAATGGGCAATCCACCAGTGGATCACCCAGGACTGCCATCTTGAACTGGCAAATATACAGGCCATGGTTAAATCTACTTTTGGGATTGAGGCCTCAATTTCCTTCTATTATTATTTGGTCAAGGGAATGCGCTTTTCCTGGAAAAAGCTCAGGGTATCCTCCTACAACAGAAACAGCCCAGCCAATATTGACGTCCGGAAAAACTATGCAGAGGTGTACACTGCCCTCAAAGCCAAGGGGACAGTCAAATTTTACTATATTGACAAATCAGCATTTGCCTTGTTGATGCGCAATGTTATGGCTATGTCCCAAAAGGCTCCAATGACGGGGTGGCTTGGCGTGCTGCAGTCCGTGTTACAGCCTACTCAATGGTGGCTCTCCTCAGTCCAAAAGGGGTTGAGCTTTATCAAATGATATTGGGTTCTCACAACAGCTGTACCTTCTTATCATTCCTCCAATTGGTCCAGGAGCACCTGAGGCGCACAAGCCCTGGCTTCACCAATGTGATTGTGTTAGACAACGTTGGTCTCCACAAGGTGGCTGACATTATTGAGGAATTTCCAATGATTGACACAAGCATTGCAGTGGGCTCCCAGCAATTGGCCACAGCAAATTTACGCCTTCTCTTCCTCCCAGCCTATTTGCCCTTCCTAAATCCCATCGAGGAAGTCTTTGGGTGTCTCAAGCAAGTCATCAAGCAAGGAACCCCAACTGGGACCGAGGACCTGTTTAATTTGCTGCAGGCCAGGATCCACACCCTCCCAGCTGAGACTGTGGCCAAATTCTATGGCCACACTAATTTGTTCATCCCCACGTGCCTAGCCAAGCAGCCAATCAATTAAAGGCTTAGTGTGTCCAATTTTTTTATATTCTCTTATTTACTATTCCAGATTTATTAATTATCATTTTATATTTAGATGTTTCCATGCCTGCAATCACATCCAGAAGATCCATCAATAGATATAAGTAATTTATTTATTATATATTATTTTATTATGCCATCTGAGGTAATCCCAAACACTCAATACTGGATTACGCAAAAATATTTAAATCACTTTGGTCAAATAAATATAAAAATAGTTTTAAAAAATTAAATGTAAAATGTACAAGTTAGAATTTATTTTATTAACATATAATTTTATGCTTTTATGAAAACTGTTTTTGCAATATATTTTGCAAAACTGGTTTTCTGAAATAAAAATTGTAAAAATTTATTATAATTAGAATACTATAAATTGTAATAAAATTTATTAGAATTCTATTTTTATTATGTGCGCCTGTAGTGGGTTCTTTGGTATGTACCCACCCCGCAATGGAGGTGGCGCACAACCTCCATCACCACACCGTGAACGGTGGATATACCCTTATTGAAATACTCCCTCCTGCTGGTGAAAGGCAGTAGGGTCAGGTGGGAGTGAAGAAGCAGCTTTTCAGGAGGGGCTACAAACCTGTATATCTCAGCCAGGACCAGGGAGTCCTGGATCACATGATCAACTGAGTTGTATCCAGGGGGACCTTCTTCCTGTTGAGTGTGAGCCGGGCCTCTTTGATTCCCAGAAGGACCCCGTCCAGGTCCTCTACAGACGCGCCCATCCCAAAGTAGAATAGGAGCCCCAGGTAAACAACCAGATGAAGCCTTTGCCCTGCAAAGGCTTCTGTGAAGTCACACAGCTTATTATAGACCGCACTTATCTTCTTGTTGTGCCTGTCTTTGCAAAGGTCAGCTCCATGGCTGCAGGGAGCCCCGTCTCATTGACACTCCAGGCCAACCCAAAGTCCGCCAGGAGGATCTTGGTCTTCTTTATGGCTGTTGTGTTTGCAACAGCCAATTTTCCCACTGCGCGCCCAGAGTTCTCCAACAGGTAAGATATGGTGTGCTCCACCGGGAAGCAGAAGCAAGCAGCCAAGTGAGACTGGCCCATCTCTGGTACATTCTTGAATGGGAGCGTTGCCAGGACGTCCCAAAAAAGCTCAATGGAGTTTACACAGTAAACTCCACTGAGGGATACCAGGTCCAGGCGGACCAGTTGGGCATCCTTGTAGGCAGTAACTGCCCACTTGTATGCCCCCTTGGCATGCATAAGTTCTGTTAACACCTCCTGCAACATCAGAAAGGACCCATGGATACGGTCCTCCAGCTCCCGCACAACAGGGGGGACAGATACAATTGCTTCACTACATGAGTGGCATAATTTGCATAAAAGATGGCAGGGACAAAGGGGACCAGGACTTGGCAGAGTTTGCTGTCTACATTTTCTAAGAAAATAGGTAAGTATCTATATATTTTTATTTATTTTGTTTTTTAGGCTACCTTCTTGTGTTTCTTCCCTTCTTGCAGCCTCTGCTGGCTTGGCCATTCTTGGAGCAATTGATTGCGCAGGCAATTTGGTATCCTCTGCCCTGGAACGCTTGGCAGGTTTTAGGTGGGCATACATCTCCGGGTCATCAACCCAGACAGACGGCGCAGAAAGATTGTATGCCTTGAACTGGAGGCCCTCAACCACAGTTTTTTGAATATTTAGTAAGCACTTGATTGTCTTCTCTGGGGTGTCTGGCATTTTTGACATTAGTGCCTTTGCAGACACCTTGTTAATTTTGTCCCCAGTGAGGACGGCAGACTTCACTTTGGCTTTGACCTTGCAGTCAATGTCCTTTATTTTGGCAATTGCCAAGTCTAGATCCTTCAGAAGCTTCTCCAATTCTCTCATTGATTTTTTAATAACCTTTTCATATGTTTTTATAGCTTTTTCCCCAATAAATTCTGTATTATTTTGATACTGTTGCCTCTTTGTTTATTCCTTTTTGTTTTCTCATTTACTACATTATCCCATCTTTTTACCCATTTGGTATATGTTTTACGCTCATCTTGATATGTGTTGTTTGCTTTGTGTTGGCATTATTTCTTTGATTACCATATTAATTTTGGCACTTGACATAGCCCCTTGTGAAAATATTAACAACAATTTTGTGAGAGAGAGGGGCTAAAGTAAACTAAGTTTGGCTCCCATCCCAGTGCAACAAACCACCAAGATGCCATCCAGTGCACAACTGGGATGGCCGCTTGGAGAGGGGACCACAGGGAGGACACTGGGGACAACTAGGGGAAGTAGGCGTTCAAACCCATTAGAATCAGGCCAGTGAGCAACCAGGGAGTGCGAGTAGGAGCAGGGGAGGCCACCTTGGAGGACCTGGGGGTTACCACATTCTTCTGAACCATGGAGGGGAGAGGAGGTGTGAGGGGCACTACCTCTTCAGAACTAAGCAAAGCAAGCTCCACAATGTCCAGGTCAAGATTGTCACACATCAGGCTCTTAACCACAGCCTCTTCGGAAAAGAGAAGACTGCTGGGGAGGTCCCAGAGACTGGCAGGGTTGCTACCTACCAGATGGGCCGATGAGGAGATTTTCCCCTACAGGTCAGGGGAGGTGGACCACAGAAGCAAGAGAAACAGGGCCAGGGAAAAGACGACAAATTTAAGAGCCGGCAGTATCATAGAAAGAACCAGCACAAAATTTGGGTTAGGATGGTATAGTTTCTGGAGGAAAAGGAGAGAAAATGGCAAGACTAGGGTAGTCTTTGGCAAATCCTTGGGAAAACAGCAGAACAGGTTTGGGTAGCCTTGCTGTTGTCTTGGGGCCCTTGGATTATAACTGCAAGCAAAAGCGGGTTCAAAAACAATGATTTTTAAAGGAAAATTTGAGATAATAGAAATTATAGGAAAATTCAATTGAAATTTTGAGCTTTGAACTTTGATTTTGTAGGCAAGAGCAAAAGAGATGACAACTAAGTGAAAAAACACTTGTACAAGGAGCCAGAAGAGAAGCCAGGTTCAAAACCAGCTGGCTAAAGGTAAGCTTAGGGCAGGGGCTACACTCTAATATTTTGAGCTTTAGGGACACAACTGGTTCCAGGCAACTCAAAATTAAGAAAATTAAGGTGCAGGTGACTCCAAACTTTAATGTAAGTGGAAAATAGACAAGCAGGGGACTGAAAGTCCCCTTGCTTGGTTAAAAGGAATGGATTGCAAAAAACTGGTCACATGACAGTTGGGGGTGAGCCTGATTGGCTAGGTACAAAACTTTGCTGGATGGGCTCAGGGGGACTGGAGAGTTTTACTCCAATTTCCAAAATCAAATCTGATTGGCTGGAAGAGATGCCAGGCATTTGGGGGTCAACTGGGTTATCAAGCATCAATGTGGTGACACCTGATTGGGTGGCTCTGATAGTTTTTAAAAACTGACAACACCAGGTTAATAGGTAGTCCAAATTAACCAGGGTTTCTTCCCAGGAAGGAGCAACCAAAGGCAGGGATTCCACAGGATAAGCCAGCACAAACCTCTCATCAACTGTGTGAGCTAAATCATTCAACAAATGGAGGGGTTTGGCGGGCGTTTTGGGACCTTTCTTGGTACAACAGGGAAAGATTGAGCGGTCCAAAGCCAGAGGTGGCAGTGAATTTACATTATTCTTTCCTTTTTCCTGGGGTCAGATTCCTCCCTGGGGAAGCGTAGCCACTGAGAAGTTCTTGTGTGCCTTGGGGATCTTGAGTGCCAGAAGGGACTTAGGGGGGCCAAGTGCCAAGGGGTTGTTCTTATGGAATTCCTGTACCAGGTCCCAGCAATTTCCACAATTGGAAGAGCTTACCCAGCTGTTGTCGTAAGAGGGATAACCTTTCCAAGATACACAATACTGCAGTGACTTGCAAATCCTACGTGAGGCTTCTATGGCTTCTACCTCATACTTGGGGGATCCATCCACCAAGGTGGGGTCTGGGGTACTGGGGAGGTCCCCCTCAAAAGAGGGCAGGCGACAAGCGTTGAAGGTACTGTGGATCCAATAGGAGGGGGGAGGTCCAACACAAATGCACCGTTACCCTTGTCTTCTAGAACCTTGAAGAGACCCAGCCTCTTGGGAGCAAACTTCCTTGAGGGGACCTTCATTTGGATATTGGTGGCATCCAAAATCACAAGAGAGCCCACCAGGTAGTGGGGGGCAGGCCGTCTATTCTTGTCTGCCACTTTCTTGTATGCTTCAATGGACTTAGTCAGGGTGCTTTGGACTTTGAGATAAATGGCTTTGAGGTGAGCTGCCATGTCTGCGGTAGCTGATACGCTTGCCTGGAGTGAGGGACCTATCACAAATGCTGGGAAGAACCCCAGGGTAGCCTGAAATGGGGACACCCCTGTTGAAGCGTGCACAGTATTATTGTAGGCAAACTAGGCTAATGGGAGATCATCTGACCAGGAGTCCATTGAGGCATTTGCATAGCAATGGAGGTGCTGCTCCATGGTTTGGTTGACTCTTTCTATTTGGCCATCTGACTGGGGATGGAAGGAGGTGGACCTGCATGGCTTAATGTTTAGGATCCCCAGCAGGGACTCCCAGAACATGGACGTGAACTGGGGACCCCGGTTGCTGATGATTTCCTATGGTAGACCAAAGTTGGAGAAGATGTGTTTTAAAAACAGTTTTGCCATCCCTACTGAATCCAGAGTGGTCAGGCATGGGATGAAAACTGAATATTTGGTGAACCAATACACAACCACCATGATGGAATCAAAGCCTCCCAACAAGGGGAGGGCCACCACAAATTCCACCAAGATGGATGACCATGGGCCTTGAGCCTGCTGTAGGGGGTGGAGAAGACCATTGTTCCCTGAACAATCTGGTTTGGAGCGGGCACAAGTGACACACTTCTTGATCCAGGGGCCTACTGCCTTAGTTATCCCAGCCCAGCTGTAGGTACACCTGATGAGTTTAAGCAGCTTCTTGGTACCAGGATGACCAAAAAGAGGGGGGTCATGATGTTCAGTCATGACATGCGGGCGCAATTCCTTTGGAACCCACACCTTATCATTTTGGTAAATTATCCTATCCTTGAGAGTATAGGGACCGTTGGATGCGGAGTCCAGAGACAGCTTAGCACAGATAGCCTGGCTGTCCAGTGAAGAGTGCTGGGCTGTCAGGACGTCATAAAAGAGTGTTCCAGGGAGAGCCAAGGGTGGGGATGCCGCCGGGGAGGGGGCGGGGCCAATGACCAGGAGCTGGGGATTAGGGGCCGGCACCGTGGCAGGGGTGTGGAGAGGAGGTGAACCGGACGGCAGGAGGACCAAAGACTCTGGGATGACAGTGACTTGAGGATCCTCATCACCCCTCACTGGGTACATTGCCAGGTTGAAACTCAGCAGGTCAGGGAGGATGTTAAGTTCCCCTTTCACAAACTTGTATTTGAATTTGTAACCTGAGAGCGTCTGCATGACACATGCCTGGCAAGGGAGTAGCTTCTGAGGCTTGCGGAAGTAGCAGAGGGCTTTGTGGTCTGTGCAGACCACAAACTTGTGCTGAGCGCCCTGCAGATGATGGCGCCAATGGGTGATGGCGTCCACCACAGCCTGCAGCTCCTTGTTGAACACCGCCCAGGAGCACTTGTTGGGGGCAAACTTCCTGGAAAATTAAGCAACTGGGAGCTCCTGACCGTTGTGTTCTTGAAGTAGAACCACCCCAGTGGCCACGTTAGAGGCATTGCAAGCCACAATGAACTGTTTGCTTGTGTCAGCATGACAGAGGACTGGGGTGGAGACAAAAACCCGCTTGATGGCCTCAAAGGCTTTCTGACATGCCAGGGTCCACACAAAGGAGGCGTTCTTGCCCGCTAGGGGGTGTAGGGGAGCAGCCAGCTCTGAGATGGCGGGAGAGAACTTCTTGAGAAAGATCACTGTACCCAGGAAGCAGCGTAGTTCCTTCTGATTCTGGGGGGTAGCCCACTCCCAAAGGGCCTTGGCCTTGTCAGGAGAGACTGCGTGACCATCCTTCAGGACTAGGTTGCCCAGAAAGGTAACCTCAGACTTGAAGAACTCACACTTACTGGGCTTGATGAAAAGCCAAGCATTGTGAATGGCTGCCACCACGGCCACTAGGTCCTTAGCGTGCTGCTTAGGGGTGGGGGAGTGGATGAGAATGTCATCAATGTACGCCACAGCACATGAGAAGCGGAGGTCTCCCAAGGCGTCCTCAATGACTTACTGGAAGATTGCAGGAGCATTCTTCAAGCCAAAAGGCATGACCTTGAATTGGAAGCAGCCGCGTTGAGTCTTGATGGCAGTAAGCCACTTGTCCCCCTCCACCACACAAACCTGGTTAAAGGCATTAACAAGTTCAGTTTTGAAAAGACACGAGACTTGGCAATGGACTGAGCAATTGATGCTTCCAAGGGGAGGGAATAACAGTCCGGAATGGTGACATTGTTGAGAAGGGTATAATCAACGCACGGCCGGAGGGATCCATCTGATTTCTTAGCAAAGACTACTGGGGAGCTCACCGAGGAGGCCTTCTTGACTATCCACCCTTTAGCCAGCATATCATCCAACCACGCGCCCAAGGCCTTATCCTCCAGTTCACTGAGGGGGTATATTGGGGCGTCAATCTTCACAAGGTCAACAGTTGTCTTGAAGGTCAAATTGTGACAAGAGTGTGGAGGGAGGGCGCAGGAAAGGGTAGCGTCAAAGGCGTCCTTGAAGGGAGCCAGTATGGCCAGCAGGGCAAAGGGGTTGGGAGGAGAGACTGGAGAATCTGTAAGAGATAGGCATGACTCTGACAGTTCCCACCCCGGGGGAAGGAGGGGGAATGACCCAGGACACCCGTCCAGCAAGAAGTGAAGCTCGTTGGTGAGGCAGTCAATCTGACCAAGTGGCGCCGCCACCACCCCATGCCCACAATTACAGGATACAGGAGGTCCTCCATAGCGGAGAATTTACTCACAAACACGTGGGAGCCTGTACAGTAACTAAGTGGGTTAGTGAAGGGATAACTAAGAACTGGTACCTGGCTAGCAGCAATCAGGCTCTGGGGAGGAAGCAGGGACAAACCCAAGGACTGAGCCAGTGCCAGGTCCATAAAGTTGCCCGCAGCACCTGTGTCTACCAAAACTGTAGCCTTAGCCTGGCGAGATTTGGTATAGAAGGTTGCAGTAAAAAGGAAATAGGAGAGATCTTCTTTATTCTGCAGGGTCAGAATGGAGGCGGCAGGATTACAGGAAGAGACCTCAGGAATGGCAGCTGAAGCCGCAAAGACAGGGAGGGAACCTGTGGAGGTGGGCCAGTTAGGAGCCTGGCAAGGGCGGCACATCACATTGATGGCAGGCGTCTTGGGGGGCTTAGCCGCAGGGGCTTTCCCTGTGCAGACTTAGAAACCAGGAGGTGGGCCAATACACCAGACTTGGGCTGATAAGCTGGTTTAGCCCCAAGCTTATGAGCTAACACAAATGCCTTCTCAAGGGAGATAGGAGCCGGATCCCACACACTCTTGTCAGCCAAAGCAGCATCTAAGGAGTTGCAGAACATGGCTACTGCCATCTCAGTAGGGAGGTCCAGGGAGGCAGCCTTCACTTCAAAACACTCAACATGAGCGGCAAGATCAGGGGCAAGGCCCTTGGAACAGAGAGTCTCAAATATTACTGAGGCCTTGGAACCCGGGGCAGCTACTGCTGAGGAGACCAATGTGAGGAGGGAGGAGGTGTCCCCAAGCTCCTGGCTTTGATGGAGGAGGGTGCGCACCCAGAGGCGGGCGTCTCCATCAAGTGCATCCAAGAGGGCCACTGATCTTTGTGCGTCGGAGATGGGGGTGTCTGTGGAGGCTGAGTCTGCAGAGAGGCAGAGCTGCAGCTCCCCAAGAGCATCCAGCACCTTCTCACAGACAGCCACAGAGGGGGGGGGTACAGGGTGACACCAGGGTAATATTTACCGCAGATGCGGCCAAGGAAGCTGTGGAGGGAGAGGCAGACTTCTTGGTGATACACGACTTGAAGGAGGACAGAAGTGACCACACAGCCCATACCAAGAGGAATCCAGCAAGGAGAGATCCCAAGCTAGCTCAGATGAGAGCGAGAAGTAAGCTTCACACCCAGTAGCAAAAGGCTTCAAAGGCAGAAGAAATTAGTTTGTCTATTATGTGAGAGAGAGGGGCTAAACTAACTAAGTTTGGCTCCCATCCCGGTGCAACAAACCACCAGGATGCCATCCAGTGCGCAACTGGGATGGCCGCTTGGAGAGGGGACCACAGGGAGGACACCAGGGACAACTGGGGGAAGTAGGCGTTCAAACCCATTAGAATCAGGCCAGTGAGCAACCAGGAAGTGCAAGTAGGAGCAGGAGAGGCCACCTTGGAGGACCTGGGGGTTACCACATTCTTCTGAACCATGGAGGGGAGAGGAGGTGTGGGGGGCACTACCTCTTCAGAACTAAGCAAAGCAAGCTCCACGACGTCCAGGTCAAGATTGTCACACATCAGGCTCTTAACCACAGCCTCTTTGGAAAAGAGAAGACTGCTGGGGAGGTCCCAGAGACTGGCAGGGTTGCTACCTACCAGACGAGCTGATGAGGAGATTTTCCCCCACAGGTCAGGGGAGGTGGACCACAGAAGCAAGAGAAACGGGGCCAGGGAAAAGACAACAAATTTAAGAGCTGGCAGTATCATAGAAAGAACCAGCACAAAATTTGGGTTAGGATGGTATAGTTTCTGGAGAAAAAGGAGAGAAAATGGCAAGACTAGGGTAGTCTTTGGCAAATCCTTGGGAAAACAGCAGAACAGGTTTGGGTAGCCTTGCTGTTGTCTTGGGGCCCTTGGATTATAACTTCAAGCAAAAGCAGGTTCAAAAACAATGAAATTTAAAGGAAAATTTGAGATAATAGAAATTATAGGAAAATTCAATTGAAATTTTGAGCTTCAAACTTTGATTTTGAAGGCGAGAGCAAAAGAGATGACAACTAAGTGAAAGAACACTTGTACAAGGAGCCAGAAGAGAAGCCAGGTTCAAAACCAGCTGGCTAAAGGTAAGCTTAGGGCAGGGGCTACACTCTAATATTTTGAGCTTTAGGGACACAACTGGTTCCCGGCAACTCAAAATTAAGAAAATTAAGGTGCAGGTGACTCCAAACTTTAATTTAAGTGGAAAATAGACAAGCAGGGGACTGAAAGTCCCCTTGCTTGGTTAAAAGGAATGGATTGCAAAAAACTGGTCACATGACAGTTGGGGGTGAGCCTGATTGGCTAGGTACAAAACTTTGCTGGATGGGCTCAGGGGGGCTGGAGAGTTTTACTCCAATTTCCAAAATCAAATCTGATTGGCTGGAAGAGATGCCAGGCATTTGGGGGTCAACTGGGTTATCAAGCATCAATGTGGTGACACCTGATTGGGTGGCTCTGATAGTTTTTAAAAACTGATGACACCAGGCTAATAGGTAGTCCAAATTAACCAAGGTTTCTTCCCAGGAAGGAGCAAACAAAGGCAGGGATTCCACAGGATAAGCCAGCACAAACCTCTCATCAACTGTGTGAGCTAAATCATTCAACAAATGGAGGGGTTTGGTGGGGTTTTGGGACCTTTCTTGGTATGACGGGGAAAGATTGAGCGGTCCAAAGCCAGAGGTGGCAGTGAATTTACAAATTTGGTGATCAGCTAAATTTGAATTAGAAAATTATAGTGTTAACTGTTTTTTAGATAAAGTTGATACTGATCCAAATTCAAGGCCTTAATGATAAACTTTAAGCCAATCAGTAGCCAATTGATAACGTGATTGTTGTGACATAAAGGGTCATTCAATAATTCTTTGATGTATGTGCACTAATTAATATGATTGGCTGGATGTTTTGCCATTGTACGCCATTGTTGCTGTGGCAAGTTGTTGGTGGACTAGTGCTAACCCAGTAGCTTATTGGGCACTAGTCCACCAACAACTTGCCACAGTAGAAATGGCGTACAATGGCAAAACATCCAGCCAATCATATTAATTAGTGCACATACATCAAAGAATTATTGAATGACCCTTTATGTCACAACAATCACGTTATCACTTGGCTCCTGATTGGCTTAAAGTTTATCATTAAGGTTTTGAATTCAGATCAGTAACAACTTTATCTAAAAACAGTTAACACTATAATTTTCTAATTCAAATTTAGCTGATCACCAAATTGTTATTAATATTTTCACAAGGGGTGTGTTTAAGTGCTAAAAATAACCGTGTTCTGGATCTAGATACACAACATAGGAAACTTATGATTTTATAGAAATAAGCTGAACATAAAAAATAAAACCAACTATAAACAAAGAGAACATGAACAATTGAAATTCAAAATAAAGATGATATAAATAAAAAATGTTTGGCAACAGGGGGTTTATTGGGGCGGGGAAGAGTGATGCCTAGGAGGCAGAATGGCGCGGGAAGGAAGACATAGAGGCGGTGCTGGCCTGGGGGGTCTGGGATTGGGTGGGTTGGGTTGGGTTGGGCTTGCGGGTGAGGGATGTTGGTGGCGGGGGTGGAGGCAGGAGGATTTTGTGTGATGGCTGCCATATAACGCTTATTGTGTTCCTCATTGGTCATTGGCTGGTAAGTGGCAGTGGCCTGAGGTGGAAGGCGCTTAATCTTTTGTGATTGGTTGCCCATGTTCACATGGAAAACCATTTGCACAAAAAAGTCAGCCACCATCTGGCGGCCAAAGAGAAAATTGTGGTCAAGGACCCCAAGATAAAGGTCGTTGAAAGCCTGAGGGCAGCACTCCCGTAGTATATCTCCAATGTTAAAGAAGACAACATCAGCCAGATGGACGTCTGCATGGCCGGCAGGGTAGACTGAGACCTGGTGCCTGCGTCTCTGGATGGCCTCAAGGGCGGTGGAGCTACCCTCCATCTGGTGGCTCAAGAAAACCTGGTCCTTGGAATTTGAGCCATCCCAGAAGTCAGGTAATCCACCGAGGATGTGGCTGTATGAGTAGCTATTGATGAAATATGAGTTTGTACAATAGTAGACAAAACCCTTGGCTGAAACAGTTAGAAATGCACCAATGAACGTCCCCTTCTTGACCTTCTTCCTTCTATTCTTGGCAGCAACTTTTCCTTGCTTGCTAAAATCATCAAAAGCTATTGATAGCTTGTAATAGGAGATGAACATGACATCATCAGTTAGACTAGTCAGGCATTGGACCAGGGTTGATTTGATGTCTAGATCATGTGGGAAATCCTCAGTAACATCCCATTGGTTGCCAGCAAAATAGCTAAGAACCCATATGGAAGCCACCTTCCCATACATCCAGAGCTGCACCATGTGCTTGGAGATCCATATGTTATGGTGCTCAAGCTGCTTCCAGACCTGGGTCAAGGGAAGCTTGGGATCCTGATGGAGGAGGTCAAGCATGATTGGGTATGCCTCAGATATTTGTGACTTGTGAGCCTTCTTGGCTGTCCCAATTAGATCCCCCCTGTTCATCAGGTTGTTGAATTCCCACATGATAGTAGCTCAGGTAAATTGCAACTGGGCAGCAATCTGTTCCCAGGATAGACCCTGTAGATTCAGTGCCACAATTTCCTGAAGAATTTGGACAGTGATGATTTGTTGCTTGGGGCGCTGGGCCAGGGGAGCTGAAGCCTGATTGGCTGTAGGGGGGCAGGTTATCTGGTGGCAGGAAGTTGTTCTGAATCAAGGTTGCCATCCTGATTAGTTGGTTGGTGGGAAGCTTATGCGGGGGTGGGTACGGGAGCAGGGGCAGAGCTAGACACTAAGTGACTACTGAACAAGTAAAAGCAATATGGGTCAGGGGTCAAGTACAGGCCAGCTTCCTTGTTACCTGCCTCAAAAGCTTGGGTGTAAACAGGTACCTCCACGTTCTGAGCCTCGCCTCCATTGAAGCTTGTCTGGCTGCTTCTGGCTTGGCTGCTGGCGCCGTCACAGATATTGATGTTAAAAACCATTGTAAAAAACCTAGGATAAAATCACTAAAAGTAGAAAATTTAAAAAATTAATGGTTTATTTTTATTGTAATCTTGAGTCCATATTTGGAAGGTTCTCAAAACCTTTTCATATAAATCTGGAGCCATGAAAATGGATAAAATGCCTCTGTTCCTAAATTGAATAGCTGTTGATTGGCTGTTAAACTGTTATATTTCTATTTTAGGCTGCTCATACTACACATCTTGTGTGAGTTCATTTCATTTTGTGCTTGTGTAATATTTCTTCTAGATTGCTCAAGTTTTGTTCTACTTTAGTTCTTCTGTCAGTGCCTCATATGAATCCTGATTGGATTATAATATACTTTGGAACAGCATCCATCCATTTCACTTGGTGCATCAGTTCATTTTGTTTGTGGTTTGAACTACACCACTTGATGTTTGTAATAATTTTGTATAATGGGCTAGTAAAATTTTGTTTTTTGTTTGACAGTCTATTTATTAACTGAAATTTTATAAATTAATTGAATCCTGAATCTTGCGTGACTTGGATTTTGTTTAAATCTTAAATCATTTTGTTTAAATCTGAGGTATTTTTGGTTGTTGCCATAGCTTTTAAAGCTACTGTAATCAGAAACACTAATATAAAGTTTTTTCTATATTGAAAGCTACAAAAAATATAATTTACTAGTAAAATACCAATATAGGCCAGTAATACAGTCTAAAGCCTCAAACTATCAATATTAAATAAATGATTTTATAAAAACATTATCATAAATTATTAATGAGTTATTTAGAATAACTATTTATTTAAAATATTATACTTAATATATAAGAACTATATAAAAAATTAGGCAATACTCAATAAATTTAAATGAAAGCTAGACTGTGATCACCCGGTTACCATTAAGAACTGTGGCAATCTTCTTGATGTATTCCCCAATCTCTGAAAGCTTATACTTGGCCTTGACAACGTCCTTGATCTTCTCTTTATACAGTTTCTCTTTGGTGGTTCTCTTCTTCTTGGATGGGCGGTCCTCAATATCTCTGATGGATGCAGTAGTCTTCCCCTGTTGGACTTTGAGTTGCTTGTAGAAGGTGTTGTATCTGGGCTTGATTCCAAAGGAGGACTTGATATGCTTTCTGCCAGCCCTCCAAAGATGAAGTTTTTTTCATCTCATCCTTAAGAACTGCCTGGTAGCAGTTCCAGTTGGCTTTGGCTCTGGGCTTGCTTCAGCGCTTAGTGACCTTACGTCCAATCCACTGTGGTTCATAATATTCAATGAAAGGGTAGAAGGCACCATAATGTTTCTTGGCATATGGATTCTGGCATAGGAGGTCAAAGGCTTGTCTAGTATGCTCTGGCTTTACAAAGGCTAGTGCTACAAACTGCTGAATTAAGAACTTGCACTTTCCTGATGTATCTAGACGGTGGAGCTTGCTAAGCTCAGGAAGACCCTTTAGTTGCCTGTTGACAGCCTGTCAATAATGGAAAAAACACCCCTGGACCTCTCCATCAAAAGTATTTACAAAAGCGTTATACTGGGAAGTTTCATAGTCCATGAATATAATTGAGGGTCCAAGTGCTTTATCTTGAGCTTCTTTTTCTGCAGCAAGGGTGGCTTCATCCTTTTCATCATCATCAGGATTGGTTCTAGTGTTATGACCAGGGGGACTCTTTCTATTACTGGGTAGGGCTTTGATACCTCCCTGAAGGATTTTAAAGGCCTTTGTGTAGATCTCTTCTGTTGCCCCAGAAAGCAGAAAGTAGGCAAATGAGAGAACCTTGCCTTCAATAAGGGAATGTACAACCCATAATTGGTAAAAAAGGTGAGAGCATACTGCAAAGGTGCTATCACATAACCAGGTCTCTGAATCCCTCAACTGCTCCAGGTTCTTTTATGTAGCATAGCATATAAATTCTTGCCTCTGCTGTAGGCCCATCATCATGTAAAAGAAATACCTCATCACCATTGAACATCTTTAACTCCTTTTTCAATACTAACTCTCCTTGGACCATGGCAGATTTCTTATGGGGGAATAGATCATGGTGTTTGTCACATATGTACTTCACTAACTGGTTGCGGTCAGGGATTAGCTTCAGGTTCTCATTAATTAGGTATGTGGTAGCCTTAACTTCCAGATCAGAAGCCTTGACGTCTTTGGAGACTGGGACCATTTGGTAGAGGTACCCCTTTAGAAGCTTTTCAATAAGATTTATTAGAGCATTGCATGTGTGCTCTCCTTTTTCACTAGTGACTTTATCCCATCCTTCTGTATTGATCCTGGCAGCGCAGCTTCTATCTTCACATACATAATGCTTGCTTCTTCCTGCTCTCTTCTGATTGTTGCAATTGAAAACATAGCCATAACAGACTAAACTTGCACCTCCTTTGACAGAAATTAAAGGGGAAACCTGGGGGAACTTCTTTGGGAGCTTAAACTCTCCTTTGACGTTACATATATTGTGAGCCTTTAGGGGATCCCATGGGCCCATTGGTGCTTGATGATAGTCAGAAAGGTAATCATCAGGATCTTCTTTATTGATAATTGATAAGGAGGATGGAGGTGCAGATTTGTTGGGCAGTGGAGGGGAATTATCTGGAGTTGGAATCTTGTGCTTCTTGGACTGGGATGAGCTTGATTCCTTGGGGCTTGATTCCTTTGAGCTTGATTCATCTGGGCTTGAATGGGGTTCTGGACTCTTGGGTATCTTCTTTCTTCCTTACTTATTTAGTGGAACCTCATCTTGTTCTGATTGGTACCAGCTTGGAGAAGAGTAGGGGTCAGGGGAGGGCTCTTTGTTTTCAGGGTCTGGGGTCTTCTCCTTTGTCTTCTGTTTTTTTGAGGGCTCTTTGGCTGGTTTTTTGTTGGGGTAGGGACTTTGGGCCTTTCCAGAGGCTTTGGGCATTTTCTTGATTGACTTGGGATTCTTTTGTGGCTTCTTGGAAGATTTGTCCTACAATAATTAGAGTATAGTTTATAAAGTAAGAATAATCATGTGAAACATGAATAAAATTAAATAATAATTACTTGTTTTATTTTTTATTATGAATTAAATAGTTTATAGAAGTATGGAAAGTAATTTTAGAGCTAGTTTATTAGTAAAGAATAGAAAAAAAACCATGTTTAAATAAAAAGTCAACATTCTGGTAGTCACAATAGTCAAAAATATTTAATTTAGTTTGTCAGCATAAAAAAACGCTTTAATTTTGACGTTGACATACTGACAGTCAGCATTAAAGTAGAAAAACACTATGTAAATCACTTATAAAGCTTGGTTAATATTTTACGGAGTTGGTTTTTTAAGGCCAAAATTGATTATTTTTAAATTTAAAAAATTTAAAGATTTGCATCTGTAACTTATGAAAACTAAATTATAGGGATTGTAGAGGGAAGTCTAAAGTATAGCCCTGGGTACTTTGGTCTGAATTACCATACCATTGTATGTGGCTTTTTGTTAAGCAGCAGTATTTTACTAATAAACAAGTGAAGGTGTTGACATTCAGGCAGTCAGAGTTCTTTTATAGTAACCTCCTATTAAATCTTGCTTAAATTATGTCACTTTGTTTGCTTAGCCAAACCCATTTGTTACAATTTAGGCAACACATCAATTTGACACACAGTCAACATTATAATTACATATATAATTTCTAATATTAACATATATGTTTTGGCTTAAGTGGACTTCCAGAAATAAGCTATGGTTTATCCAGTGAGTTTAGAAATACAGTAAATATCTAAATAATAAAAATAGCACTCTGAAAGCTGGCATATGACTTTATTCAATGCTTATCTTAATATATATTTAATAAAAACAGTAGTATAAAATATAAAAAGTAGTTATTTTTAGAATATTGTGTATTTTATTAAGAAATTTATGGATTCTTATTTGGTGTCAACATCCAGATATTACTTACTGGAGTTGACCTTAATCTAAAAGTATAAAGAAACTTACATTTTCATAGTAAATTATATTAGTTTTTTGGCTTAAAATTAAGCCTTTTTTAAATGGTGTTGACATTATGTCTGTTTTTTTATTTTGCAATTCTGACTTAATAATTCACTATGAAAAATTAGCTTAGTTTTGGAAATGCCTAATTCCAACGGATAAATACTAAAATAATGTCGGCTTACTGAATGTCAACAAATTTTTGACATTCAGTGAGTTGACTTGCAGAATGAGTTAATTCTGGTGGTTACCAACTGGGATTGGGAAAGTCACAACCCCGTTTTAAGCATGTTTTGGATTGGGTCACAAAACAATATGTACATATTTGTTTTACAACTTGGGCTGCAACATATCTCAAGCAATGGCTGCTTTAAAAAAAGCAACCAGCTGTTTGAGGTCAGTAACGGGTCCAGAAAACTGTTTATATCTGAGTTTTTCAGAATTGTTTCCTTACCATACCCACAGACAGATGGTGGCCCCAGATTGTTTAAATAAAAATTATTTTTTTATTTTCCAATTTTAAAAATAAACTAGAAGTATAAATTATAATTTAAATTTTGGTTAGTTTTTTTATTTAAAAATATATTGAAATCCAGCTTGTCAGGAAATCAGAAAGCCAGATTTTACCTTTTTTGAAATTTTGGATTCTCTTAATGTGATGGTCCACATGAAAGTGGTTTTTCAGGTGAGGGTTGATTTGGCTTCAATAAAAGACTCTATGCTGAAAGTTGGTCATGGATGGTAGTTTTGAGACAGGTAGAGACCTAGTAGGTAATATAATGTTACTAGGGAAGGCAAGGCCTGTCTAGTAGATAACATTGGCTACTAGAGGCAGAGGTTAAACCAATCCAGCAGGTAACATTTGCTGCTGGGGTGGGGAGTGGAGCAATCTAGCAGGTAACATTGGCTACTAGGCAAAATTTTTGGCTCTCCTCCTTAGCAGGTAACATTGGCTGCCAGGGAAAGGAGGAGCTATGATAGCTCTACATTCCCTTGTGCACTCACAGGAAGCTGTGGGTAAGCATCCTACCTAACTGTGACAGAAATGGTTGGATATTAAGAAGCAATCTCCATGTGATGGAAAATCACCACCCAAATCCACATAGAGTTGATGATTAACCATCAATGAAGCTTCAAATGCTGTTTTGTAAAATTCCCAAAAGATACACTAGGATTAAGAAAAATGATTAGCCCTAACCAAAAAATCCCAAGATAAATAGCCTGGGAGAGGATCAAAGTGTCTTAAGCATAGAATTTGGGATATTGAGATGGAGCAAGTGTCTTGGATTAAGATACAGTTGGGAAAACTCCACAATTTGAGGCCATTGAATTAACATTGGGAGGAGGTGACAACAAAGTGCCAACAGCGGGACCCCATCTTCCCATAATAATTTGGCTAAGAATAGAATTATAGGAAATTTAGCGCAGCAGGCCAACTACAGGATGCATGATAAATAAAGTTAGACCAAGGGAATATTGATTTTATTTGAGTAAGATTTTGGGAGGACTCAACTCTTAAGAGTTGAACAGAGAAAATTTTCTTATATATATCAAAATTTGACTAAGCAATACCACCTGGATCCTTGGCTCCTATTCCTTCTTCATTTTCAAGTGAGTACCTAGTCCAGTTTGCAAAGAATCCTTGTGTAACAAACTTCTGATGGCTGTGCTGATAAATAAGGTTGTATTAAGTGACTCTCAGATTACATCAATTTATCAACGTCAGCTTGCAAGGGGGAATCAAATCCAAATGATGAACTAGAGTGGTAGTAACCCATTTTTGATAAACTTTTTGAGTTAAATCCATCAAATCAGTTAATTTAGTTAATGGCTTTCTGGATTTCCTAGCTTTCTGACTTAGGCAAATAATTCCTGGCATTATGGAATCTACTGTGACACTAACAAACTGGTAGGTTATCCTTGTCTATGTTTCCCTGGAGGCTTTGGGTAGGACATAAAGCTACCGTTGGGGGGCATGAATATGCTCAGAGGTGTTATCAAGATATCTGATTGGGGAGGCAGCTGCAGAACTTGGTATGATCAGGCCTCTGGGAAGTAAGTTGGTTGTTTTGCGCCTGAAAGCTCATAATTAGCCACCTGAGTGATTAAAGATAACTTCAAAGACATGATGATTGTCTGTGGTTGAATGACCCAAGTGAAGGTCACTTGCGGGGGCCCAGTCAAACACCAGTTCAATGTAGACTCATGCCTGGGTCTGAGGTGTTGATAGTGTTGCAACATCTTTGATTACTCCCTCTTGGGGATTAACACCCCAAGTAAATCACCAAGTGGCTCACCAAGTGGTTCACTGCCCAGTCAATAAACTGGTGGCACCATTATCAGTTAACCATCTATGACGGGGATCATTCAATCCAGGTCCTAAATGGAACATAACTTGATCAAGCCTTGTGACTCAAGAGGAACATTACTCAGATAAGCCCCATGACCTCCATGATATACATGGACGGCATGTGGCTTGTCATGATACTATATATTATTCTATATTCATATTCAATAAAGTATCATTCTCTTCTTAAATATTCCCCTTATTTTGTTTATTATACTTCCCATAAGTATAAACTTGACAATAACAAGGACTGAAAATGGAACCAAAAGTGGTTCAAAGGAAAAGATACCAGTGAAGATTAGTTGAAGGACTGGAGAATCTTAGGAAGCTAGGTGGTTCATAGCGCAGATGAAACAGAGGTGGTTAATAGTGAAGAATGAAACCTAGGTGGTTCATAGTGCATATGAAATCAAGGTAGTTCATAGGCAGGATTAGCTGATGGACTAGAAAGGACTTGCTGATGGACCAAAAGATCATGGAGAATGACTGGCCAAAGCACCAGAAGATCATGAAGCAGGACTATCTGGAGAACTGGAAGTTAAAACCAGCAGAAGTAGATGCATAAGCAATAATGCTGGATTTGTACTATTAGAAGTAGGATTATTAACAAAAAAGAAGCAGCAAAAGAATTAATTTAACTCCCAAATGATATGATAAATAGATCAAATTAAATATCATACTGTAGATTCAAAACATAAAGGTGAAAATGTGGGATTTTCAAATTGTTTTTGTGTGAACTCACCAACTTTCTGGAATACTTTTCATCCTTTTATATAAAAAAGTAAGTTTTTCTGGGATAAAAATTACTCCTGATAAGGAGCATCTTTTGGGGAAGCTTCAAATATGGAATTAGGGGAGAAGAGAAGTATCTTTTATTGGATAATATTTTAGACTTATATGGATTGGGCTGTGGCAGAGGCTTAGTTGGATTGAAACTAAGGGTTGGTCATGTGCAGGATGGGTTTGAGCCACTGGATACTTGGATTGTCATGTGATATTGCTTGGTTACCATTCTCAGTATGTCAAACAGTAAATTGGAAGGGCACCAAATCAGACAGTGGCTGGATGTTAGGTAGGTTGGTGGTATCCAGAATGCTTGTACATCCAGACCCTTGACACCCCCCTTAAGGGGTTACTCTGGTGCATCAGGAGAGGGATTTGTTTTAACAGCTGTCGCCTGATGCTCCTGGAACTATTTACTAGTTGGAACCAGTCTGGTTAAGTGTTCTCCTTTACTAAGGCAGAGACAAATTCTGTGATATTTCTTGACAATTGGGGGTTTGGCACCTTGGAATTTTAATAGATAGGTGTTGTGATCTGATCTGTACTTGATGATTCTTCCTGGTCTCCTGTGTACTGAGTCTAGTTTATTTCTGTTGCCAGCTAGAAACCCCAGACAGGAGAGTTGATGGGAAGTGGTTCCTCTGTGGGTTACTTTTTGTGTTTGAGCCTTTTTATTTCTTCTATTTTAGCTTTGAGGTGTATGTGTTGTAGATTTGGTACTTGTTCTACTGTGGGGGGTTTCACTGGGGGAATCTTTATGTATGGTTGGTTGTTCTGGGTAATTATTTCTTGTTTGTATCTGTAAATTAGTTCAAACAGTGAGTAGCCTGTCCCTTGATTGGTGCAGACCTGGGATATTAGTAATACATGCTTAACATATAGTGGCCATGTGTCTTTGGCTTTGCTATCCATTATTTTCTCAAGGGTTCTGATAAGGCTGCCGTTTAGGTGTTCAACTCTGTCATTGGCCTGTGGCCTGTTGGGCAAAGTTGTGGAATGTTTAATGTTTTTGGATTTAAAATTGTTGTTTACTATGTGACCTGATAACTTGGTTGCTCCATCAGTTATGATGTAGTCTGGAGTGCCATAGTTGGCTATGATTTCTTTGTTAATGAATTGGTTTATGATTTCTGTTTATGGTCCTTTGTTACCCAGCAGATGAGCCAGCGTGTGGCAAAGTTGATAGCTACAATTAAAAAATATTGGTTTGTCTTTGTTTCTGGGAAGGGGCCCACTACATCTAGCCCCAAGCCTTGAATGGTTCAGGGTCCAGTACTGAGTTGACTGTTGGCTGGGAAGCCTTTGTGCTGGTGTATTTCTCACACACTGTGTACTCTTTCAGAACATCAACTATATCATGTTTGAAGTTGGGCCACCATACTATCTCTTTTAATGTGAGATATAGGCTGTTAGCCTTTGTATGTCCTAGTAGGCAGTGATGTTTTAATATGGTGTCAACTCTTTATGCAAGTGGGATGTAAGGGATCTGTTTATTATTAATGATTAGGTATACAGTGCCATTTGATACATGGAAATACTTTTTGTTTCTTACTAATGTATTTTGGGTCAGTTGGTGTGTTGAGGGGTATTTCCCTTTGGTTTTATACTCAGTGTTGTACAGGTTTGGTCAGTCAGGATCCAGGTGGTCAGGATGATCCCCTCTAGACTGACATAGTCTATAGAGAGCATCATCTGTGACCAGCTCTGCTCCCTTTTTGTATTGGATGTCCAAATTAAGCTGCTCCAGCAGGGACATCCATTTGTCTTGCTGCTGTGAGAGTGTGTTCAGAGTTTTCAAATAGATTAAGGATTTGTGATCAGTTAGTACTCAGAGGTTTAAATGACCTTCAAGATAACATCTTAATTTCTTGCATGTGTGATATATTGCTAGCAATTCCTTATTGTATATTGGGTATCTCTTCTCAGTGTTGGTTAGTTTTCTGCTTTCATAACATACTGGCAGGAAGTCTTGCTGCCCTGGCTGGCAGATGCGCAGGACTGTGCCAATGGCAGTGTCACTGGCATCTGACTCAAGCTTGTAGCACCCATTGTTATTAGGGTATTGCAAGATTGGTGCTTTGATCAAAGCTTGTTTTAATAATTGGAAATTCTTGTCACATTCTGGTTTCCAGATGAATTTCTTTTTGGAATTACCCTTGGTTAAGTCAATGATTGTTGTGGTGAGTTTTCTGCAGTCTTTGATATATTTCCTTAGGTAAGCTACCATTCTGAGAAAGCATCTAACTTGTTTAACAGAGGTGGGGTGTTGCATGTTATTTATGGCTTTAATTTTGCCTGGATATGCTTTGATGCCACTGTCAGAGACAATGTGGCCCAATAACAGGAGTTCTTTTTCCATAAATTAGCACTTACTTGGTTTTGGTAAAGTTTGTGCTTTGTGAGTCAATTGAGTGTCTTGCAGACATGCGTGAGGTGTTCTTCTTTTGTTTTTTAGAATATGATGATATTTTTGAGGTATCATAATGTATTTGAGAGTCCATTTAGTGCTTGGTTCATCATGGTGACAAACATTGTGAGAGCGTTGGTCATCCAAAAGTTTATTTATTCAAGTTGCCCAGACATTTCTGACTGGTACAATGAGCCCATAGGGCCATAAAGGAATAATCAAAAGTCTTGTATACAATAATAATAAAAAGAAAAAGGAAGAGGAGTCAAGGAAACCTGCAGGGAAGGAGAAAAACCTTGGGTGAAGGAGGACAATGTGAAGGGGAAGAGTGCTTTGAGCTATATATCCCACACTGGGGGTAATATAACTTTTAGGATTTGGATGGTAGGTGCAGTCATTCCAGATTGAATTGTTATTGATCCCAGAAAAAACCAGGCCAGACAAAATTTGGGCCTTTGGCCCGCATTTTTTTGTTGCTTGATTCCATCTGTTGTGTGGCCAGTGGTGTGGGTGCGGTTTGGAAGAGGCAAGATTTTGGATTAGAACCCCATTTTTTGGGCTCTAATGATAAAGAATGTGAGTTGAAACTTGGCAGAAGGTCCAGTTGAAATGTGCTGATCCAGAACAATCCAGGCGAAATTCCCTTGGGCCGGCTGCCTGCGTTTTTTTGTTGAGCAGCCTGATACACATTTTGTGTAGCTAAATCTGTGTGAGGCTATGATTTTAGGGACAATGTCTAGGGTTAGCGCCCCCAAAATGGGGGGATGTAATCTCTAGGGCCGGTGCGTCATGGAGTGGTAAATCCAGGGGCTAGTAACTGATCCAACTTAACCCGGGACATTAGCCCTTGGGCCTTCTGCCCGGATTTTTTTGTTGGAGGACTGAGCCTGTTGCAGGATGATCCATTATGTTTGTGGCTGAGTTAGGGTGAGGAATTGCAAGGCTGTGCCCTCAGTGCAACTGGTAGATCACACATGAGTACCAGTCTGTGGAAAATGTGGCTTTCACATTTTGTTAATTGCTGGGCCACATTTTAGAATTGCTGAACTGCCTTGGATTGTGTGGCATTATGTGGTAAATATATAAAGGGTCTGATGGTGGAATGTGTTGTTCAATGGGAGCAAATAAGGTGCATTTTTGCAGGCCGTGTTTATCCAGAAACTGTGGTCCTTTGGCCTGGGGTTTTTTGTTACCCAATTACTTCCATGCTTGCCTGCTGCTATGATGAACTCTATTAATACAGATGCAGCTTCTTATGGTCCATTATTATCTGGGAGAGTTAAGGCCATAAATTGGCCTTGCTCAAAGAAGTTATTAGCACATCTGGGCCGATTGGTACTGCTTTGAGGTTGCAGGAAATCCTATTCATGCCTGTGACTAGGGCCAGAAGTCCTGCAGAAGAGTTTGTCCCATTAGTGGATTCCATCAGCCACTATACATTAGTGACCCCACCAGAAGTAGGGCCACTGATGTCATTGGCTGCTGCATCTTTAGTTTTTTTGGGTGCCCTGGCCTGTTTGGGATCCCCTGCTGCATAAGGGGATAGCTTAGTTACTGCAACAAGTTTGGTTTGGACCTTGTGTCTTGGTCTTTAATTATCCTGTGCAGAAGGTGCCTTCTCCTGATTGGGTATATCCTGGGTTTGGTCCTGAAGCAAATTCTCTTGGGCCACCGCATTATGGTGACTATCCAAATAAACTTGGCCCGGGTTAATCATTAATTCCTGGGTATGTGCCTGCTGCAAATTCTCTTAGGCCACCACATTGTGGTGACTATCCAATAAAACTTGGGCCAGATTGGCCATTAATTCCTGCACCGCCAGTTCTGTAATTTCCATTGGTTCATCAACCACATTTTCATGAACTGCCTGGGTCTCATGTGCAGGCGTTTGTATGGGTTGAGGTGCCTCTTCTTGGGCACATTCTGTCTCCTTGATTGGTTGAGGCTGAGACAAATTTTGAGCCTTTGCATGAGCCTTTTTCTGGCGGGATGTGATTGGTTTTACAACTGCATACTCAGCTATAGTGCCCCAGGCCAAGGCTACAAGAGCATTGGATTGGGACCCAGCTGGCTCACTATTCTGGTGCACCTTGGGGGTGTCTTGTTCTGCGGCCTGGACCCCTGCTATGGTTGTAGGGCAAAGGGCCTCTCTGTGGCCAAGGGCTGAGCACAGTGCACAGATGGGCAGAGTTTGCTCAGGGAATACCTTGAACTTGTTACTAAGGGTGCCATCCTTCTTGATAATGGTTGTGCAACAGGGAATAGATGACAAGCTATCATCTGCAAAGGGTTTGATCATGGCCATGGCTTTTGGTGTAGTCAGGTGGCCCATGTAAGGATTCTTGAGCAGTTCAAACTGCACTATTTCTCCATACTTGGCTAGCCCTTCCTTGAGCTGGGTTTCAACCTCCCCTCTGAGCATGTATAATGGCAAGGACTCAAAAGACATAAAGAGGGTGGTATCTTGATTGAAATGGGTGTGGGTGGTTGGTAGGACTTTCTGGGTTTTCTTATCATTGGGGTCAGTGATCTCAAGAGTAAAGAGTTCCTCAGCTGCCTGATTATCCTCCTCTTTACAGAGGAAGCCAAGATCAAAGAAGTCCTTCATTGGGCTTTGTTGAAGTGACACAGCCTTGGGGTATGCTGTGGCAACTGCTTTTGCTGCCTCCTGGAACTGAGTGTGGTTGCCTCCAAAGTTGACTCTGATCCCATGGGGCACAAGGAACTTGGGAGGGCTCTGGTAATGTCTTGGAACCAGTGTTCAGAGGTCACAAACTTCATCCATCCTTCTGATGAAAAAAATGGTCCCTTCTTGGTGGTTCTTGTAGGGCTCACCAGTTGGCCCTTGACAGGGCATTTCTGGCCCTGAACCACCTTGGCCCAGGATCTGGAGTTGTTGGTTACCATAAATTTCTTACATATAATAAAAGCCTATAGTAAAAGTAGAATCTTATGTGCTTTGATTGCTTTATTAATGCTTAGATTCCAAAAAGTGGATCTAAGCTGTGAAAGAAGGGTGTCATCCAAAAGTTCATTTATTCAAGTTGCCCAGACATCTCTGACTGGTACAACAAGCTCATAGGGCCATAAAGGAATGATCAAGCAAAAGAAAAGTGACAGTCTAGGGGGGAGGGGACAAGAAAACCGGAGGGCCCAGAGAAAAACCTTGAGGGGGGAGGGGCGTAGGGGCGTCTGAACCACTTATGGAAGGACAAAGGCGGTCTTGTGGGGTTCCTGTCCACCAGTCCCCAAGTGTGTCCTGGATTGTAGCCAGGGACTGGCTGGAAGGGGTTGTCATTCTCTAGTAAGAGAAAATGTATCTCAGAAATATGTATATGGGTCAAAATGGGCTTTTATTCACTCTCAGAAGGAAGATCCCCTTAGAAACCTTCTGGTATATGGCCCAGGGGGTCAAGAAAACAATATGGATTTGCCAATACTTGGAGTCTTCCAAAAATATCTTGGACTCCTTGTACTTGGTCTTGGACTCCTGCACCTTAGTCTTGGACATCTGCTCCTTAGACTTGGACACCTGTTCCTTAAACTTGGACTCCGGCACTGAACTTAGGATCCAGCTTCTTATTCTTGGGCTCCTGCTCTGTTATCTTGGGTTGTATCAGTCCAACCAAGCTCCTGCTGCAGATCAAAAGGCTTCCAAAACCTCTTGGCAGAAACTCAAAAGGCCTCAGAAAGATCCTGTCAAAGACCTGGAAAGACCTCCAAAAAGACCGTCAAAAGACCTCAAAAAACCCTGGAGCAGACATCAAAAAGACTCTGTAACTTTCCAGCCAGCCACCTTCTTATAGTGTCCTTTTCCCAACGGTTCCGCCTTCAAAATGGCTTTCTTCAGAAGCTTAAGCCATTACTGCTCACTTTTTCCTAATATAACTTAAGCTTACATGCTCACTGTCTCAAAAGCTTAAAGTATTAATTCACTATTTCCTTGCTTATACTTTAAGATTTTGGCTTCCAATCAATCATTTTCATCAGGAAACCTGCCAGAACTCAACAATAAATGTAGAGCGCGGAAATAGACCATTTCTGAAGTTCCACTGGAATCCAACTATGAAAAATAATTTCCACAGCTCAAACCGCTCAAATTGACAACTCTTTGCGCACCAAAGCGTTAACTGGTCCATTATTCTGGCACCAGTCTTCCCTGCATTCAACCTAAGCCCATTTAAATAGTATAATACTATTTAAACTTTTCTTTCTGGACCTCTTCAACTTTTTCCCCATATATTTACAAATCTTGTAAAATCCAAGGAAAACGTTCTACCAAAACAACTTTGTATCCAGCTCTCATAGCAACATACCTTCATCTATCCTTGGAACTTAATAAATAAATATCTTACCCACACTTCTATCTACATTCCTTCTTGATTTTACTACTAAATCAAGGCAAAACATTCTAAATTTCCCCACTTTGGAAAATCAATTCAGAAAAATCTTGGCTCATTTCTCCAGACCACTAGTTCTTCATCATCATCATCTTCTGGTCCTTCAGCCAGCTTTCTTAAACAACAGTCACTAAACTTCCACTTGGCCAACATAAGCCCCACCTGCAAACCACAAAACATGTGGACCACCATAGGACTGTTTTTGCTCTGGAAAGAGGATCAAGCCAGGGATTAATGACCACTCCTCCAATAGCTCCTTGCACAATATACTGGATGCATTGCCAAAGAAGACCTGGCTTATGATCCTTCCAAGTTTGTGCGCTATGAGGGAGTTTGGAACATGTACTGGATGTAGAGTGGCAACAAAGGATTTGATGACAGCATAGTGAATAACCCACAATGCAGTGTGAAATACTGCTTCCCAGAAAGACTCAGGAATGCAGGAGGGGGCGTCAATGAAAAACCAGTCTACTTCTAGCCCCTCCATGGGTGTGAGGTATTGGCGTGCCAGCCAGAGAATTGCGTAGGCTGCCTGCCATATTCTTATGCTTTGGGGGAATTCAAAGAACCTGTGTGTTACTGTGTTGGTTGCCCTGCATCTTTTTAAGGTGGGGTTTGTGCAGTTGCTGTGGTCAGCTGTACAGTATACCCAGCAGAGAACCTTCCATGTGTTTGTCTGCATTTTGAGGTTGATCATGTTCTTGTGGCAGTACTGCCAGAACAGGGTCTCCTTGAGGCTCGTATTGTTGTGTGGAAGTACCTCCAAAATCTCTGGGTCTGTCACTGGTCTTGGAGGATCTGAAATGGGTGCCCCAGGGTGGGTGGGAAGGCCCTTGAACATTGGGCGCCATACCAGTCCATCCCTTCCTCTATGGGCGGCTGCGGGTCTGAATGAGCTGATGCTCCAGTACTCTTTATATGTTGATAGTATTGCTTTCCAGAAGACTTTCATCCCTTGTGGGCTTCTTTTGGTTTTTAATCTTGATAACCAGTTGTTGAGGGTGTATTGCTTATGATCCAGGTTTAGGCCCAGAGCCTTTGGCCCATTATGTCCTAAAGGCGTTGGTCCAGTGGGTTTCTGTCACATGGGTGGAGAGTACCATGGACATTGTGCGTCCAAAAGTCTTGGCTGAGGCCTGGCAGACATCACATAAACCCAGTCCACCCCTAAGCTTGATGCCAATCAGCTTTGTGGTGGCAATTGACTGTGTTCCTGGTCTCCAAATTGTGTGTTGAACCATCTTGTTGAGGCTCCTGAAGAACTTTTGAGATGGGGGAAGAACTGGGCAGTGTACCAGACTTTTGAGTACCCCAGAATATTTACAAGTTGAACCCTATTAATCTGGGTCACCAGGTTGCATTGCCAGGAGGACATGGACCGGAAGACAGCACTGAGGATGCCTGATTTCATTACCTGTGTGTCAAAACCTCCCACTTTAACCCATGTGCCCATATGGCGCACCAGGTCTCTGGTTGGCTTGATGGCAAGAGGGGGATGAAGCCACGGCTCCCTATGATGATGGACTAGGACTTGTCAGTGTTCACTTTAGTCATTGAGAGCTCAAAGTAGTCTTTGAGTTCCTTTGTAAATATGGGCACATTGCTTTTGGATGCCAGTACTACAAAAAAATCATTGGTGAAGGTCTTGATTGTGAATGGGTCTTGTCCATAGGCTTGCAGGCCCAACAGCTTGTTGCTGAGGTGGCGTATCCATGGGTCAATGGCAAGGATGTATAGGATAGGACTAAGAGGGTCTCCTTGACAGAGGGCTTAGGATAGGAAGACCTCTTCTGTCTCCCCATGAGCTGTTGTCACTTGGAGTCATCCAAAAGTTCATTACCCTACACTCAAAGGATCCAAATTTTGTACAGAACACAGTCTTTGGTATGTCCTTTTCCTTTACTTCAACTTGGTTGTAACCTGAGGTAAGAAAATTTTGAAGAAAATTTGGCTCCTGAGAGTCTTACAAACAGATCCTATATAAGTGGAAGAGGGTATTTATTCTTTACTGTGCTTGAATTTAGTGCTCTGTAGTCATTTACTAGACGCAGAGTGCCTTCCCTTTTCTTTACAAATAACACTGCTGCCCCCACGGGGATTCAGACAGAAGAATGAAACCTTTTGCTAGATTGTCCTCAATGTGTGTTTTGAGGGTTTGGGTCTCCATGGAAGAGAGTATGTAGAGGGGTGCAGGTTTATACATGGCTTTATATAGGTTAATGCCATGTTTGACCTCTTGTTTGGGGGTAACTCTGTAGTTTTTCTTTGAATACATGAGCATATTTGTTTAGGAGTGCTGCAAGTTCTGGGCATTTGATCTTGGTTGTTTGCAGGTTATTGAATTTGGTGTACCTCATTATGTAGAGGGTACTGTCTTTGGTTAGATGTTCTGATTTATCTTGGTTTATGACCTGGACAAATACTGTGTCTCTCAGGATGAGGTCATTGGGTTCTTTGAGGATGTTAAAATTGACTCCGTTGTGTTTGATGGTCATTGTCTTTGTTTTCCAAAATACGCTGGGGTTCACTTGGGTGAACCAGTCCATGCCTGCTACAATGTTGTAGTTTATGTTGTTCATGACAAGTCCTTTGATGGACGTTTGTATGCCTTGGAGGTCAATTCTGAAGGTAGTTGTTTTGCCTTTGAGTAGAACCTTTGATTTATCTGCCATTCTGGCATATTTGAAGTTGGATTTGACAACTAGTATTTTGTACTTGGTTACAAATGGTTTGCTAACCATAGTGTGTTGTGCACCAGAATTAAATAAAAATTTATGTGCATGTGATTTGTAAGTGCATGGATAGACAAGAAGTTGTGAGCAATCTTTAATTTTCAAGTTCATAAAAATGAAGGATTGCGGGACATGTGGGATGCAAGCAGCAAAGTTTTTGCCTTGGTACAGTTTCTTGTCAAGTTGGGGGGAGACAGGGGCACTTAATCCTTTTCCCCTCCTCTTTTACCTGCTCCTCTGTTTTGAGACCTTTGAGGTCAGAGAATTTGGGGTCATATTCATAGCGGATTGCTATTTCAGCATTGTTAACTTTGGCGGTGTCCTCTTTCTTGTGACATGAGCAGTTTGTGCTTTGGCTGCAATTGCCATTGTTACAATTGGAGTTGCTGTTGCTATGATTGGTGTTTTGGCATTTATTGCCATTGGAATTTTCTCTGCCATTGCTGTTTGAGGAGCAATTGCTGTTGTGTGCAGCATATTCCATGTTTGCGCGTTTTTCTGTGTGTTTGGCTTCTGCAATGAGCGGGGCATGGAGGTGTTGGCCTCTGGGAGGATGAGGGCAGCAACAGAGGGTTTTGTTCTGTTGATGAATGAGGCTCTGGTATGTATGCTGTCAGCTTTTGCTAGGTTTTGGATTTTGCAGTATATTCCCTCAAATTCATTGGCGTAAGCTGTGATAGTGGTCTTCTGAGGAAGATTGCTGAGCTGTATTGCAATGTCTTGGAGGGATTTGGTGATGCAGAAATTGTGGATGATGTCCACTTTGAACTCTTTCCAGTTGTCAAGCTGTTTGTCAGTTTGTGAGCCAACCCAGGTGGCAAACCAGTTAGCTTCAGCCTTGTACAGGCACTTGCTGGCTTCCTGGACCCATTTCTCATGGGGGATGCAGCTGGCGTGGAGTTTGGTGGCTGAGTGGTCTAGCCAGTCAATGACATTTTCTTTGTTTTTACCAAAGAACTTGTCAATACCAATGTATTTGGTGTTGGTCACTTCACCTGTGCTAGCTGGTTGTGCGTTTGTTTGTGGTTGAAGAGAGCAACTGTATTGAATTATCTTGGCGCATGCTTTGGGCATGACCAGACCTTCAAATACCATGCATCCACTAGGTACATCTTTGTCAATGTTTTGGGCGCAGAAGTTTGTCTTCCAGGTCTCCTGGGATGTGGCCTGGTTGAGTACTTGAGCAAAGGTGGACGGGTTTTTGTCAGTCATTTTCTCTTTCATGGGCATGGTCAAAAAACCGTAGATGCTACCAGTGATAAAGAGCACCTTTTGGGGAAGCTTCAAATATGGAATTGGGGGATAAGAGAAGTATCTTTTATTGGATAATATTTTAGACTTATATAGATTTGGCTGTGATGGAGATTTAGTTGGATTGAACCTAGGGGTTGGTCATGTGCGGGATGGGTTTGAGCCACTGGATACTTGTATTGTCATGTGATATTGTAAATCCACTGCCACCTTTAGCCTTGGATCAAACCGTTTTTCCCTGCTGCACCAAAAAAGGCCCAAAAATTGTAGCCAAGCCACTTAACTCTCTAGGCAATTTAGCTCATACTGTTGATAAAAGATTTTTTCTGGCCTACCCTGAAGACCTCCCGGCTCTGATTTTTCCCTCCTGGGAAGAAACATTAATTGATTTGGACTACTTACTGGTCTGGTGTTGCCAACTTTTAAAAGATATCAGATCCAATCAATTGTGTGTTGCCACATCAACACCCAAAAGCTCAAATGAATTCCAAGTTCCTGAAAGCCCCTCTAGCCAATCAGGCAGTACCACGGAAATTAAGATGAAACCCTCCAGTCTCCCTGGCCCTGACCTGCAAAATTTACCCCTCACCCAATCAGATTCAAGCCCTGCACTCATGTGATCCTTTCTCTTGCAGCACACTCCCTTTTACACAGCAAGGGGACTTTCAGTCCCCTGCTTATCTATTGTTCAGTTTATTAAAAGTTTGGAATTTGTTGCACTTTATTTTAAATACATTGGTTTGACTGGAACTCTGTTTAGAGTCCCTATTATCTAAAGATTAAAGTGTTAGTTGTTTCCTCAACGCTTACTTTATACCCTCCTGTTTCAAACCTGGGAACTCTTCTGGAGCCTTCTGCACAGGTCTAAGCACATAGTTGTTGCTTCCTTTTGCTTTTGCTTTTGAAAGCAGCACTTGAACTTAAAATTCTATTTTATTTTTAATATAATATCTATTATTATCTTGAATTTTCTTTAAATTTATTGTTTCCAAACCTTCTTTTGCTTTTTTTGAAGTTCAAGACACCCAAGACTATGCCCAAGCTCTCCAAACCCACTCTGTTGCTTCTTTTGCCCTCCTGCTTGTGGTTGCCCTTGTTGAACTATTTTTTATTGCTTGAAATTTTAAAAAATTTGTCAATCTTCTCCAAATTTTGAGGAGATCACAACCATTATACACCCAGTCTTTAAATTTGTTGTGTTTTCCTTGGCCCCATTTCTGTTACTTCTGTGGTTGACCTCACCAGACTTGTGGTTTAAAATAATCTATTCTGCTTGGCTTGTGGGTGATAACCCTTCCAGCCTTCTAAATTTTCCTAGTGGTCTCCTTCTCTCTGGAGAGACTGTGGTGAAAATTTTGATGTGTGAAGATCTGGATTTGGATGTTGTTGATTATATCTTGCCCTCCTCTGAGGGAGATAAAAACGTCAATGCCTCCCCTCCCCAGCCTGGAAAAGAGTGATTTGGTCCCCCTTGAGGTTCTCAAGGTGTCTCCTCTGCTCCCTCTTGTGCCCCTTGGTTTATCACTAGTCTTGTGTTGATGGGATTGAACTCCTACTTCCCTCAACTGTCCCCAGTGTCCTCCCTCTGGTACCCCCTTAGAGAGGCCATCCCAGTCCTACACTGGGTGGCATCCTGGTGGTTTGTTTCACTGGAATGGGAGCCAAACTAGGTTAGTTTAGCCCCCCTTTCTCACAGATATTGCTTGGTTAACATTCTCAGTATCAAATGGTATATTGGAAGAAAACCAAATCAGGCAATGGCTGGATGCTAAGTAGGTTGGTGGTAGCCAGAATGATTGTACATCCAGATCCTTAACACAGTCCCCCTTAAGGGGTTACTCTGGTACATCAGGAGGGAGCCTTGTCTTGATAGTTGCCACCTGATGTTTCTGGAGTTGTTGGCTAGTTGGAACCAGTCTGGTTGAGTGTTCTCCTTTGCTAAAGTGGAGACAGGTTCTGTGGTACTTCTTGACAATGGGGGTTTTGGTACCTTGGAATTTCACTAGATAGGTGTTTTGGTCTGGTGTGTACTTGATGATTATTCCTGGTCCTCTGTGTACTGAGTCTAGCTTCTTTCTGTTTTCATCTAGGACCCAGTTGGGGGAGTTGATGGGAAGTGGTTCCTCTGGGGAGGTTACTTTTTGTGTTTTGAGCCTTTTTATTTCTGCTATTTTAGCTTTTAGGTGTATGTGTTGTAGATTTGGTACTTGTTCTACTGTGGGGTTTCACTGGGGAAATCTTTATGTATGGTTGGTTGTTCTGGGTAATTATTTCTTGTTTGTATCTGTAAATTAGTTCAAACGGTGAGTAGCCTGTCCCTTGATTGGTGCAGACCTGGGATATTAGTAATACATGCTTCACATATAGTGGCCATGTGTCTTTGGCTTTGCCATCCATTATTTTCTTAAGGGTTCTGATAAGGCTGCCATTTAGTTGTTCAATTCTGTCATTGGCCTATGGCCTGTAGGACAAGGTTGTGGAATGCTTAATATTTTTGTATTTTAAATTGTTGTTTACTGTGTGACCTGATAACTTGGTTGCTCCATTGGTTATGATGTAGTCTGGGGTGCCGTAGTTGGCTATGATTGCTTTGTTAATGAATTGGTTTATGGTTTCTTCTTTGTGGTCCTTTGTTGCCCAGAAGATGGGCCAATATGTGGCAAAGTCAATGACTACAATTAGGAAATATTGGTTTGTCCTTGTTTCTGGGAAGAGGCCCAATACGTCTAGTCCCCAAACCTTGAATGGTTCAGGGTCAGGTACTGGGTTGACTGTTTGCTGTGGGGTCTTTGTGCTGGTGTATTTCTTGAACACTGTGCACTTTTTCAGAACATCAACTATATCTTGTTTGAGGTTGGGCCACCATACAATCTCTCTTAATGTGAGGTCTAGGTTGTTAGCCTTTTTATGTCCTAGTAGGCGGCTATGTCTTAATATGGTGTCAACTTTTTATGCAAGTGGGATGTAAGGGATCTGTTTATTATTAATGATTAGGTATACAGTGCCATTTGATACATGGAAATACTTTTTGTTTCTTACTAATGTATTTTGGGTCAGTTGGTGTGTTGAGGGGTATTTCCCTTTGGTTTTATACTCAGTGTTGTACAGGTTTGGTCAGTCAGGATCCAGGTGGTCAGGATGATCCTCTCTAGACTGACATAGTCTATAGAGAGCATCAGCTGTGACCAGCTCTGCTCCCTTTTTGTATTGGATGTCCAAATTAAGCTTCTCCAGAAGGGACATCCATTTGTCTTGTTGCTGTGAGAGTGCGTTCAGAGTTTTTAAATAGATTAAGGATTTGTGGCCAGTTAGTACTTGGAGGTTTAAATGTCCTTCAAGATAACATCTTCATTTCTTGCGTGTGTGATATATTGCTAGCAATTTTTATTGTGTATTGGTTATCTCTGCTCAGTGTTGGTTAGTTTTCTGCTTTCATAACATACTGGCAGGAAGTCTTGCTGCCCTGGCTGGCAGATGTGTAGGACTGCACCAATGGCGGTGTCACTGGCATCTGACTTGAGCTTGTAGCACCCATTGTTATTAGGGTATTGCAAGATTGGTGCTTTGATCAAAGCTTGTTTTAATAGTTGGAAATTCTTGTCACATTATGGAGTCCAGATGAATTTCTTTTTGGAATTACCCTTGGTTAAGTCATTGATTGGTGCAGTGAGTTTTCTGCAGTCTTTGAATGTTTCCTTAGATAAGCTACCATTCAAAGAAAGCATCTAACTTGTTTAACAGAGGTGGGGTGTTGCATGTTATTTATAGCTTTAATTTTTTCTTGATCAACTTTGATGCCACCAGTCAGAGACAATGTGGCCCAAGAAAAGGTGTTCCTTTTCCATAAATTGGCATTTACTTGGTTTTGCATAAAGTTTGTGCTTTGCGAGTCAATTGAGTGTCTTGTAGACATATATTAGGTGATCCTCTTTTGTTTTTGAGAATATGATGATATTGTCAAGGTATCATAATGTATTTGAGAGGCCATTCACCGCTTGGTTCATCATGGTGAAAAATGTTGCAAGAGTGTTGGTTATCCCAAAGTTCATTACTCTGCATTAAAAGGATCTAAATTGTGTACTGATCACAGTTTTTGATATGTCTTTTACTTCAACCTGGTTGTAACCTCAGGTGAGGTCAATTTCGGAGAAAAGTTTGGCTCCTGAGAGTCTTGCAAATAGATCCTCTATGAGTGGAAGGGGATATTTATTTTTTACTGTGCTTGCATTTAGTGCTTTATAGTTGATTACTAGATAGAGGGTGCCTTCCTTTTTCTTTACAAAGAACACTGCTGCCCCCACAGGGATTTAGACAGAAGAATGGATCCTTTTTCTAGATTGTCCTCAATATGGGGTTTGAGGGTTTGGGTCTCCATGTAAGAGAGTCTGTAGAGGGGTACAGGTTTAGGCATGGATTTGCATAGTTTGATGCCATTTTAGACCTCTTGTTTGGATGGTAACTCTCTGAGTTCTTCTTTGAATACATGGGTGTATTCATTTAGGAGTGCCACAAGTTCTGGGCATTGGATTTTGGTTGTTTGCATATTATTGAATTCAGTATACCTCATTATGTGGAGGGTACTATCTTTAGTTAGATGTTCTGAGTTGTCTTGGTTTATGACCTGGACAAATACTGTGTCTCTCAGGATGAGATTGTTAGGTTTTTTGAGGATGTTGAAATTGACTCCATTGTGTTTGATGGTCAAGGTTTTTGTTTTCCGAAATACGCTGGGGTTCACTTGGGTGAACCAGTCCATGCCTGCTACAATGTTGTAGTTTATGTTGTTCATGACAAGTCCTTTGATGGACGTTTGTATGCCTTGGAGGTCAATTCTGAAGGTAGTTGTTTTGCCTTTGAGTAGAACCTTTGATTTATCTGCCATTCTGGCATATTTGAAGTTGGATTTGACAACTAGTATTTTGTACTTGGTTACAAAAGGTTTGCTAACCATAGTGTGTTGTGCACCAGAGTCAAATAAAATTTTATGTGCATGTGATTTGTAAGTGCATGGATAGACAAGAAGTTGTGACCAACTTTGATTTTTATGTTCATAAAAATGGAGGATTGCAGGACACATGGGCAACCTCCAAAATTAACTCATTCTGCAAGTTGACTCACTGAATGTCAAAAAATTGTCGACATTCAGTAAGTTGACATTATTTTAGTATTTATCCGCTGGAATTGGGCATTTCCAAAACTAAGCTAATTTTTCACAGTGAATTATTAAGTCAGAATTGAAAAATTAAAAAGGAACAGATATAATGTCAACACCATTTAAAAAAGGCTTAATTTTAAGCCAAAAAACTAATAAAATTTGATATGAAAATGTAAGTTTCTTTGTACTTTTACATTAAGGTTGACTACAGTAAGTAATATCTTGATGTCAACCCCAAATAAGAATCCATGAGTTTCTTAATAAATTATACAATATTCTAAAAATAACTATATTTTATATTTTATACTCTGTTTTATTAAATATATATTAAGATAAGCATTGAATAAAGACACATGTCATCTTTCAGAGTGTTATAGTATTATTTAGATATTTACTGTATTTCTAAACTCACTGGATAAAACATAGCTTATTTCCAGAAGTCCACTCAAGCCAAACACATATGTTAAAACTAGAAATTATATATGTATTTATAATGTCAACTTTGTGTAGAATTGAAGTGTTGCCTAAATTGCAACAATGGGGTTTGGCTAAGCAAACAAAGTGACATAATTTAAGCGAGATTTAATAGGAGAGTTACTATAAAAGAACACTGACTGCCTGAATGTTGACATCCTCACTGGTTTATTAGTAAAACACTACCACTTAACAAAAAACACACATACAATGGTATGATAATTAAGGCCAAAGTACCTAGGGCTGTACTTTAGACTTCCCTCTACAATCCCTATAATTTAGTTTTCATAAGTTACATATACAAATCTTTAATTTTTTTAAATTTAAAAATAATCAATTTTGGCCTTAAAAAACCAACTCCAGAAAATATTAACCAAGCTTTATAAGTGATTTACATAGTGTTTTTCTACTTTAATGCTGACTTTCAGTATGTCAACGTCAAAATTAAAGCGTTTTTTATGCTGACAAACTAAATTAAATATTTTTGACTATTGTGACTACCAGAATGTTGACTTTTTATTTAAACATGGTTTTTTCTATTCTTTACTAATAAACTAGCTCTAAAATTACTTTCCATACTTCTATAAACTATTTAATTCATAATAAAAAATAAAACAAGTAATTATTATTTAATTTTATTCATGTTTCACATGATTATTCTTACTTTATAAACTATACTCTAATTATTGTAGGACAAATCTTCCAAGAAGCCACAAAAGAATCCCAAGTCAACCAAGAAAGTGCCCAAAGCCTCTGGAAAGGCCCAAAGTCCCTACCCCAACAAAAAACCAGCCAAAGAGCCCTCAAAAAAACAGAAGACAAAGGAGAAGACCCCAGACCCTGAAAACAAAGAGCCCTCCCCTGACCCCTACTCTTCTCCAAGCTGGTATCAATCAGAACAAGATGAGGTTCCACTAAATAAGTAAGGAAGAAAGAAGATACCCAAGAGTCCAGAACCCCATTCAAGCCCAGATGAATCAAGCTCAAAGGAATCAAGCCCCAAGGAATCAAGCTCATCCCAGTCCAAGAAGCGCAAGAATCCAACTCCAGATAATTCCCCTCCACCGCCCAACAAATCTGCACCTCCATCCTCCTTATCAATTATCAATAAAGAAGATTCTGATGATTACCTTTCTGACTATCATCAAGCACCAATGGGCCCATGGGATCCCCTAAAGGCTCACAATATATGTAACGTCAAAGGAGAGTTTAAGCTCCCAAAGAAGTTCCCCCGGGTTTCCCCTCTAATGTCTGTCAAAGGCGGTGCAATTTTAGTCTGTTATGGCTATGTTTTCAATTGCAACAATCAGAAGAGAGCAGGAAGAAGCAAGTATTATGTATGTGAAGATAGAAGCTGCGCTGCCAGGATCAATACAGAAGGATGGGATAAAGTCACTAGTGAAAAAGGAGAGCACACATGCAATGCTCTAATAAATCTTATTGAAAAGCTTCTAAAGGGGTACCTCTACCAAATGGTCCCAGTCTCCAAAGACGTCAAGGCTTCTGATCTGGAAGTTAAGGCTACCACATACCTAATTAATGAGAACCTGAAGCTAATCCCTGACCGCAACCAGTTAGTGAAGTACATATGTGACAAACACCATGATCTATTCCCCCATAAGAAATCTGCCATGGTCCAAGGAGATTTAGTATTGACAAAGGAGTTAAAGATGTTCAATAGTGATGAGGTATTCCTTTTACATAATGATGGGCCTACAGCAGAGGCAAGAATTATATGCTATGCTACACAACAGAACCTGGAGCAGTTAAGAGATTCAGAGACCTGGTTATGTGAAAGTACCTTTGCAGTATGCCCTCACCTTTTTTTACCAACTATGGGGTGTAAATTCCCTTATTGAAGGCAAGGTGCTCTCATTTGCCTACTTTTTGCTTCTTGGGGAACAGAAGAGATCTACATAAAGGCCTTTAAAATCCTTCAGGAGGGCATCAAAGCCCTGCCAAGTAACAGAAAGAGTCCCCCTGGTCATAACACTAGAGCCAATCCAGATGATGATGAAAATGATGAAGCCACCCTTGCTGCAGAAAAGGAAGCTCAATATAAAGCACTTGGACCCTCAACTACAATCATGGACTATGAAACTGCCTAGTATAATGCTTTTGTAAATACCTTTGATGGAGAGGTCCAGGGGTGTTTTTTCCGTTATTGACAGGCTGTCAACAGGCAACTAAAGGGTCTACCTGAGCTTAGCAAGCTCCACTGTCTAGATAAATAAGGAAAGTGCAAGCTTTTAATTCAGCAGTTTGTAACACTAGCCTTTGTAAAGCCAGAACATACTGGACAAACCTTTGACCTCCTATTCCAGGATCCATATGCCAAGAAACATGATGGTGCCTTCTACCCTTTCATTGAATATTATGAACCAAAGTGGATTAGACATAAGGTTACTAAGCGCCAGAGCAAGCCCAGAGCCAAAGCCAACTAGAACTGCTACCAGGCAGCTCTTAAGGATGAGATGAAAACTAATTCATCTTTGGAGGGCCGGCATAAGCATATCAAGTCCTCCTTTAGAATCAAGCCCAGATACAACACCTTCTACGAGCACCCCAAAGTCCAACAGGGGAAGACTGCTGCATCTATCAGAGATATTGAGAACCACCCATCCAAGAAGAAGAGAACCACCAAAGTAAAAAATATAAAGAGAAGATCAAGTAAATTGTCAAGGCCAAGTATAAGCTTTCAGAGATTGGGGAATACATCAAGAAGATTGCCACAGTTCTTAATGGCAACCAGGTGGTTGCAGTCTAGCTTTCAATTAAATTTTCTGAGTATTGCCTAATTTTTTTTATAGTTCTTATATATTAAGTATAATATTTTAAATAAATAGTTATTCTAAATAACTCATTAATAAGTTATGATACTGTTTTTATAAAATCATTGATTTACTATTGATAGTTTGATGCTTTAGACTATATTACATGGCCTATATTGGTATTTTACTAGTTTTATATCTTTTTTGTAGTTTTCAATATAAAAAAACTTTATATTACTGTTTCTGATTATTATGTTTTCCTAAAATATGTTAAATTTATTTAGTATCTTTTTGTGTTTTGTTTTTTTTGTTTTTTAAGTGGGAAAAAATTTATTATAGTAAAGATAGCTAATTTCACAGTAAAATAAAATAAAGGTGTATTTTTATGAATTTATTTAATTGTCGTGTATAATTTTGTATGGTCTTTTTAAAATTGATGTTGTCACATTACCCTAAAAAATATCTTGAAGCTTAATTTTTATTAAGTAAAATGTTCAGAAAACAGGTTTCTGCTTATTAAAAAAGTGACAATATTTAGTAGTCTGCATGAGTTAAAACTTAATTCTTACTTTTCAATGTGTTGACATTAAAGTATTTTAAATTCTGATTATTGACATATAGTAAGTTTTGACATGCAGAATGAGTTAATTCTGGCAGTTGCCAACACATGGGATGCAAGCAGCAATATTTGTGCCTTGGTACAGTTTCTTGTCAAGTTGGGGGGAGACAGGGGAACTTAAGCCTGTTCCCCCTCCTCTTTTCCCTGTTCCTCTGTTTTGAGACCTTCAAGGTCAGAGAATGTGGGGTCAGATTCATAGCGGGTTGCTACTTCAGCATTATTAACTTTGGTGGTGTCCTCTTTCTTGGGACAGGAGCGGTTTGTGCTTTGGCTGCAATTACCATTGTTGCAATTGGAGTTGCCATTGCTATGATTGGTGTTCTGGCGTTTGTTGCCATTGGAGTTTTCTCTACCATTGCTGTTTGAGGAGCAATTGTTGTTGCGTGCAGCATATTCCATGTTTGCGCGTTTTTCTGCGCGCTTGGCTTCTGCAATGAGCGCAGGCATAGAGGTATTAGCCTCTGGGCAGATGAGGGCAGCAACAGAGGGTTTCATTCTGTTGATGAATGAGGCTCTGGTATGTACGTTGTCAGCTTGTGCTGGGTTTTGGATCTTGCAATGTATTTCCTCAAACTTGTTGGTGTATGCCGTGATATTGGTTTTCTGAGGAAGATTGCTGAGCTGTATTGCAATGTCTTGGAGGGATTCAGTGACGCAGAAATTATGTGTGATGTCTGTTTTGAACTTTTCCTGGTTGTCAAGCTGGTTGAAAGTTCTTGAGCTGACCCATGGGGGCAAACCAGTTAGCTGCGGCCTTGTACAGGCGCTTGCTGGCTTCTTAGGCCCATTTTTGTGGGGGATGCAGCTGGCGCAGAGTTTTGCGGCTGAGTGGTCTAGCCAGTTGATGATGTTTTCTTTGTTTTTACCTAAGAACTTGTCAATCCCAGTGTATTTGGTTTTGGTAACTTCACCTGTGATAGGTGGTTGTGCATTTGTTTGTGGTTGAAGAGAGCAACTGTATTGAATTATTTTGGTGCATGCTTTGGCCATGACCAGTCCTTCAATTATGGTGCATCCACTAGGTATATCTTTGTCAATGTTGTGGGCGCAGAAGTACATTTTCCAGGTCTCCTGGGATGTGTCCTGGTTGAGTACGTGAACAAAGGTAGGCGGGTTTTGGTCAGTCATTTTCTCTTTAATGGGCGTGGTCAAAAAACCGTAGCTGCTACCAGTGATAAGGAGCGCCTTTTGGGGAAGCTTCAAATATGGAATTAGGAAAAAAGAGAAGTATATTTTATTGGATAATACTTTAGACTTATATAGACTTTGCTGTGGCTGAGATTTAGTTGGATTGAACCTAGGGGTTGGTCATGTGTGGGATGGGTTCAAGCCACTGGATACTTAGACAGTCATGTGATATTGCTTGGTTACCATTCCTGGTATGTTGAACGGTATATTGAAAGGGCACCAAATCAGGTAATGACTGGATGTTGAGTAAGTTGGCAGTAGCCAGAATACTTGTACTTCCAGATCCTCAACAGAGACAAGCCATTGTCATATCTCTTACTTCACCCAGTTCTCTATTTATACTTGATCATGCTAATGTAGAGCTCACTTGGCCTTAGCTCCTCTAGATGATTCTGTTTACCTGCCTGCCTAGTACAAGTTGGGGCCATATCAGCTCTATTCCTGTATATTGAACCAGCACAAATTCCCTTTGATTAATACTCATCCTCCTTGATAACTTCTAGGATACACTATCTTGTACTACATTCCTTACCAGTTCTCCCCCTTCATGGGGTTTTCTAATTCTTGGGGAGATCCAACTGATTTGATTATGATAGGAGTCTCTTTAGGTTCCTCCTTGATTGGGTTCAATCTCAAGTCTTCCTGCACTCCATTGGTAAGCATCTGCCAAACCAATAGATCTTTGACTTCAATCTTCTTCATACAAGACAATACCAGGCTTTTAGTGTCAGGGCTGAGAATTCAACTCTCAACTGGTCCTCCCTGCTCTGTTGACATGCATGCCAAGACTTCAGTTTCAATTGTTTGTCTCTCTGCTACCATCCTTGGCCGCCTATACTTCCACCAACGCTGATCTATTCCGGCCCAAACTGGTGTCTGCTGAAAGCCCTCAATTCCAGGGTTCAGGATCTTAATCCTGGCAGTATATCCCTGAATTTAGATTATGAGTTGATCCTGATTAAACATAACTCTCCTATCATCTCCTTTTTTAGAACTGGGTATAAAGGCCCTTGCAGTGTTATTTTTCCAAGCAATTTGATCTCCTCCCGTTTAAACTCATCAATAAGACTGTTGTAACTATCCCAGATGTATCTTCTGTGTCATTGGGAAATTTACCTTATTGGTGATGGATAAGCACAGGCTTTGATACAGCTTCAACGGTTGGTGGAAAATTCTGAAGCCTTACAAGCAGACAGTTAAATCCAATCCGGGTAGCCTTCAGACTGGGGTGGGGAGCAATATCAACAGATCAATTACAAGGATAGGAAGGAAGAGTGCACATCTATTTTATGGGCCAAGCCCTTTAGGTTTCAAGGGAGTTAGGCCTTCACTGGAGGGGAATAGTTTCATGGTGGGGAGGAATATCTCTATCCAAGGCCAGGGGGGGGGTCAGGAGCTTTACAGAGTGTTGGGAATTTTGACCAAGCAATGATGCAAATTATGACAGAGCCACAGATTGAGACTGTTACAACCAAATCCATAAATTAGTAGTACAAAATACAATGATACTAATTACAAAGGAGCTCACAGATATGAATTGCAGCTACCAAACTATATAAATTGATGGTGTAAATTATATGCATATTGGATCAGCACTAATCTGCTGGCCTGAACCTTAAATTAGTCAATGATAAGCACTGCCGCAGATAAATAATACATGATTTGCTGCCATGCCACACCACTTTGGAAAGGACACAGGTGCCACAGCGCCGTCTAGCAACTGGATTAGGTACCAAAGCACCAAACTACTTTTAAATTAAGCGCAAACTGAAAATTATTGCAAGCACTGCGGTGCCACCTGGCAAATATTGCAGACGCCAAGGCGCCTCTTTACTTTTACATTGAGCGCCAAGGCGCTGGGTTTGATTCCCCATAATCTCAAATTCCCATATTTATCACATTAGTAAGCACTATGCCTGAAGTATGCCAGAGAAGTAGGAAGTGATCCTGAAGTACTGAATTATTCCATGCCAGCAAGGACCACCTGTGCTTGGTGAAGATGAAAATATTCTATTGGTTGACGTGTGATAAGCGCCAAATCTAGATTATAATTACCCAAATTTGGGGCGTGTTAGAATGTCCTAGAAGACATTGCTAGCAGCCCAGGGATCAAACTTTGCAGAAGGTATACAAATAATTAATTACTCACAATAAAAATAAGCTTAAATTCTTGACTTGTATTTAATATATCTTTAATCTGGTTAACCTTTATCCAGATCTTTAAGTGCTTCTGCGCAATCAGAAGCCATTGCTGGACAATGATCATGGTCTCATTCAATCCTGGCTCTTCTGATACAGTACTACTCATATCCTCACATATGACTGTATTCTGGCAAATTTCCTGTGCCCTATAATCTTAGATAATTGTGGCGCTGTAATGCAAAAAGCGCAACACAGAGATAATTGTTTTCCCCTGGGTGAAGCTTTGTTTGGGGTGGTACACTGGATTGGAATTAAAAGCTGTGCCATCAGGAGTGGGTATAGATCAGCAAAAAGTTGGGAGCAGGGCAACACAATACCATTATCTGAGTAAGAATTGTGTGGTTCAGATGATCAAGCTTCCATTCATTTTGGAGGAAGATCCCCTCCTATTTAAAAGAGGCCCTGATACTTTATTTCTATAGCCTTTTGAGATAAACAAACCAATCTCAGCCAAGAACAAAATAGAAGGGAATCCAAATATTAGGTCATCTGATATAAGTTCCCTGATCTTCAGTTTTGCTTTATGTTGAGTTGATTCCGTTATCAGCTGAGGGGATCTCGGTAACCTCAACAGGTTATAGAACTGCTTTATGAGATGATTTAACTTGGAATTATCCGTGTTAAAGAGTCCTGATGTTAGCCCAGTTGCCCCTTTGGAACCAGCCTTGATTTTTTATACCTCTCTGGCAGTCATTGTTGACACTGCCATGTATATCCTTATGGGAATAATTTAATATGAGAAAGGGGGAGTATAGAAGAGTTTGATATCTTTATTAAGGCAATCTGTTACAGGCAAAAAAGACTACATAGCGGTTATGTAGATCTTATGTGCTATTGATAGAGAAGTTCTCTCAAAGGATAAGAGTTGATATGAGTAGGATATATGGATTTCAGTCTTGGCGCCACCTCTCACTGGGTATTTTGGAGTGGTTATTGGGGGGAATTCATGCAAGGGAGTAGTCAAGAGATGGGATGGGGTTAATCTTATCCTTGAAACTGTTTTAGATATACAATGAAGACATAGAAATTATAAGGGAGCCCGCAATAGTGTAGGTCCTTTTTGCTTTGCATCCTAAAGAGGTAAAGTTCTTCCCCAAACTTGATGAGTTGGTATTAAGAGTAGGGTTGAGTTTATCTAGTGGGATATCACAGTTTTGGATATGGTTACTACTTAGAAGCCAGTGATGGCAGCAATGGGGAGGATGACGCTCTTATGGCTTTCTATATGGACTACGATTGTGGGCGAGATTATTGCAGTTTATCATGGCACCACCTATCCAAGTCATTGTTTTTCCACCAAAAAGAGGCTCTAATCATGAATGGATCAATAGAGTTATCCATAACAGCTGGGCTTGATTTCTATATTAGCCTTCTGGGATCACTACTGGCTTGATTGCTCAAATGTATGAAGCCAATAAAAAGTTATTTAAAAGTGATATTTGACATCGTACTATTGGCTATATAGCCTTGGTAATAGGATATGATGGGATGGCTGACAATAGACTGATTGGAAACCTGATGAGTAAGCTTTGAGCTTCCGATAGCTTTGCTAGCTTCAAGCAAGTAGATATTGTTGTGCTGGCCTACCCTTGGACGAAACCTGGAAATTGCCCAGGATTTCCAAAAGTGTGGGTTATATATATTTCTATTTAACCCGGTCTAAAATCCACATTTTTGGAATGCTGAGCAAATCTTGCTTCTTGTCCCTGGGTGGTCCGCCACAGCCCTACAAGTAGATAGTTGAGTTTTGTTCATCCTAGCTTCGAAATGATCCAATCTGGAGATAATCCGAGTTTGAATAATGACTATGTGGTATACGATTGGCGGGTATTTCTTTATGCGCCAATGGATCAAACCCATGTCAAATCCATCTGTGGGTGATGTCAGAGATACACTAAAGCTCCACATCAATTAAAAAAGGTGTACCGTATTTCTATGAATATTTTTAGGAACGAACTTTACAAGCAGTCATGTGAGGTTCAGCCAGAAGGCTCCGCGATTAGGGATGCTCCGGCTAGCTACCGGCTTTGGGCCGCAGTGTCCAAAACAGAACGTCTTATATATTTAAACACTGTGAAACAAATATTTATATCGAATGACTATGAGCCAGAAACTGGCCGAAGCAGCCCTATCCGCGATGGCTAGAAGTCATGTGGATCATTCAAAAGCTTGGCTCGAAATACATTCCGATATGTAAGTGTATAACGGAAGGTTGTTATGCAGCTGTGATGCGAATTGTTTTACCTTCGAAGCAGCCGCCATTGCTTGGCGGATTCCAGAATGTGTTCTGGAACTCCTTGCCGAAGACGAAGTGAAGTGCTCTATCAAGGATATGACAGATCGCTAGAATTAGTCTTTATGAGCAATGGAAGATGAAGTTGTACAAGAATCTTCGTGACCTTCATTCGAGCATGCCCCAAAGAACTTGGGCAATTTATCTGCTGGAGCCCTGTTAACTACACCTCATTACTCAGCTTTGCCGCCACCGCAAGCGACAGTTACTTGGACTCTTGGTTTTTAATTATATCCTATATATTGGAGCAATGTGATATTTCCTAGCCAAATTAATCAAGTTTTACGATTAGATCATCAATTATGGTGCTAAGCAGCTTAATAGATTATAATTAGAAATGCTTTGCAATTTCTCGCATCCCTATAAATTTCCATTATAAATGTGTTTTAATAACATTGTGACATGTTCGAGTGATTTGCATATGCAGATATTTTGACCCTTGTATTCCTGAAAACCCATCTAGCTGATTAAAAAAGATGTTCGGTTTGGATTTTATTAGAGGCAAGTGAATATCTCAGTCATAAGCGCCAAACTACTACACATGCAAGGTTGAGAAAACTGACCAATCACAGTTTGAAAAGGCAAATCGACAAGTCCCCTGTGCAGTACAAAACCAGATACTTGGAAGAGAGGAGCACAATGATTTGGTTGACTCTTGTTGGAGTAAGCATTGCACACAGCTGGTTGGATTGCATCGGGCTTCCAAAGAAATATACTGGCCCTGATCAGTTCTTCGGCGGCAGCTTTTTCAAAGATTACTGTATTGGGTATGGGCGAGGCTACCCCGGACGCTTCAACAACGACATCAATACCATCTACACTGCTCTTGTCGAACGGCGCGGCAACCCTGATCCTGCAACAAAGAAGGTATGTGGCTCCACACAGCTCAGCTTCAACTACTCTGCCGAGTTCCCCATGACGGAGGTGGCAGCAGGGACAACTGTCAAGCTGTGGTACCAAATGGATGGCCATCTCGTCCCCTCCACTAGCGCCCACGTGTTCAGCTTTGCCAAGCCAGGCAAGGAGATAGTCACTTACAATGATATGCTCAAAGCCAAGAAAATCATGACTCATGTGTTTGCTAGCCCCCAGAACTGCCACAATACCGGCAACCCCAACACTTGGTGCTGGGATAACCTGAACATCCCCGCGAGTTGGGAGCCTGGCGTCTACTCCTTCCTCTGGAACTGGCCCTGGGATCGCAATCCCACAGGCGAGGAATACAACACCTGCTTCGACATCAAAGTCACCAGCTCAGGCTCAAAGACCAAGCCACAGACCAAGTCAAAGTTAAAGTGCCGTCAAAAACCATCCACATACTCAAGCAAATAATAAACTGAATCTCCTTAATGGCCAAAAATCCCACCCGCACCACAAGCAAGCCCTTAATAAAAGCCAATTTTATATACATTAACTGCATTTATATTACATTTCCCAAACTAATATAGAGGTATTGTCTTTTACTTAATAATTATTGTTACAACCGAGTTTCCTTCCTCAGCTGCTAACATATCTTACGACACACAAGGTGTGCTCAATGAGTCACCCCAGGACATATCTAACAACATGGATCAATCTGAAGGCAATATTGAATTGCAGGCACTATCTCCTAATTAGGAGTGTTGCTAATTTGACTCGTTGAACCCCACTCAGGTTATTCCACGGTCCCAAACCTTATATGGAACCTGCCACTATGCCACCCCCTGGTGGTCTTGTGGCTTTCCCCATATGGTATATTAATCATGATATCAATCAATAAAAAACTTCTTATCATTCTTATTTCTGTCCTTTCTATTGGACTGCTGTCTTCCCCAAATCAAGTACTGGACTCTCATTGGTTCAGTTGCAACAGTGGTAGCAGAAGTAGGTTTACAACCTACCTAAAAGAAAAATTCCCTCCAAGAAAGGACAGAGTACAGGCTGTATGACTACTCCCCATCAAGAAACCTCCCTTCCAATCCTGAGAGGGACATCCCCAAAGGATATATCATCTACCAAGACCAGTTGGTGCTTGCAAGCATTTACAATTGTCTCTGCCTGGGGCAGCGCAACACAAGTGTTATACTGCCACAGTCAGATCTCTCGCAACGTATGTTAAACCTCCAACTGGAATCCTTTGGGGGTGGCGTGGAAGGGGCCAACATTGTCAGTTGGCTCCACTCCACAAAGACCTGCCTCTGTATTTGCCAGGTGCCTGAGCCCATGTGGGTTGCCACCGCATCTGGGTGCCTCACAGGGCCTGCTGCCATGTGGTTTACCAACTGGGCAGGCCAGGATCAAGAGATCACCTGGGCAACCGTCAGGGACGCTGCCAAGTCCCGCTACAGAAAAACTTTTTTGCCCATTATAGTGAGGACCCCATTTCTAGCCATTAAACAGACAGGATCTGTCCCTGAATACCTCGTGGCTTGGCAGCAAGCCCTTGCCGCTGCCCCAGAAGCCGTCACTGACGGGAACACCATGTTGCTCACTCTTATTGTCAGTGAGCTAAAGCCCCATATTTGTAAGTGGGTTCCTGTGGGACTTTGTACCTCCATTGAAAACTGCTACAAGGCCATTATAGAGGCCAATAAACAGGCCTCAATGGGCTTCCAAAGATCTAATGATACTCTTACTCAAACTTGTCTCACACCTGGAAGTGCCCATAGCCATGTGGCCTGCCGCCAACCTCATCAACAGGAGAATGGAACAAAGCGCCCCCGGAAGGGGGAGCTTCAATTGGTGCAAATCAAAGACTTGAGAAAAGCCTGGGAGTTGTAGATACAAGAGGTTCTGCAACCCTCTCTGACCATTCTCTCATTGCCAAAAACCCCTGTGGCTATAACTTGTGTAATGTCAAAACCTTAGATGTCTTCCAGGTCCATAGTGATAACCCTGTCCTCTAAGCTAGTCATTCTTCTAATAAAATCACCTGCTTGGCCTACCCCTTCCGTTTCTGTGCAAGCACCCACAAACTTTTGGTAGACACTGGGGCCAATCATACCATGGTTGACCAGGAATTCACAGATTCTCAATAACTAGATCAAGTGCCTAGCCAATTCAAAGCAGTACATGTAGCCAAATCTTGCAGAGTGGCAATCACCCATGAGGCAGGACCCTTCTCTGTGAGAACAGGGAACATCCAGGTTAATCTCTCTGGTCCAATCATGGTAGGGATCAGCCACAAAATTATTGCTGGCCTTGACTGGCTTCAACACAACTGCTCATATATTGACTGAGATATGTCTGTGATCATACTCAATAGGAATGGTATGGGGTTCCAGATTTATCCATTGAAATGAGTGAATTGCTCCACAACACCATTTTTTCAGGATCACAGGGACTGGCATGTACAACTTCAAGGGGGGAAACTGTATTTCAACCAGTGTTCAGTTGAGGTCATCTATGCCAAAAAATTTGCGGTCCTTCCCTTGATCACCTCACCTCCACCAGCACTTGCCACACTCTTTGAGGAATACAAGGACGTCTTCAGTGAAACACTAGACCAACTGCCTCCTCCCCAAGAGATATAGCATGATTTTCAGTTGCAAGGGTTGTTGCCTAAAGCACGCCCCCTCTATTGCTTGACGCCTAAGGAAGACAAGACTCTCCATCAACACCTTGTAGATGCGCTCAATAAGGGTTTCATCTGCCCCTCACTCTCACCTTACGGGGCTGTGGTCTTCTTTGTAGCTAAGAAGGATGGGTCCCTCCAACTGGTAACCAACTACCGCACTATAAACAAGGTGACTGTCAAAAAAAAATCCCCCTTACTGCTAATTGACAACCTGTTTGACACGCTTGCAGATGCAAATGTCTTTAGCAAGATTGATCTCACTGCAGTGTACAACCAGGTATGCATTGCACCAGGGGATGAGGAAAAAACTGCCTTCCACACACGCTACAGGTTGTTTGAGTGTTGTGTCATGAACTTTGAAATAACCAACACTCCCTCCACCTTTGCCATGTTGATGAACAAAGCCTTTGAGGATTTGATTGGAAAGTGTGTTGTTGTGTACCTTGACAACATTATTGTCTTCATTCAAGATCAACCCATTCACCTCCAGCACCTCTGCGCTGTCCTTGACACCCTTTGTAAAAACCAGCTAAAGGCCAAGCCTTCTAAATGCAAATTCCTCAAGTTGGAGCTCTTGTTCCTTGAGAATACCATCTACGCCCAAGAAATAAAACCTGATCCTGCCAAAATCAAGGCAATCACAAGCATGCCATCCCCTACTGATGTAGGGCAGGCGCACATGTTCTTAGGCATGGTTGCCTGCGTAATAAAGTTCATTCCCAACTGCAGGGAGCTTATTGCACCTATCATCAACCTGTTAAATACTAAGCAGCGCTTCCAGTGGACTCCCACCAGAGATCAAGCCTTTGAGACGTTGAAGCATAGACTTACAACTGCATCTGTATTGCAATTTCCCAATTGAAATTGCCTGTACAAGCTTGAGACTGATGCCTCTGACAGAGCCATAGGGGGCATGCTGAGAGTGGAAACTGAGGAAGGTGTCTTCCTTCCTGTGGCCTAAAAATCCAGGAAGCTTACCAACTTGGAGCAACACTATCCCATATAATATAAGGAGTTAGCGGCAATTGTGCAGTGTTGAGAAATGGCGCTATTACCTGGAGGGGGTCACTTTTCCACCCTGCATACTAACAGATCACAAGTCTCTTCAGTACTTTAACTCTCAGTTGCACTGGGCTTAACTTCAAGCTGGGTGGGTTGAATGCCTGTCCCCGTACCAACTTTGTATTGAGTACAAACCTGGAAAGGAACTTGTCACAGCCAATGCCCTCTCCAGACTGTACATAGCGTCCACACGGGAGATGACAGCCTAGAGCCTGATTGGTCCATGCTCTATCTATGTCCTGAAGCTGCTTGTTATGAAGGCCTCAATTCTGCAACTATCTCCAAGTTGAAGGACAATGAAAGCCAGTTCATCACCAATGCTGACAATGTCTACCGCTGGGCAGAGACAGGTGAAAAGACACCTTACATTCCCATCACACAGCGCGGAGACACATACTACACTACCACTGCACCTTAGGCCATATCCAAGGGTCTAATCTCTTCAAAATCATGCAGCGTAAGGTTTGGTGCCCTGTATGCACCAAGACATCTTGAACCTCCTCAAGATATGTGTGTTGTGTGAAAAGAACACATCTAAACCTACACCCCATAAGTTGGTTCTGCCCATCAAAGCCATGGAACCCTTTAAAAAGTGGGCCCTCAACATTGTGGGGCCCCTCCCCAAAGATAGACTGGTCAAGAAATACATTATTACGGCCATTGCTTACTTCACCTGCTGGTCAGTAGTGTGGGCAACCACCAACCATACTACCACTACAATCATTTGCTTCATTGGCAAGGAAATTGTGGCACGCTTTGGACAACCCAAGTGCCTTATCACAGATGATGGACCCAAACTTGTAGGGCATGTCATGAAGGCATTCTGCGCCAAGAACACTCTTCAAAGAATAGTCATAACGCCCTACCCCCCTCAAGCCAACGGGTGTGTAAGCACTTAAATAGTTCTTTAGCTCAACTACTTGCCAAGCTCTTGCATGAGCACCCCAATACCACCTGGACCAAATATCTCCCCACCGCCCTACTCATCTTACGGGAAAGAATTAACAGAGGCACTGGTTTCAGTCCCAGCACCTTGGCCTTTGGAACCCTTGATGACTTGACAGGGGTAGAGCTGGAGAAATTACAATCCATAGTTCCTGGGAGACCCCCCTTGTTGCCTACCCCCTCCCCAAGCCAGTAGCATATTAAAGCCTGAAACATTGAACACAAGCAAATTGAGGGGGGGGCAAAATACCTGGAGGCCAGATACGCTGTAGGTGACCCCGTCTATGCCTTCAACCCCAATTCAGCCAAATTAGAACCCAACTACCTGGGGCCCTTCAAGATAGCCACAGTTTATGACAACCACACCTATCAACTTGAAGATGCTCAAGGAAACACCAAGAAGCCCCACCACAATTGCTTGTGCCCCTGTTAAGCCATCCCCACACCAAGGTTATTTGTGCGGACTTTCCCAGATCTCCCGCAAGTTCTGATCCTGGTTTCTGAAAACAAGAAGGGGGCAAGGGGGTGTTGCAACCAAGTTTTCTTCCTCAGCTGCTAACTATCTTACAGCTCACAGGGGGTGCTCAATGAGTTGCCCCAGGACATATCTAACAGCATGGATCAATCTGAAGGCAATGTCAAAGTGTGGGCACTATCTCCTAATTAGGAGTGTTGCTAATTTGACTGGTTGAACCCTGCTCAGGTTATTCCACAGTCCTAAACCTTATATGGAAACTGCCACTATGTCACCCCCTGATGGCCTTGTGGCTTTCCCCATATGGTATATTAATCACAATATCATTCAATAAAAAACATCTTATTCTTCTTATTTCTGTCCTTTCTATTGGACTGTTGTTTTCCCCAAATCAAATACTGGACTCTCATTGGTTCAGTTGCAATGTTATTCACTTCAAAAAGCCAAGTCTCAGTTGTTAGTAAATTACTGACCTCCAAATTGTGATGACTTAAAACTCAGCCAGCTTGTAACCAGACCTGTTAGCTGAGATATAACCCCCAAAATATTTAATAATGAGTATGCAGAGGTAACTCAAAAGAAGGCATCTCAAACCTACCTTCCTGAACAATCAAAAACTCAAATTTAGATCCCCTTTCATTATAAAAGCATCAATTCAGTTATATCATGAAGCAAAAAGATATAAATTATCCACTCTGAAATGTAAAATGGCATTAAAAAAGATAACCGCTGACCAGCGTAGCAATACATGAGAAAAACCCCAAGTTTCCTATCACATGATTCTAACCAACTGTATACATGAGGTATACGGCCAAATACCTACCTTGGTCATCTAAATGCACAAACCATTATCAGGGTGCTCATAGTAAACATACCAAAACTTGCCAGCTATTGGAGATACAACTACTGCCAGCTGAGATCCAGCATGTACCAAAGGTTTATAGATATTTAAGCCATTTGTAAAATATAGAGCATAACCAATAGGATTCAACCAATATCCATACCCTTTCAATAGATTGTCAAGGCCAACTAGCTCCTCCAGATTACAAAGTATAAACCTGCATCCAAGGATTTTATAGGAGTTTTAAAATACCCTGTAGAGAAGCCCTAATATAAAACCCTAATGATACAATTGAAACAATTCTATTTCAGTATTTTGGATCAGTGAAAACAAACGTCAAAGGGAAGTGTAGAAGAGATATCAGGAACACAATGGTCTCTACTAAGAAGAGTTGGGGCCCCCATACAGTAGGAAAGGCCATTGGGCCATCAAGGATTGGTACATGAGGCAGTGGTCTGGATAAGGATCATTTTTGGCATACTTGTTGTAGATGAACCCCACCCCTTATAAGGAAGGGGAGATCCCACTAGGGTGGGGGGACTGAGAGGGAGTACACTGTTAGATTGTAAGACTTCAAACCTTTTCAACAACAGCTGCAGCTGTATCAAAGCCTGTGCTCAACCATCACCAATAAATTACTATTTCCTAAGTATAAAAAGCACCCCTAGGATCAAGACAATGGTTTTATTGATGAGCGTAAACAGGAGGAGGTTGGATTGATTGGAAAAATAGGACTGTGATAGCCTTTATACCCAACTCTATTAAAAGAAGATAATAGAAGGGTTATGTTTAAGCAAGATTAGCTCATAATGTTGACTCATAAACATATTGTCAGGAGTAAATTTTTCAAATCTTGAATTGAGGGCTTTCAGCCAACGCCAGCTTGGGCTGAAATGGTCCAGCATCTGCAGAAATATATGCAACCAAAGATGGTAAAGAAGAAATAAACAAACAAGCAGAAGTCTTGGCATAAATATCATCAAAATAGGAAATATCAGCTGTGACTCAAATTCCCAGCGCTGGCATGGATCCACCTGCTATGGTAGGTTCCCTTCAAAATTCCAAAGTGTTGAGGAAATGAAAGACATGAACTAAAAGTGTAAGGTGTGAAGCTATCTGGAAGATGGTTATAAGCCAATTTATTAAGTCCTTGTATATTTATGTTGTTCAAATAGAGGAGGGTTGGTCAGGTTTGAAAAGTAACTGGATTGAAGCTCCCAACAACTTATTTGAATTATAGTGGTCACTTAAAAGATTTATTAAGTTAAGAAAGGTAGAACCAAGACCTGTCTTAACTGTAGAAGATTGGTCCAAGAAGCCAATTCCAAGATCAGGATAACAGTCAGAGTCAACAACAGGGTTGAACATGTCATAATTGAAGATTGGGCCATGCTATATAGATCACATAGATGATGATATAAAAAGTCAAAATGGTTCATGAGGAGACAACTATCACTTGACTAGCAAATGGAAATCAGAAAATGAAGAAATAAGAATTAAGAATAGTAAGCTCCAACCCCTAACTTGTACATTTTTTGAGGTGCAAGTCAAATAATCTCAACTTGGTGTTGATAGTGATGGCTCAAGGTATTTATTTACTCCATTAATAATTGAGGGAGTTAAATAGGAACATATTTAACCTTTTAATAAGATTTGATGATGCAAGGAAAATTAGAATGCAAGGAGAAACAATGCCCATCTTGTAAATAAGTTAATTTTAACCATTAAAGATTAATTTAAAGTAAGGGGAATCATAAACCAACCAGAAGAAGTAAGAGTGGATTTTAGATTGAACTCCAAACATAAACAGCCAAATTAGCAGGAGAACCAAGTAAAGTAGCAAGAAAAAACAGGAGAAAGAAGTGACAAAAAAGCCAAAAGCAAAATTACCTCTGAAGCATTGAGTGAATATGCAAATCCAAATCAAACTGGAAGGCAAAGAAGTTAAAACTGAAAGCAATCCTTGTTAATGTTTTTAGCTAACCTTAAATCAAAAAGCAGAAGAGGCAGAAATTAAGTTTCTTTTGACTTAAAATCAATTATATCAACTAAAAGTTTTCTGTGGATAGCAATGGATACTGTAAATTCAGAACCTAAAGGTAAAAGTGCGGGATTGTCAAATTCTTTTGCATGAACTCACTAACTTAATGGATTAATTTACATCCCAGAACAGCTTATTTTTTACATAAAAGGATGGAAATTATTCCAGTAAGTTGGTGAGTTTATGCAAAAGAATTTGACAATCCCGCACTTTTACCTTCAAGTTATGAATTTACAGTAGCAACCCCTGACATAAACACTGAAAGTGTTGGCTAGAAATCAGAACTCCCCATCAAAATTCTCATGCAATAAACTCTAACCAAAGTAAAGGGCATAATCCAACCAATAAAAACAAGAATAAAGGCAATAAGAGCTAAGTATAGTTGAATAGAAAAAGGGTTTTATATATAGATGGTTTGACAAACAAAGATCTGTAATCTTCCCAACCCTGTCAACAGAGGCTGAAGCAAGCAGCACAGAGGCCAAAGGCCGCACAAAATGGATGCTGTGTGCAACAAGAAATTATTGAGTATGTAGGCAAGAAAGATCTCTGTTTGCATGGAAGCTCCTTACCAAATCTAAAACTATAAATCTTAAGGTTGCTAAGATATTTTCTTGAACTATTGAAGTAGTTCTGAGCTTCAAACTGGATTATATGGGTCTATAACTGATTGATGGTGTCATCCAAATTGATTCCAGTGACTAAGCCCTTGGAAGCCACTAAATCCTGGTGACTTCATGAATTGATTCTTTGGTCAAAAGATACCAATTTACCTGAGCTTCATATTTTGAGCTGTAACCAACTGTTTAAAAAAGACAACAGCATACATATTAAAACTATAGTAAAGTTCAAATTTTGTTTTTAATAATGCTATCATATGGACGTTGATACTTTTTAATTAGTTGTAAAAATCACCCTGAACATTTTTAATATAAAAATAGGCAATGTACACATTATAACATGAATTGTCCCCAAAGACCTTAAAAATGCAATAAAGACATACTTCAGCTAATAAAAATAAGGAGAAAGAATAGATTAGTTCTCATTTTACTACAGTGGTTTTAAAAGCTACAGCAACAACCAAAAATACCTCAGATTTAAACAAAATTATTTCAGATTTTAACAAAATCCAACTATCAGGCTGAAATATACACTCTGTTAACAGGGATTTTTGGCGTTAATGGGCAAAATGAGTCAACACAGCAGAGAAGTGCTCACATGCAAAGCAAAACTTTTCAAAAACCATCCAAAATAAATTGATTCACAAACAAAATGGTGTGAGTTGACTTTTGGTGTACATATGTTTACTATGTGAATCAGTGACAAAATACACCCAAGCAAGGTGAGTCAAACTCAGCCCAAAACTAAAATACAACAGCAACTCACTATGTAAAAAAATCACTCAAATGTTGTGTGCAATGGATTGTAATTATGAATGATACCAAGGTATCTAAAATAAGACACATAATCTGAGATATAAATTTTAAAAATATTGTGTTGGGTGCTTAATTTGGCGTAAAATCTAAGAAAATGGGTGGAAATTATTTGGGGTATTTTAAAATGGGTGTATAAAACCAAAAACAGCTAATTAAAAAATAAAAAATCTATAATTGGGATATGGGGGTGGAAAATATAAATTATATCCATATTCAGATAAAAGCAAAAATTAAAATTAGGGAGTAACTTAATTGAAATTTATTTAATATTTTATTAAATTCTTGAAATGGAAGGAACAAAACAACAGAGTAACAATGGACCCATTGTGTGCCTTGGTTGTGGTTGCCCCCTGCGGGTCAAAGAACAGAGTTAGTGCAACCCAAGTGCCTACTCAGAAAGGAGACAGGAGAGGAGAGTTCAATAGTGACGCTGCACTGACACAGCTGGTTCAAGGAGAACAAGCTGCTAGGGTGCAGAGCATCAACCCTTGGGTCCCCAAGCTGACCCAGAAGCCCATCAAGGTTACTACAACAAAAACGGTTAGAAACAAGGAGGTAGAACATACTTTGTATGTGTTTGATATTGTGTACTGGCAAGAGTCGGTCCTGTCAGCCATGCTGGAGAAGGTTAAGCCTGTACTTGACACTAGCTATGAGCCTTACGTCAGTGACGGCAGCCACAAAGAGGAAACGGAGCCTGAGTTCTATAGAACCAATGAGGGACAGTTGGTGCTAAAGAAAGTTGAAGCCTTCTACAACAAGGTGTCCATGCCTTGCAAGCCAGTCCCTGAGCAGGATCCTAATTCAACTACTTCCACTAAGCCTGCCCAGAAGCACATCCCAGATATCAAACATATCATCCTGCTCAAGCTAATGCATAAATCTGGTGATTACAAGGCGGCTGCAGCTCTTGTTGGGGTAGATCCCAAGTACGCCTCAAAGACCTTCAATAAGTTCATCAATACTGGCTGAGTCCTTGCTGTGGAGAAATCCTTGTGTGTTTCCATCATGCTCACCAAGGAGCACAAATGGGCAATCTGCCAGTGGATAACCAGTGATTGCCATCTTGAACTGGCAAATATACAGGCCATGGTTAAATCTACTTTTGGGGTTGAGGCTTCAATTTCCTTTTACTACCATCTGGTGAAGGGAATGTGCTTTTCCTGGAAAAAGCTCAGGGTATCCCCCTACAATAGAAACAGTCCCTCCAATGTTGAGACCCAGAAAAAAATAAGAAGAGGCGTACATTGCCCTCAAAGCCAAAGAGACAGTCAAATTCTATTACATTTAAAATCAGTATTTGCCTTGTCTATGCAGAATGCATATGGGTATAAATCCAAAAGGCTCCAATGATGGAGTAGCTTGCCTGCTGCAGTCTGCGGCACAGCATACTCAATGGTGGCTCTCCTTGGTCCAAAGGAGGTTGAGCTATACCAAATGATTTTGGGATCTCACAACAACTGTACCTTCTTGTCATTCTTCTAATTGGTCCAGGAGCACCTGAGGCGCACAAGCCTGGGCTTCACTAATGTAATTGTGCTGGATAACGTTGGTCTCCATAAGGTGGCAGATATTCTCAAAGAATTCACAATGATTGGCCCCAGCAATTAGCCACGTCAAATTTGCGCCTTCTCTTTCTCCCTGCTTATTAACCCTTCCTAAATCCCATCAAAGAAGTTTTTGGGTGGCTCAAGAAAGTTGTAAAGCATGGGACCCCAACTGGGACCAAGTACCTATTTGATTTGCTGCAGGCCGGGATCCACACCCTCTCAGATGAGACCATGGCTAAATTCTATGACCCCACTGATTTGTTCATACCTGCGTGCATTACCAAATAGCCAATCAATTAAAGGCTTAGTGTGTCCAACTTTTTTTATATTCTATAATTTATTAGTTAAGATTTATTAATTATCATTTTATATTTAGAAGCTTCTAAGCCTGCAATCACATTCAGCAGGACCATCAATAAAGTTTTGTAATGTATTTATTTTATATTTTTTTTGTTATGGTATCTGAGGCTATCCCACACACTTGATACTGGATTACGCAAATATATTTATATCACTCTTAATAAATAAATATAAAAATGAAATTAAAAAAAACTAAATGGTTAATGTACAACTTAGAGATATATTTTATTAATGTATATTATTTTTCTTTTTGAAAACCTTCTCTGGGATTTATTTTGCAAAACTTGTTTGCTAAAATAAGAATTAGTAAAATTAAATATAAAAAAGTAATGATTAAAATTCAAATGTAAATTTAAATGTGAAATGATATTTTTATTAGGTGCGCCTATAGTGAGTCCTTTGGTATGTACCCACCCAGCAATGGAGGTGGCGCATAACCTCCACCGCCACACCAAAGACGGTGGACACACCCTGATTAAAATATTCTTGGCGCCTAGTAAAAGGGAGTATGGTGAGGTGGGAGTGAAGCAGCAGATTCTCTGGCAGGGCTGCAGAACTGTAAATTCCAGCCAAGACCAGGGCGCCCTGGATCACATGGTCACTTGAGTTGTACCTGGGGGGACCTTTGTGTTGTCCAGGGTGAGCCGCGCCTTGTTGATCCCAAGAAGGACCTTGTCTAGGTTCTCCACGCTGGCGCCCATTTCAAAGTAAAAGAGATACCTGAGGTAAGCAACAAGGTGAAGCCTTTGCCCAGCAAAGGCTTCAGCAAACTTGAACAGCTTATTGTATACTGTACTTATTTTCTTTTCGTGTTTGGTTTTACCAAAGATCAGCTCCATGACCACAGGAAGCCCCGTCTCATTGGCACTCCAAGCCAACCCAAAGTTGGCAAGGAGGATTTTTGTCTTCTTTATGAATGTTGCGTCTGCAACAGTCAATTTCAACACCTCATGCCCAAAGTTCTCTAACAGGTAAGACAGGGTGTGCTCCAAGGGGTAGCAGAAGCAAGCAGCTGCATGGGCCTTGCCCATCTCTGGTATATTCTTAAATGGGAGTGTTGCCAGGACGTCCCAAACAAGCTCAATGGAGTTTACACAGTAAACTCCATTGAGGTACACCGGGTCCAGGAAGACCAGTTGGGCATCCTTTTAGGCAGTAACTGCCCACTCAGATGCCCCCTCAGCATGTGTAAGCTCAGCCAAAGCCTCCCTGGACATTGAGAAGGACCCATGGATTCTGTCTTCAAGCTCCTGCACAACAGGGGGGGCAGAAACAGCTGTCTAGCCAAATGATTTGCGTAGTTGGCATATAATGTGGTAGGGACAAGTGGGACCAGGACCCAACATATTTCACTGTCTATGTTTTCTAAAAAAACAGGTAAGTATATGCAAATTTTTATTAATTTTATTATTTTATGTTACCTTTGCGTGTTTCCTCTTTGCCTGCAGCCTCAGCCGGCTTGGTCATTCTTGGCGCAAGAAGTTGAGCATGCAGTTCTGTATCCTCAGTTATTGTGCGCTTTGTGGGTTTGAGGTGGGAATACATCTCAGGGTCACCCGTCCAGACAGACGGCGCAGAGAGGGCAAAGGACTTGAATTAAAGGCCCTCAACTACTGTCTTCTGAATGTTTAGTAAGCGCTTGATTGTCTTCTCAGGGGTGTCTGGTATTTTGGTCATAAGGGCCTTTGTGGACACCTTGTCTATTTTGTCTCCTTCAAGGACAGTGGACTTAACTATTGCTTTGACCTTGTGGTCAATTTCTTTGATCTCTGCAATTGAAGAGTCAAGATCCTTAGAAGCTTCTCCAATTATCTCATTAATTTTTTACTAACCTTTCCATATTTTTATAGCTTTCATCCCAATAAAATCTGTATTATTCTGATACTATTGACTCTTTCTTTATTCCTGTTTGTTTTCACATTACTCCAATATCCCATTTTTACCTATTGTATATATGGTTTATGCTCAACTCAATACATGTTGTTTGCTTTGTGTTGGCATTGTTTCCTTAATTGCCATATTATTTTTGGCACTTTGCACAGCCCCCTGTGAAAATATTAACAATAATTTGGTGGTTGTTGAAATTTGAATTAGAGAATTATAGGTTAATTGTGTTTAGATAAAGTTGTTACTGATCTGAATTCAAAACCTTAATGATAAACTTTAAGCCAATCAGGAGCCAAGTGATAAAGTGATTATTGTGACATAAAGTTTCATTAATAATTCTTTTATGTATGTGTGCCAATTAATATGATTAGCTGGTTGATTTGCCATTGTGTGCCATTGCTGCTGTGACAAGTTGTTGGTGGACTAGTGCTAACCCAGCAGCTGATTGGGCACTAGTCCACCAACAACTTGCCACAGCAGCAATGGCGTACAATAGCAAAACAACCAGCCAATCATATTAATTAATGCATGTGCATCAAAGAATTATTGAATGACCCTTTATGTCACAACAATCACTTTATCACTTGGCTCCTTATTGGCTTAAAGTTTATCATTAAGGTTTTAAATTTGGATCAGTAACAACTTTATCTAAACACAATTAACCTATAATTTTCTAATTCAAATTTCAACAACCACCAAATTGTTGTTAATATTTTCACAAGAAGCAGTTTTTGGGTGCTAAAAATAACTGTGTTCTGGTTCTAGATACATGGCATAGTAAATATATGGCTTTATAGAAGTAAGCTAAACATAAAGAATAAAACCAACTGCAAACAAAGAGAACATGAACAATTGAAATTCAAAAAAAGATAATATAAATAGAAAATGTTTGGCAACAGGGGGTTTATTGGGGCGGGGAAGAGTGATGCCTAGGAGGCAGAATAGCATGGGAAGGAAGACAAATAGGTGGTGCTGGCCTGGGAGGTCTGGGATTGGGTGAGTGGGGCTGGAAGGTGGGGGTAGTGGTGGCGGGGTTAGGGTAGGAGGATTTTGCGTGATGGCCGCCATATACCGCTTGTCATATTCCTTGTCTGACATTGCCTTAATTGGCTGATATGTGGCTGTGGCACGGGGTGGGAGGCGCTTATCCTTGTGTGATTGGTTGCTCATGTTCATGTGGAAAACCATTTGGGCAAACAAGTCAGCCACCATTTGGTGAACAAAGAGAGAATTGTGGTCAAGGACCCAGAGAGACAGGTTGTTGCAAGCCTGAAGGCGGTGCTCCTGTACTGTGTCTCTAATGTTGAAGAACACAATATCACCCAGATGTATGTCTGTGTGAACAACAGGGTACACAGAGGCCTGGTGCCCATGTTGCTGTATGGCCTTGAGGGCAGTGGAGCCACCCTCCATCTGGTGGCCCATGAAAACCTGGTGTTTGGAATTCAAGCTATCCCAGGAGTCAAGTAATCCAATGAGGATGTGGCTGTACTTGTTGCCATCAATGAAGTCTGGGTTTGTCCAATAGTAGACAAAACTCTTGGCTGAAACAGCAAGAAATGCACCAATGAATGTCTCTATTTGACCTTTTTCCTTCCTTTTTGAGTGGCGGCTCTTCCTTGCTTGCAAAATCATCAAAAGCTATTGATAGCTTATAATATGAGACAAACATGACGTCATCTGACATTCTTGTCAGGCATCAGACCAGGGTGTATTTGGTGGCAGGATCATAAGGGGAATAATCAGCGCCATCCTATTGGCCGCCGGCAAAATTGGTAAGAATCCGTATTGAAGCCACCTTTCCATGCATCCAGAGCTGCACCATGCGCTCAGACACCCAAATGCCATGGTGTGCAAGTTGCTTCTGGACCTGGGTCAAGGAAAGCTTGGGGTCCTGCTGGAGGAGATCAAGCATGACTGGGTAGGCTTCTATGATTTGGGACTCAGGGGCCTTCTTGGGCTTTTTGGCTGTCCCAATCAGATTCCCTTTGTTCATTAGGTTGTTGAACTCCCGCATTATGGTGGCTTGGGTAAATTTCAATTGGACAGCAATCTGATCCCAGGACAGACCCTGCAGATTCAGTGCCACAATTTCCTGGAGACTTTTTGGGCAGTGATGATCTGTTGCTTGGGGCACTGAGCCGCAGGAGCTGAAGCCTGATTGGCTGTATGGGGGCAGGTTGGGTGGTGGTGGGAAGTTTTTCTGAATCAGGGTTGTTGTTCTGATTGCCTTTTTGGTTTTCAGCTTGTGCGGGGTGGGTAAGGGAGGGGGTAGAGCTGGGTGTGAAGTGACTATTGAACACGTCAAAAGCATAGGGGCGGGGGTCAAGTACAGGTCAGCTTCTTCATTACCCACAACAAAGGCTTGGGTGTAGATGGATGCCTCCACGTTCTGAGCCTTGCCTCCATTGAAGCTGGCTTGGCTGCTGCTGTCTTGGCTTCTGGCGCCATTGAAGATATTGCTAGTAAAAACCATTGTAAAAAAACCTAGGATAAAATCATTAAAAGTAGAAAATTTAAAATTTTATTATTTATTTTTATTGTAATCACCATTCCATATTTGAAAGGTTCTCAAAACCATTATACACAAATAAAGATCCATGAAAATGAATAAAATGCCTCTGCTCCTAAATTGGATAGCTGTTGATTGGCTGTTAAACTGTTATACTTCTATTTTAGGCTGCTCATACTAAACATCTTGTGTGACTTCATTTTGTTTTGTGCTTGTTGAATCTTGCTTCTAGATTGCTCAAATTAGTTTAATTTCAGTCCTTCTGTAGGTGCCTCATATGAATCCTGATTGGATTATAATTACTCCAGAACAGCATCCATTCATCTCACTTGTTGCGTCAGTTCATTTTGTTTGTGGTTTAAACAATGCCACTTAATATTTGCTATAATTTTGTATAATGAGCTAGTAAAATTTTGTTTTTGGTTTGAAAGTTCATTTATTAAATAAATTTTTTGAATTATTTGAATCTTGAATCTCGTGCAACTTGGATTTTGTTCAAATCTGAAATAATTTTGTTTAAATCTGAGGTATTTTTGGTTGTCACCATAGCTTTTAAAACTACTGTATGTAAAAAGCACCCTTTACTATGAGAATATTTTTTAATTCCATAAAAATTAAAATTCTAATGAACCAAAAATAAATGTAACTAATAAATTATAACATCTACAAAAAAGAGAGTTAAAATTCAATTCATTATACTTTTTATAAGCACAACTGAAAATAGCTTGTACTTTAAAGATAAATTAACAAAATAAAAGATATTCCTTATAAAACCAAATTAAAACTGTAACTGAAACTTATTATTTATACCTAAAAATATTAGTACAATCCAAAAAATAGATAAGTATAAAAATTTGAAAGTAAAAAGTATCCAGGAAAAGCAAAGCAAGGTTTAGTGGGCTAATTAAAGCCACATGCAGGGACAGTTGCCACTTCCTTGAGGTATTTTTTTATCTCTGCCACATTGTAATTCTTTTTTACTAACTTCTGTACATCCTCCTGGTAGTCCTTTTGCTTGTTCTTCTTCTTTTTGGGGGCCACCTAGTTAGCCAAGTTGCAGAACTTGGAGACGTTTCTGGCTTGCTCCTCCTGTAGTTTGAGGGGAAAAAATTGAACTTGGGCTTGGCTCTAAAACTTTACTTCAGATGCTTGTGTCACACCTTGAGGCTGGACATTGTCTTTATCTCTCCATTCAGACAGGTGCTAAGGCAGTTCCAGGGTACAGTAGCCCCACTTTCCCTCTCCTGGCAGTCACCTTCTTACCGACTCACTGCTTATCAAAGTACTCAAGGTAACCCTTGAAGATGGCAGAGTGCTTTTTGACATAAGTGTCCTCTTGGATGACCTCAAATCCAAGCCTAGTATTCTCAGGCTTAACAAAAGCCAAGGTAGCAAACTGGGTGATTACAAAGTAGCACTTTTTTACTATCATTAAGAATCTTGTTGAAGAGCTCCTTCTTGCTCTTGGGTTGTTTGATGAAGGCCTGCCTGAAATAGAATAAGCAGCCCTGAACTTCTCCATTGAAAGTGGCCATAAAGGTTCTAAACTGAGCTTTCTCAAAGTACATTATAATCATCTTTGGCCTAAGTAAACGCGCATGAGCTAGCTGCTCAGTGGCCCAGGCAGACACATCCTTCTCAGTGTAGGAAGGGGTTTCTCTGGTGGCGTGGGTGGGAGGGGGAGCTTGTTAACAGGTAGGTAGCTTAAAGCATCCTTAACATTTTTAAAGGCTCTGGTGTATACTTTGGGCATAGCATCAGGCAGGAAGAAGAAGACAAGATAAATGAGCTTGGTGTCAAACTGCCTATACAATACCCAAAGCTGCTTAAAGATGGTTGAGCAGGTAAAAATGTGTTATTGCACAATCAAGTGATAGCAGTGTTCAGATGCTCCAGGTTTTAAGTTGTGGTGTAGTCTATGATCCTATCATTTAATTATAGCCTGTTGTCATTAAGCAGGAACCTCTTGTCATCATCTGTCTCCTTGAGGCTGTTGGAGAGCACCAGGTCTTTGATGCTTGTGGTACTCTTGATCATGGGGTTAGAGGCTTAGTAAATATTGCTAACAAACTTAACCAACTGATTGTGGGCTGAAACTCTCTTCAAGTTGGTGAGATAGAGGTTCTTTAAAGTAAGCACAACCAGCTGAGTGGCAGAGAGATCCTTTGAGGTGGGCATAATCTGCACCAGATATCACTTCAGATAGTGCAAGATGAAAGTACTGGGCATTGAGCAGGTGTAATTTCCCTTGATATTTTGGAACTTTTACTGGTACTTGTGTTGAGCTGCATTGGTAACAGGCAGTCCTCATATGTGTAGTTCCAGCTCTTGAAGCCCCAGCTGGCTGTGAGAATTAGGTAGCAGGTTAAGAGGAAATATAAACATGCTCTCAACCATAATAAAAATCATGGTTTCAACAATAACCAAAAGTTTGTCACTAACAATTCATGAGAGGCCAAAGGGGGGAAGGATTCAACTGAACATCAAAAGCAACAGCCAAAACCAAATAGCCAGATTAGACTAACAAATTTCAAACTTTATTAGAGTAGAGAATGATGAAGCAAGGTCTTTTACAACTCTTGCATTCATTTAAGAGATTAGATAGGATTGGGGTGGTAGATTGAATGTCACAAACTAATTGACCAATGATATGAGCAGATACAGATGCATTTCTTGAGACAGGAAGATCTTGACAAATTTTAAATATACATAGTCAAAAGGAAAACTGAACCAACTAACATCAGGAATATGATTTGGATGCAATTACCACTGCTCCTGGCTGCTCTTGCACATGATATTTAACCAGAGGTGTCTCTTGGGTGAGTTAGATGGGGGCATCTTTAGAATAATTCCAAAATATTAAATTGATGGCCTTTCTTGGGATTTTTCAGTAACCTTTTAGATAAATATTCAAACACAATTTGGTAAAAAATCCCAAGCATTTGGCAGGAATTGAAGTGAAGGCCTAAAAGGGAGGCGTAACTTTATACTGGCGCTATTACAACTTAATATGTACCCATTGGCACCTTGGCTGGCCCACCTTTCATACTCATGATGGGGAACTATTTGGACAAGAAGGAAGGAAACTTGAATTTTCTAGCAGGTTTGCAGATATTATTGACCACTATTTGGTCCTTGGTTATAGAAAGGTATGGCAGAAGCCAATAAAGTAATATGAACAGGGCTTATAGTCAGCCTCAGAGAAGCTAGAATTTAGGAGCTAGGAAGAGGGGGAGAAGGTGGATTGCCCTGGTGCTCCTTGGAGGCAGGAGACTTATTCCTGGTGGGGCTTCTTGATTTAGTGGCACTTCTTAGTTGGCTCCTCATCAGACATGGATGTGACAAAAATTGCAGGATAATAAGAAGCTGTCTCCGTGTGGTGGGGAATCACCCATCAAATCCACATAGAGTTAATGATGAACCACCAACGCAGCTTCAGATACCATTTTGTGAAATTTCCAAATGAGATACTAGGGGTAAGTAAAATAATTAACCCTAACCAGAAAAGCCCTAGATAAATGGCCTGCAAGAGAATCAGAGTGTCTTCAGCATAAAATTCAGGACATTGAGATAGCACATGAGTTTCATCTTTGACGGGAGTAGGAACAGCTCCAAGATTGACAGGCATTGAATTAACATTTGGCGGTGCCAACAACAAAGTTCCAACTGCAGGGCCCCATCTTCCAGTAATCATTTGGCTTAGGATCAGATTTTAGGGAATGTAGCGCAACAATCCAACTACAGGGTGCATCTTCAAAAGTAAAGTTAGACCAGGGAATATGTGATTTTTATTGAATAAATTTTGATAGAACTCAACTCTTAAGAGTTGAAACAGTGAAAATTACTCAATATATATCAAAAATTAATAAAAAGAAATACCTCCTGGATCATGGGCTCCTATTCCTTCCACATTGTCAAGTGAGTATCTGGTCCAGGTTGCAAAAAACCCTTGAATAACCAACTTCTGACAACCATGCTGATTAACAAGTTCATATCTGGTGACCCTTAAATTCCTTCAATTTATCAACATCAACTTACAGGGGGAAATCAGATTTGACCGGCAAACTGGAGCAGCTGTAACCCATTTTCAATCAACTGTTTGATTCAAATCTGTTAAATCAGTCAGTTTTTTAAAGATGTTCTTGCTTTCTGATCTTTTCTACTTGGCCAAATAATCCCCAGCATTATGGAACTTACCATGGCAATGGAGGTGTAGAAGCTGTGGGATGTCACAGCCCCATCTGATTCATCCTCTCCAGTGGAGTGAGCTGGAATCTTCTTAGGGGAGGGCTCTGAGGATGACTCCTTTCTGTGAGGAGTTTTGGGAGAAGTGTCAGGATACCAGGAGTACCGTGATGCTCCTGCAAGTGAGGGAGGATTAGAGGCAGGTAATGGCATGGCCCACCAGATGATGGGACTTAACTTTACCAGGCAGGAAAGGGCCTTCCCAGACACAGCCCAGGGCCCAGCTGCTGTCAAGGAAGAATCAATCAATCCTGTGAGCGCCAGGTATACCACTCCCAGGAATTGACTACTCTGGCCAGCAGCATCAGAAGTGGGTGGGGACAAGATGATTGGTTTGGGCATTGGAGGCTTCCATTGGGATCAAGTAGGCGGCAGGGTTGTTGTATTTCCTGTTGAATATCAAAGGGTATATAGTGATTGCTTTGCCGTCACAGACAATTTTATATGGATTCTTGGGAGTGTCCAGGCAGATGTTTCACTGTAAGTATTCCAAGGTCCATGGTTTGTGATTAGGGTTGTGAGGATACTCAATTAAGTGCACAGGGCCAAATGGAGCTTCAGGAGGGCAATAGTAGTCAAAGGCTTCTGTTTTTTCAGCTGTGGCTTGGCTATCAATTCCTGAAGATGGGTGCTGGTGCTTTGGTGATTGCAGATGGAAGAGTATCAAAAATATGTAAGGAATCAGGTGGGTGAACCAGAGGTTCATAATAACTTTATTTGGTAAGGATGCCAATAAAGAACTTTTCAGGTGCTTCTGACTTACATACTTACTTACATGCAAGTGTCTCTGGGCATTCTTCTGGTGCTATCTGTGTGACATGGCTTGGCATCTCAGGCTCTGCTATTAGTTGGCTGCTTCATGGTCATTTTTGGGGTCTTCAGGAATAGTTTTTTGGCTTGTTAGGGGCCATCTTGGCCTAACTGGTCATTGGTTCTGGCAGGTTTGGCTGCAGGGGCTATGGGGTCTTTTCCAATTTGATTGCCATTTTGAGACTGGCTTGACAGGCATTCCTAAGGCAAAAGAACTTGATTATAAAAGGGGTTCCCAATTGTGAACCCCAAATTACAAAATGGAGAGTGGGCTTGAACTGGGAGTTCTGGGCAGCTAAATTTAGCTTGCCCAGGCCCAGCCAAACCCACCAAGGCTTGGGCATAGCTTTTGGGGGGCATTCTGGGCCCCACAGCTACTTCCATATTAGGGGTGGTTCCTGCATCTGAATATTTGCTTTTTAAAGCAAATCCAGGTGCAGGCAAGCTCCTGCTCCCTGCTCCCCCTGCCTGATGGCTGGGAGCAGGTTCAAATCCCGCCATGGGATTCAAACTTGTTACATCTGTAACAGGCAGCCTTCTTATATGATGATTATTTATGTCTAGGGGATATGGGCGCCTTGATTGGGCGCTTTGTGCTTATGGGCTGCTTAGAATTATTTTTATAACTAATAAATAAAAAGGTCCAAAAACTATATTGATTAAAAAACAATGGTGTCAAGTATATGCTTCTTGGAAGTATATAAAACAAGATAAAGGGAAAATTTTACAATATAATGTTACTTTATTTGATTTGAAGATATAATATTATATAGTATCATGGGAAGCACTTTCTGTCTATGTAAGTCATGACAGTCATAGGGTTTGTCCAGGTAGTGTTTCTCTTGGGATCTGAAATGTTTTATCCCCATAAAATGTTAGGGGTGGTAGGGGTACTAACAATTATTTGATAGTCAAATGAATTGTCAGGGAATTGATTTCTTGAGAGGGAGTAATCATAGATGTTGTGACATAGAGTGTCTTCTACTTTGATACACCAGCCAGCATGATAGTTGTCAAGCTCATGTATCTGGTCACTTATTTAACCCTAGAGGAATGTTCAGAGATTATTAAGAGCTTAAATGAATACACTTGAGAGGCTAAGGAGTCTCTCTGATTATCTGAGATGAGGCAAATAGAAGATATGTTCATTATTGGTAGTCCATATTCTGAGTGTGATGGTTGGATACAGCGGTGGCCACAGTAGCCAGAAGTTGACTTTAGGAACCTAAATTCAGTTGGTGATGAACTAGAGCAGGTTGAATGAAACAATTACCCAAAACACCAATAATATATTTAGGCTCCATCAAGCTAGCAGGGAGGCCAAAGCTCAACAGAAATGAATATAGGTCTTCAGTGGCATATTGAGGATGGATGTCAGGGAGCCAGGTAAGGGTTGGGGTTGTTGCAGACACAGGCAGGGGAACCGCTGGGCCAGTTTGGAGCTCCCACCATAATATTAGTGCTAACTTGATGATGTAAGAGAGAGACTGGCCTAGCAGGGACCAGGGGCCACTAGTTGGGACCATGGAGCCCACCAATTCTGTTAGTGTAATATAAATTGCACCAAATATTTAGTTGTATGTGGTCTCATTAGCAATTCCTAGATTCTGCAAGCAGTTGAGCAGTGAGGTGACAGGAGGGGTCATAGAAACCAAATATGCAGATGGACAGTTGTATTTGTCCCTAAAGAGGTGGAGCTGTACTGTGTACCAGTAGTCTTCTCTGAAAAAGGTTTTGGGTTTGCAGGACCTTGCCAAGGAGCCAGAAAGGATGACTTTTTAAGGTGAACTCAGAGTGGGCTGGGTTCAAAGGGTATTCAGTGAAATGTATTGGACCAAACGGGGTACCAGTGGGACAAAGAGGTATGGGCTTGGGGTACATGGGTTTGCTGGCATGATGGCAGGGGCAGCAGGGCTTGTAGAATTTTTACAGAGGTGAAAGAAAACAAGTATAATATAATGCAGGGATTAGTTGAATCAAGGGTCATAACAGCTTTATTACTCAAGATGACAATGGGGTTTGGCCTTGGTCTGGTTGGTATTTATACTGCTCTGCCAGGTCTTATCATTAGTTCAAGTTTCTTGGGCTTGGGAAGACTGGTGCCAGGATTCTAGGGCAGGAAGGGTGGCATCAGGCGCAAGCAGATTTCCATTGGCTATCACTGTAGAATAGACTTCTGAAACTTTCTGTTTGTCAACTTGGTTATTGCAGTTGGGTGGGTTCACAGGGCAAGTGCCATTTCTTGGGCCTCAGGTGGATTTGGAGCCTTTCTCATTAACAAGGTTGGTAATTTAACCGCCCAACCCACCAGTTTTGCATGTTAATACTTCAGGCATCAGATGTGGGCAGGTTATTATTAGCTGTTACTGCATAATAGACTTATATACTTCTCTTTTCACAAACCTGGGTATTGGTTTTGAGCAGGTTTGCAGTGCAAGTACCATGTCTTAGGACTCAGACTGGTTCAGGGCATTTTCATTAAAATAGTTGCTAATTTTACTGCCCAGCCTGCCAGTGCTACATGCTGCAACTTAGGAGAAACCTCTGGTGTCAGATGCGGACAGGTTGCTTGTGAATTACTGTAGTGTTATAAAGGATGTTGATCCTGAAGGGTTCACATCAAAATTATTTTCAGGATTGCTCTTTAATGAACATGGGTGACTGTGGGGTTCCTGTCCACCAGTCCCCAAAGTGTGTCCTGGATCATATCCAGGGACCAGCTGGAAGGGATTGTCACTCTCTAGTAAGGGAAAATGTATCTCAGAAATATGTATAGGGGTCAAAATGGGCTTTTATTCACTCTCAGAAGGAAGATCCCCTTAGAAACCTTCTGGTATATGGCCTGGGGATCAATGAAATAATATGGATTTGCCAATACTTGGAGTCCTCCAACAATATCTTGGACTCCTTGTACTTGATCTTGGACTACTGCTCCTTAGACTTGGACTCCTACTCCTTAAACTTGGACTCTGGCACACGCTTAGGATCCAGCTTCTTATTCTTGGGCTCCTGCTCCGTTATCTTGGACTTCAGCTCTCTTTATAGCTCCAGTGGCCTTGTTATTCCACTTGTATAAGTACAACCAAGCTCCTGCTGGTGATCAAAAGGCTTCCAAAAACCTCTCAGCAGAAACTCAAAAGGCCTTGGAAAGACCCTGTTAAAGACCCAGAAAGACCCTCTAACTTTTCAGCCAGCCACCTTCTTATAGTGTCCTTTTCCCAATGGTTCCGCCTTCAAAATGGCTTTCTTCAGAAGCTTAAAACATTGCCGCTCACTTTTTCCTATAATAACTTAAGCTTACATATTTACTTTCTCAAAAGCTTAAAGTATTAATTCACTATTTCCTTGCTTATACTTTAAGCTTTTGGCTTCCAACCAATCATTTTCATCAGGAAACCTGCCGGAACTCAACCAATGAATGCAGAGCGCAGAAATAGACCATTTCTGAAGTTCCACCAGGATCCAACTAGGAAAACAATTTCCACAGCTCAAACCGCACAAATCAACAACCCTTTGCGCACCAAAGCGTTAACCAGTCCATTATTCCAGCACCAGTCTTCCCTGCATTCAACCTGAACCAATTTAAATAGTAGAATACTATTTAAATTGTTCTTTTTGAACCTCTTCAATGTTTTCCCCATATATTTACAAATATAGTAAAATCCAAGGAAAACATCCCACCAAAACAACTTTGTATCCAGCTCTCATAGCAACATACCTTCATCTATCCTAGGAACTTAATAAATAAATATATTACCCACACTTTTATCCACATTCCTTCTTGATTTTAATACTAAACCAAGGCAAAACATTCCAAATCTTACCACTTTGGCAAATCAAGTTGGCAAAATCTTGGCTCATTTCTCCGGACCACCAGTTCTTCACCATCATCTTTGGGTTCTTCAGCCAGCTCTTCAACCACATCTTCCAGCTCTTCAGCTTAACCAGCAAACAGTCCATCTTAGTCACAGAACACCTCCTTTCCAGTCTTTAAACAGCCTATCAGTCCTCTGGCTACTCCTTTATCATGACCAGCTACTTCTGCATCATGATCTTTGAGCCCTTCCACTTATCCTCACTAGGAACCATCTTGGTTCCACCTGCACAATGAACCATTTTGGTTCCAAACTTCAATATGAACCAAAATTCTTTCAACTAGCCTTCTCTGTGATCAAACAGTTACTCTCACTAGTCTTCTCTGCTGATTCTGTGAACCATCTTGGTTCTTTATCTCAGTCCCTGTTACCAGAGCCTGTAGACCCAAGTATGAGTCTACATTGAACTGGAATTTGGCTGGGCCCTTGCAAGTGGCAATCCACTTAGGCCATCTAACCATAGATCAATGTCTATGTGTTGTTTTTACTCACCCAGGTGATTAAGTCTGGGCTTTCAGTCGCAGAGTAATTGGCTCTACTTCCCAGAGGCCTGATCACACCAAGTTTTGCAGCTTGCTTCCCCAAGCAAGCCACCTTAGTGACACCTCAGAGCAAATCCATGCCCTCCAATGCTCACTTTGGGTTCTCCCCAAAGCTCCCATAGGGGTATAAACGAGGACACCCTAGCAGTCCTTTAGGTAGGGTGCTTGCTCATAGACCTCCTGTAAGCATATCAGGTTACATAGAGCCTTCAGAGCTCTTCCACTCCCTGGCAGCCCACGCTACCTGCCAGAGGTCCAAAACCTTCTCTACCTCAAACAGACAAAGTTCCCTGCTAGCTATCTCATTCTTCACCCTTTTGCAGCCACAGTTCTATGCTAGGTGAAGAACTCTAGCTCACATCAGCCAATATCTTCTGCTGGGTGGAGGCAACATCTGCCTCTAGTAGTCTTTACACCTACTAGCTAGGCCTTACTGTCCCTAATAGCCATCATTCCCTACTAGGTGTGACAGAAATCACTGGATAATATGAAGCCATTTCTAAGTGATGGGAAATTACCACCCAAATCCACATAGAATTGATTATTAACCATCAACGCGGCTTCAGATATTTTTTTGTGAAATTTCCAATTGTAAATCCAGGATTAAGTAGAACCAGTATTCATAACCAGAGTAAACCAAGATAAATGACCTTGTAAAGCATCAATTCATCTTCAGCGTAGAATTCTGGGCATTGAGAGGGGACACAATTTTCAGTTTCAAGAATGGGGGAAGGAGCTACAAAATTGGCTGGCATGAAATTAATATTTGGAGGCGCCAACAACAAAGTTCCAGATGCTGGGCCCCATCTTCCTGAAATGATTTGGTTCAGAGTCAGATTGTACAGAATATACTGTAACAGCCCAATCACAGGATGCATTTTTAAAATTTAAAATTTAGAACTTGGAATAATTGATTTTTATTGAGTGAATTTAGGAGGACTCAACTCTCAGAGTTGAAACAGGGAAAACTATTCAATATATATCAGAAAAATTGACTAAGCAATACCACCTGAGTCTTGACCTCCTATTCCTTCTACATTGCTAAGTAAGTATCTGGTCCAGGTTGCAAAGAACCCTTGTGTGACTAGTCTCTGACAACTATACTGATTAACAAGCTCATATTGGGTGACCCTCATATTATGTCAATTTATCAACATCAGTTTGAAAGGGGGAGCTGGTTTCAGCTGGCAGACTGGAGAAGCTGTGACCCATTTTTGATCAACTGTTTGGTTTAAATCCGTTAACTTGGTCAATTTTGATACAGGTTTTCTGGCCTTCCAAGCCTTCTTACTTGGACGGACAATACCTGGCATTATGGAATCTACCATGACACTAGGCCTCTACCTGCAACAAAAAACCAAACTTTTGCTTGGCCAACATTAGCCCCGCCTGCAAACCACCAAACATGTGGACTGTCACAGTGGCTATGTGCTTGGCCTTCTGAACTGGTGGGCCTAAGGGAACAAGGTACAGGGTTCAACCCTTGTTCTGGATCTTGCTTTAATCTTATAAGTGAACTGTTACTTGTGACAATAGAGTCCATGGATTGATTTCATGGCAAATGTATCAGAGTGTAAGAGAGATCAAGAAGCTATCTGTACTTGGTTGTAGCTGAGCAAGAACTTAGAGAGGGGGCCTTGAAGGCTCCAGAGACAGAACCATAATTATTGGTGTATGGGAAGGGTCAGATATGTTCTCTTTAAGAGTAGGTCTAAAAACTTCAGAGATCTGGGATCTTTTGTAGCCATAGGAGGAGGCCTAGAGAAAACACGGGAAAAATAGTAACTGAGGGGCTTGAACCCCTATAGTGAGCACCTTTAAGTCCTGTTAAAATCTTGAGGGCAACCTCCAATACAACATGACAGAAAAATTCATGATAAAATATTTGAGGTTTTAGTTAGCCAGTGGTTAACCTTCAGGGAAAATTAAGAATTAGTACCTTAATTTATTGAGAGAGAATATATTTGATATTTTTCTTTAGACAAAAAGAGGTGCTAAAAAAATATAAACCAAAAAAGAGGTGGGCAAAATTTATATTTATTATGAGGGATTAAATATTATATAGTATACTGTGGTGTAGATCACTGACTAGGCAGACAGGGAGGGAGCAATCCAGATTTTCCACTAGAATCAGAACAAGCCAGGTGGGAAAATCTGGAATGTGTGGAAATTAATAGGCCACCATTTATGGAAATGGGACAATCATAAAGAAAAATATGTGAAACCAAGAAGATCTTTTCACATATCATCACAACTTGCAGGGAAAATCAAAAGAGTTTGAATCATGTGTTTCACAACAAAAGGGGATGTAATTTTGGTTTAAGGTTAAGTCACCCTGATACCAAGGTTTTAATTTTATCAATTCCAAAAGTGATGTTTGGATTAATAGTTATATTTGATGGTGTTGAGGTGATTTTGTTATCAGCTTCAATATCTGATAAAAGCTTATCAGTGAGCTTTAAGTATACATGATAATACTCTTTATTTTGTAACTTGTGATGAGGAGCGGCTTCTGGGGAAGCTTAGAAGGTAGGTTTAGAGAAGAAGAGTAATTTTATTGGATAATATTTCAGGCTTATATATTGTGTGCGCTGTGGTGGGGATTCAAGTCAGATCAAATATTGGAGGTCATGTGTGAGTCAGATTAGGATAGCTGGATATCTGGACAAGTCATGGGATATTGGTTTGCTGCCATTTCAGGAATGTCGAACCTTTTATTGGATTGGCACCAAACCAGGCAATGACAGGATGTTACTTGTGTTGGTGACGGCCGGAATACTTGTACATCCAGCTCCTCAACACTTGTTTAGTTTCTTTAGCTGTTGTTGCCTTGGGTTCCGCCTGTATAATGTTGTTGATGACTTGACTGTAGGCTGAATATATGATATTTGTAAATCATCATTACAATAGGGTGGAAATCGTAGAGTTCAGCATGTCTGAAAATAGATAACTGATCGATTTAATTGGGTGGGGTTTAGTTAAATTTATAACTTGGCTTTGTGGATTTGTTTAGATATGATTGATGGCTGCGCAACCAGGGATTGGTTAAAGTTAGTGATGGAACTGGTTTGGTTGGATTTAAAGGTAGGAATTTATTCGATATATCTTTAAATAGATTATGGTTTCGCCATGGGGAGTAAAGCAAGTTTGCTCTGGGAATGGGTTTGGGTGCACATGAACATAAAAGAAATAAAGTAAGCTATGGGTTCGTTGACTTCAAGGTATTTGGCGAGCGTGCAGACAGCGGAATAGAGATCTTCTTGGTTGACATAAAGACGATGGTCGATGAGAGCTAAGAAGAACAGCTCTGACCGCGAGACTTCAATAACACTTACGCCTACCATCTTTGCCCAGCTGCTGTTAGGGATGGGCCTGTCAAGAAGGAACTTGGAGGCAGAGATGATGGCAGCCAAGAACATTCGTCGGCAGCACAGAGCAGCAGTCAATGGATGCTGGCCAGCTTTCCATAAGTGAAGACGCGGCTTCACCGCCTCACTTACCCGTAGGCAGTACATGATTGCAGTGTAGATAACTTCAGGGTGCTGGTGGTGCTGGTGGACAACCGCTGCAACAAATCTGTACAATGTGGCACCTCGCTGGTTCATGACAGGGTCTACTTCTTGTCCCCATATCATTTCAATGGCTGAGAGTGAAACAGCAATCAACTGTTCTTTGGTTGACAACTGTGCCTCTTTTAACTTCTGTATCAGTAAGATAAGGTCTTGGTAAGTGAAGGGGTCGTGTATGAACCTTTTGGTAGGTTGGTTTACGGCGCAGCTCCATTTCTTGTTAGGTTCACTCATTTAATTACAGGAGACTCAAGCTGCAACGATCTTATTTATAGTCACCTTCCTAAGGATGAAATATCCCGTATTCAGACTCTTCTGCGGCAAAATAATCAGTCCCCAACAAAGAGAACTCTATACTTTTCTAAATGACGTCATGCTGCCCAAGCCCTTGTTTAGAATAGTTTTAATTAGGGATGCTTCGGCTCAGCCTCGGCTAGTGTCCGGCTCTGGCCGCTTCATCCAAACCGGAACTATCTAATATTTAGACATACTTAAATAAATCTTTGACGTGGGTGACCCAAAGCCAGAAACTAGCTGGGGCTACCAGGGCTTGGTCGAAGCAGTGCTAGTTTTAAATCGAAGCGGCTATTAAAAATCAAAAAGTGTAAATGCTGCGCAGGCCCACCCATTTGAGAAGGGCTCCAAGATTTCAATTGCACATTCGAAAAGGCAAGGATTATTTTTAGCATTTATATCTGATGGGTTAAAGGCTTGGGGCCATGAACTTGAGCTGAGCAAAGTCAGCTCCGTACCGTTTAATCCAAGCATAGGGCTGTGGCGCTATTTTTCCAGCATGATTTGAAAGTGGTTTGCGGAAAATCTCCTTATCCAACCTAGAGATGGATCGGTCACCAAAATCATCACAATCTGTGTTGGGACTAGGGCTGCGTCGGATTTCGAGGGAATCTTCTCAAAGAAGATTCCCTCGAAATATTTCCTTCCACACCCACAGAAGGGTGTGGTTGATTCAGTTTTTTTAAAATAAAATTTTATATTTTTTATCTCCATTTTTTAAAATTTAAAATATTAAATTCAAAAGTAAAAGTTTTGTTCAAAAATAATTTTATTAAAAGTATTTTTATTGTATAACTTGAAAATCTGGAATGTAGAAAGCCTTCCGAGTTCTTCTTTTTTTATAGAAATTTTGGATTCCCCCAGTGTAGGGGAATCCAAAAGAAGAGGATGGGGAAGGGAGGACGGGACAATTATGGTATTTGCCATAATCATCCCTTTTTGGGCCGACGCAGCCCTAGTTGGGACTAGGGCTGCGTCAGATTTGAGACGAGTGGCTCCTTTTCTAAAAAGGAGCCACCATCTCAAATCTGAAGACGATTCCAGAAAATTGTCTAGAGTATGATTTTTCTGGAATCATCTCCATACACAACTACAGAAGAAATTTTTTTGGATTTTTTTTAAAATAAAATTTAATTTTTTCTTTCTTTCTTTTTTTAAAAATTAAAAAAATGTGAATTCAAATTTGATTTTCATTTTAAATTTATATATAGATCTGACTCGTCCAGAATGCAGAAACCCTTCTTCAATCTTTTTTTTGAAATTTTGGATTCCCCAACATAGGGTAATCCAAAAGACAGGTCTGGGGAAGGGAGAAGTGTAAATTCACTGCCACCTCTGGCTGTGGATCGAACCGTTTTTCCCCGCCGCACCAAGAAAGGGCCAAAAATTACAGCCAAGCCACTCATGTGAGAGAGGGGGGCTAAACTAACTAAGTTTGGCTCCCATCTGAGCAAAACAAACCACCAGGATGCCGCCCAGTGGAGAACTGGGATGGCCGCTCGAAGGGGGTACCACAAGGAGGACACGGATGACAACTGGGGCAAATATGCATTCAGTGCCATGCCTGTGAGCAACCAGGGCGTACGGGTAGGGGCAGGAGAGGGCATCACGGGAGCGCACAGGGGCTCCGAGCTGCTCTTCTCCAGGTCAGGAAAGGAGGGCATTGACACCCCTTCACCCACAGGAGCAAGAGAGGCATAGACAGCATCACCCAAATCTAGATCATCACAAGTCAAGCTCTTCACCACAGCCTCCCCAGAGTGGAAGAGGTTGCTGGGAAGGCTCAACAGGCTAGGAGGGTCTTCGCTCATGAGTCACACCAAAGAGGAGATTCTGGACCACAGGTCTGGAGAAGTTGACCACAGGAGAAGGAAGAAGGGGCCCAAAGAAAATACAACAAATTTGACAACTGGGAGTATCATAGTTGTGTTCTCCAGGGAATTCTGAGAAGAGTGGTATATTTTTTATAATAAAGTTTGGTAAGATTGACCCCAGTAGGGGTGACACAAGCTGGTAGTGAAAAACAACAGCAGAACGGGTCTAGGAGCCTTGGGGGTAGTTGCGGGCACCAGAACAAAAGCGTGAGCGGAAAGCGGGTTTGAAACAAGAAAATCAAAGTAAAACTCAAAGTTACAATAGATTTTATATTGAATTTCAAAGGAAAATCCAGGTTTGAGTCGTATTTTATAAACCAAAGCAAAAACCGAAAAGGACTATATGCTCAAGCTTCTTTGGAATGAGCCAGAGAAGAGGACAGGTTTGAACCGGGCTGCCTTAAGGTAAGCTTAACAGCCACTACTAACACTTCAAAATTTTAAACTAGGAAGACTCCAAACTGAGACTCCACTATTGAAAACTCCAAAAATTTAACCAAAAAAACCAAACTTTAATCTAATTGTAAAATAGACAAGCAGGGGACTGGGGGTCCCCTTGCTATGTTAAAAGGGGGGTTTGATCACATGATTTTTTAAGCTGGATCTGATTGGCCGGGGGAGAATTTTTTTGAGACAGAACCAGGAGGACTGGAATGTTTCAACCCAATTTCTGCGGGCCCATTTGATTGGCTGGAAGGGGTCTCATGGATTTGAGGTTCACTTGAGTTGCTGGTCGTCAATGTGGCCACCTTTGATTGATTGGTTCTTATAGTTTTTAAATGTGGACAACACCAAGCCAACAGGAAGTCCAAATTGATCAATGTTTCTTCCCAGGAGGGGGCGGCCAACTGGCAACGCATCCGCGGGGTAGGCCAACACAAACCTCTTGTCAACTGTATGCGCCAAATCCTCTAAAGAATTAAGGGGTTTGGCTGGGGTTTTCAGACCTTTCTTGGTGCGGTGGGGGAAGATTTTGGGATCCAATGCCAGAGGTGGCAGTGAATTTACAACTCAATTCTCTAGGAGATTTAGCTCATACTGTTGATGAGAGATTTGATCTGGCCTACCCTGCAGACCCCCCGGCTTTGGTCATCCCGGCCTGGGAAGAAACGCTGGTCAATTTGGATTATTTGTTAGCATGGTGTTGTCCTCTCTTAAAAACAATCAGGAACGCCCAATTAAATGATGCCACATCTATGACCAGAAAGTCAAATGAACCTGAAATTTTTGAGGTGCCTTCCAGCCAAACAGGTGGTCCCGCGGAAATTAGCTTGAAACCTTCCAGTGCTCCTGGACTTGGCCAGCAAAATTTCTCTTCCAGCCAATTGGATGCAAGTCAAATTGGTCATGTGATTATCCCCTAGCATCACCCCTTTTAACAATGCCAGGGGACTTTGTGTCCCCTACTTGTCAATTGTTCATTTTATTAAAGTTCTGTTTGTTGCACTTGTCTGTTTAATTTTGGTTGGACTGAAACTTAGTTTTGAGTCCCTATTACTTAGAAGATTAAAGTGTTAGTTGTCACCTCAAACCTTACCTTATACCCCCCTGGTTCAAACCTGGCATCTCTTTTGAGGTCTTCTAAAGAAGCTCTAGTGTATAGTTCTCTCCCTATAGTACTTTCACTTTCAAAAATCCTATTTGAACTTAAAATTTCAATTAGATTTCTATATAAAACTTACTTTATATTTGAATTTTCCCTGAATTTTTTGTTTCTGAACCTGCTTCTGTTTTCAATCACCACAAAGACTCCCAAGTTCATGTAAAAGATCTCCTGGGCCTCTCTCTGTTGTTCCTGTCCTGTTTTTACTTGTGACTACCTCTGCTAGCATATAAACTATTGCTTGTAGTTAAGGAAATCTCACCTTTCTCCTCCAAATTTTGCAAGGAACACAGCCATGATAATCCCAGCCATCAAATTTGCGGTGTTTTCTCTGGCGCCCTTCTTGCTGCTCCTGTGGTCCACCTTGCCAGACTTGTGGGCAAATATCTCCTCCTCTGTCCAATTTGTGGGTGAAGATCCCTCTAGCCTCCTCAATTTACCTAGTGGTCTCCTCCTCTCTGGCAAGGCCGTGGTGAAAAGTTTGACGTGTGATGACCTAGATTTGAACGTCATTGATTATATCCTGCCCTCTGCTGAGGAAGAGAGAACGTCAGTGTCTCCCCTTCCCAGCCTGAATGAGAGCGCTTCAGTTCCACTGAGGTTCTTGGGATTCCTCCCCCCATTGCTTCTTATGCCCCTTGGGTGATCACTGGCCTTGTGTTGATGGGATTAAATTCCTACTTCCCTTAACTGTCCCCAGTGTCCTCCTTCTGGTTCCCTCTTAGAGCGGCCATCCCAGTTCTACACTGGGCGGCATCCTGGTAGTTCCTTTCACTGGGATGGGAGCCGAACTTAGTTAGTTTAGCCCCCCTCTCTCACAAGGATGGGACAATTAAGGCAAATGCCTCAATCATGTCAGGATATCAACCCTGATCAGCCGGCTCACTAGCATTTGGGAACTGGCGGGTTGTGGACTGGGTGGGAAGGGCCCACCAAAGGATTGGTGCTAACTTAATGAGGTAGGACATTGACTTGCCCACCCACAACCATGGACTGGCTGCAGGGACAATAGTATCTATTACTCTCGTGAGAGTAATATATACAATTCCAAAAATCTTGTTGGTATGGTCCAGTGGGAGCTTGGCAGCGGAGGAAGACATTGGTTTGAGGGTGACGGGTGGCTCCATGTCCATTTGGTAGGCAGGAAGGAAGGTGTATTTATCTCTGAACAGGCGGGTTTGGTAACATACCAAGGGCCTTCTTGGTTGTATCTGGTTAAATCTGTAGTTCTGGCCAAGGGATCTCGGGCTAGTATGTTTTTGGTGGTGTAGTCCTTGTACTCAGGCTTTAAGGGGTACTTTGTGAAATGGACAGGACCAAAGGGAGCACCTGGCGGGTGGTACATAGCTGGCAGGCTGGCAGGGGGGTCAGATGATCTTTGAGTTAACTGGCAGATGACAAGAATAAAATACAGCAATAAATGAGGAAACTAAAATCTCATAACCTTTATTTAAAAATGACAATGGGTGTTGTAAATTGCGCAATTAGTGCTATTTTGATATGGCCTTTGAATTGTGATAGTTGCAAAGATTTGGCTGGGTTTGTGTTCAACTTTGGAAATCCTTTGCCTTCTGCAAATGGGTCTGGTTTGATATCCACCCATTCTGGATTATTGTACCTGTCTGTGGTTGATCCTGGTATGACCTCATCCCAACGTGACCCCCTCAGCCACTCTGTCTTCCTATTGAGTGATTACCGTCCCTTGTCAACTATTTAAAGTAGAATCATTACTCTAAAAAAGACAAGTTTATCCACATTTGCATTGGCATTTATAATATTCAAGCCTTTCCTGTCCTTTCTGCCAAAAGGACTTTTACATCTTGGTTTCCAGGAAATTAAGGTACAAGTCCTTAATTTTGCCCTGAAGGCTAATCCAAGGATAGCTTCAAATCTCAAATCTTTTGTTATAAAGATTTCCTGCCGTGTCCTACAGGATGTTGTCCCCTGGAGCCAAACACAACAAAATGGTGCTCACTACAGGGGCTGCAAGCCCCTTGGTTACCCTGTTCCCGCGCGCATTCTCTGGTCCTTCTCCCTTTGTTTCTGAAGTAACCAATCAACCCAAAGTTTCTAGTCCCCCTCTAGAAGAAGACATCACTGATGCCCCCTCAAATCCTATGGTATTGGTTATGTCTTCCGGGCCCGCATGGGCCCCCCTTCCCGCTTTCTCTCTCAATTACAAGCAAGCTCTTGCTGCCGCCTGCTCCCTTCTTCATTCTGGCATGGTAGCCATGCACTCTATACCTGGCCTCTGTCCTGGGTACATTTCTGAAGACCTGTACTTCTTCCTTTTGGACTTTGGTCTCCCCCCGCTTTGATGGAATCCATGGATACAATTGGTGTGTTAGTTAACCGGTTCATCCAGCCTGCCCTAGTTCATCACCAACTTGCCTTAGAATCCCAGAATCAAATATTGGATGCTGTAGCCACTGCCGTATCAAATAACCATGCTCAAAATATGGCCTACCAAGAATGGTCACACAGTCTCTTTGCTTGTATTTCTGACAACCAGTGCAACTCATTGGCGTCACAAAATTACCTAACTGCCTCCCTGAACTCCCTTTGTTACTTGCTCCCTGGATACATAAAGAATCAACTATGCAAATTGGATGAACATCAGGCAGCGTGGCGTGAGCAAATTGGGGCCTTTCTGCTAAACCATTGCCAGGATGTTGAGACTCTGGTTAGTGAGCTTAATCAGTTCAGAGAGCATGTCAACTTGCAACTTGAATTGATAGGAGCTCATGTCAATACTTGGGGCCACCACCTACTGCACCAGTACGGCCTGGATAAGGCTATGCTAGGCAACACCCTATACCAGGTGCAAAATTATGTGGATGAAAGGGTAGCATCTATTGAGGTGACTCCTCCTGCTCCTCCTGTCAAGACCCCATCTGATTTTGAAACCAAGGTATGGGAGGCAATTGCCAAACTCAAGGCTACCACTCAACATCAAGCTTCTGTGCAGAACCCCCCTTCAGTCAATCTAATGCCTGAGTCTCATATTGCCTCCTTCACTGATCAGGTGGCTACCTTATAAGGTGAAATCAAGTACTTAAGACAGCGCCTTTCCAACTATGAGGATTTTTCATCTGAATCTGAAGAGAAAGGTGATATTGTTAATACTTCTGCTCATGACAATCATGTTTGTTGCCCTGGTCTAGAAGGTCAGCCCCAGGTCAACTCTGCGTGTGCACTAGATCAACTTGCCAAAGTGACAAATGATGTAGCTGATAGGCAGGACACATTGGAAAGAGAGGTCCAAAGCCTCACCTGCTTTACCGAGACCCTAAATGGACAAGTTTCCCCATTGGTAACTCAAGCCACTTCTCTGGCTACTCATGTCAATGAGATTGCTGGCACCTTGGCAGTACAACAAATCAAGATTGACATTTTTGGGACTGCTGTTGCCACTGCCAGAGATATTAGTGGATAGAACAGCTCTACCTTGGACACTCTAGAGGAAAGCCTTTGACTCCTCTGGGCTAGACAACCTGCTGCTGAGTCCAAGTTTGAAAGCAATCCACATATTAACGTCCTCAACCCTGGTGAAAACAGTCAGTCCTTGTCCTCATCCATTGACCCAAACTACAAACCAACCTTCAAACAGATATTTGATCCAAAAACCTCTACCATTGCCGCCTTTCTAACCATTTACAAAACTGCAATGTGAAGGGCTACCAACAAGCTCAAGAAAAAACACATCCTCACCTGTCTCCATCCCACTTGCCAAGAAGTCATGGTCCCAGAACTCCCCTCCATTGTCACTTGGGAAGACATGAAGTGCCTTATTATTGAGGAGTTTGGAGGAGATCTCATCTTGGAGGTCAAGAAGGATGCATTTATGCACATTTCCTTTAAGCCCAAGGAAACCCTGGCTGAGTTTGCGGATTGTTTCTACATTGAAGGCCAACAGGTAATTGCCAGTTGCCAGTTAACTCCCCAGGAAGCCTACACGGCTTGCTCAAATGCATTGAAGGTGAACCAGCTTTTATGCCTACACTTTAAGGCACACAAGGATTTTCTCACTTCCATGAAGAGTATTAAGACTCTCTTACAAGACATGCATTTGACCCATGGAGGAACAGTGGTACGCAAAAATAAGGCCAGCAATGCTGGAACTACCTCTTGTATGCCGCGCATAATGACCCTGGGTGCTGGTGGACAGGCTAAGAGGAAAGGTTGTCATAGCTGTGGCCGAATTGGGCACCACTCATGCACTTGCACTAATCCTTGAGTGGAAGGCTGTTACCCCAAGGAACAGGCGGGAAAAGAGAGATCAGCTTAGAGACAGAGATGCTCTCTGCTGACCAATCTCCCCCTGATCCTCCGTCTGATGAGGAAGCTCTGTCTTCCTCTGACCCAACTATCCTTCATCTGTTTCACAATCTCTCCAGTGATTCAGAGCCTGAAGATTCTGATAATGAAGATTCTGATAGCTATGGCTATTCCGTCTTGGCTGTTCCAGAAACTATCTCTGTCCCATACAAGCTTTGCTCTGGAAAGACTACCACCACTTCCTGTGTACCTGCAAGTGAAGCTAAGTCTATGGTGGCTTGCCCTTACCTAGCTCAAGCCCATCAACCTCCTGTCTTGATTGATTTCTCTAAAGAAGCTGCCAAACTAGCCGACGCTTTCTTTCAAAATGTGACTGTATCTCTCCTGCTACAGAGTGTATATAAGGAGATTCCTGCATTACGGTGCATGCTAGCTAAATGGGAAAAGGAGCTAGAAGCTGCGCAAGATGTGTTAGCAGTCTTGCCCCCCTTTGGGAAAGATACAACCTGTGTGGAATTATCAATCCAAAAGGTTAAAATCAAAGCCATCCTGGACATGGGTTGTCCAGTCAATGTAGTATCTTCCAAACTAATGAAGAAACTTAAGTTGGCCCCTGACCTCAACTAGACGCAGTCATATGGCACAGCTGGTATGGCACAGACACAGGCCATTGGTGCCTACTCTGCTCTACCCATGAGGTTTGGGAAACTCCTTATTGCTTCCCTCGCTGTAGTCCTTGAGAATGAAAGCTATGACCTCTTGGTTGGTATGCAATTCCTCTGAGAATATAATGGGATTGTAAACTTACGAGATGGATACCTTTTGCTCTTGGGATATGAGGTTCCGTTGATTTTTGAGGAACCTCCACGCCTTCCAGGGAAACGTCTTAAAACTTGTGTGCTTGAGTACCCTGCGGGTATCTTCTCTCTCAAATATAGGACCCACTCTTCCAACATGCATACCCCTCCTCCTTCCTGCCCTGCAGAAGAAGGGGTACCTCTGCTAGCACCTGTGGCTATTACTATCTCCCCAGGCTCTTAAGTGGTGATTGATTCCCATATTTCTTATGAGCTACCTGAAAAGTCATTCTTGGAACTTTACTCACCTGAATCCTTAAGTTGCACAGAGCCCCACCTGTGTCCTGGGATCTTAGATCAAACCACAAAGAGCCTGTACAATTACTGCTTGCCAACCTGACGGCCCTACCCATGCAGGTGACCCAAGGCCAGGTTGTGGGACATGGTTGTATGCTGGGAGCAGAACAGGTGACCTCCCTATACCCCTTCAGAACTTTTAGTGATTTTAATCTACCTGAGGACAATCCTCAAGTTCTCTTGTTGTTCACCGCTGCTGATTTCCCCCAACTGTCTCCTGTTCAACAAAAAGATGTGTTGGACCTGCTCAATCAGTTCAGCAACATATTTGCCTCTGGTCCTACAGACTATGGCCTAGCTAAAGGGATCATCCATCATATTGATACTGGGGATGCGCCCCCTTTAGTGCAAAACCATAACGTCATAGTAGGGTGAAAGATGCTCAGGTGTCTAAAGAGCTCAAACAACTTCTGGACACTGGGTTACTAGCTCCTTCCCAAAGTCCTTGGGCTTCCCTGTTGCTGATTCTCAAGAAGATAGATGGCAGGCATTGCATTGTAATGGACTACTGCCACCTGAACTCTCTCACTGAGAAAGACTCATACCCCTTTCTCAGAATCAATGATGCTCTTAGACGGCTGGGTGGTTCCAAGTTTTTCTCAGCCATGGATCCAGCTTCTGGATACTGGCAAGTTGACTTATCTCCTAAAGATTGAGAAAAGGCTGCACTTATCACTTCAGAAGGCCTTTTTGAACCCACTCAAATGCCCCAGGGACTCTGAAATGCCCCTGCCACATTTCAACAGGCTATGGACTCCATTCTACGAGACCTAAAGCTCTCTTGTGTCCTTGTATACCTTGATGATATCACTGTGTTCAGCACTACCTTTACCAATCACTTGAAACACCTTAAGGCTGTTTTCATCAAGATTTTCAAAGCTGGGTTGAAACTTAAACCCTCCAAGTGCTCCTTCTTCAAGGAACATCTTGAGTTCTTAGGTCATAAGGTCACTCAAACTGGAATCTGCCTCATGAATAGTAAGGTGGAAGCCATTGAAAAGATGCTACCCCCCACAAATCTTTGAGAGGTTCAAGTATTTCTTGGTATGTGGGGATACTACTGACAGTTCATACCTGACTTTGCTGAATTGAGTGAACCCCTCATCCAACTGCTTCACAACGTCCCCTTTGAATGGACTGACAGCCAACAACAAGCATTTGAAGCGCTGAAGGCCAAGCTCAAGGAGGCTTCTATCCTAGTCTATCCTGATTATGACAAAGAGTTCATCTTGTACACTGACGCTAGTGGAGTAGCTGTGGGTGCTATCCTTGCCCAACTTGACAATGAAGGCGTGGACTGACCTGTAGCCTACTTGTCAAGGGTCCTCAATAAGCATGAGAAGAACTACAGCGTCACTGAGAAGGAATGCTTGGCCGTGCTACATTCAGTGAAACAGTTTCAACATTACATCTATGGGACCCACTTTACGGTAGTCACAGATCACTCCTCCCTCAAATGGCTGCAGCAGTTAAAGGAGCCTGAAGGTTAACTAACACGTTGGGCTCTGCGTCTGCAAGGATACAATTTCACTGTGATACACCGTCCTGAGGCCCAACATCAGAACGCTGATGGCCTGTCCAGAATGCCAATCCTAGCTATCCATCCTGCTGACGCTGATTGTCTATACAAGTTAATAGGGTATCCTGACTCTTGGACCACTGAGCCAGAGGACATCTGCTTGGCTTTAAAGACCCTATTCAAGGACACTGTTATTTGCAATAGGCAACTCTTCAAAAAGGTTAACAATACCTACCTACCCTACGTTTGCCCTAGCATGAGGATAGCCATCATCCTCCAAGCTCACATTGACACTGGCCATGGAGGAATAGCCAAGACTCATGATTGGTTGTGCAATAACTTCTATTGGGAGAAAATGCGTCTCCTGATCCCTGATGTCCTCGCTTCCTGTCACTCCTGTCAACTCCAACGCCCTTGCCTGTCCCAACACCAGTTCAAACTCATCCCCCCAAAGCATGCCTTCCACACTGTGAGTATTGATGCTGTTGGGCCTTTCCCTTGGTCTAGGTCTGGATGTTGATTCATCTTGGTTGCTTTAGACCACTTTAGCAAGTGGTTTGAAGCCAGAGCAACAAAAGATATAACTGCTAAGACCACAGCTACTTTCTTACTGCAAGCCATTTTCTATCAACATGGCTGCCCTCAAGTCCTGCTCTCTGACAATGGTACCAACTTTAATGTCTGTCTCATCACTTCTATTGTTGAAGCTATGGGAACTCACCAATTATTCTCCACGCCTTATAACCCCTCAACCAATGGAACTGTTAAACAAGCAAACTCCTCTCTGGTATCCATAATGAGAAAGCTCACGCTCTGTGACGCTGCCAACTGGGATATGTTCCTCCCTGCTGCCCTCTTTGCTTACCAACTCAGTAGGCACCATGTGACAGGCCAGTCACCTTTTGCCATACTGTATAGACGTGAAGCAGCTACCCCCTCAATCTTAGGACCCCCTTTGATTGAATTTGATACGTCTGCAAAACCTGAAGCCCATGTTAGAGACTTAACAAATTGTATCATTGACATCCAGGCAACTACATACTCTACTGCTTACAAGGTTAAGGCCCTGGAGCTCTCCCCGTCTAATGCTGCTAGAGCCCCCCTCACTGAGTATCAAATAGATGATCTAGTTCTCTATTTTCAGAATTGTACAGGTGGTAGAGCCCACAAGCTGGATTCCCTCTGGGTTGGGCCCTGTGAGGTCACCTTTAAGAAGGGTGTTGAGTATACAGTAAAACTGCTGTCTTCTGGACGTCCTTTTGCCCGTGTTCACTCTAAGTTTCTCTGCAAATACCACCTCCCTGTGTTCAATCTTGAGGGGTGAGATGATGTAAATTGCGCAATTAATGCTATTTCAATATGGCCTTCAAATTGTGATAGTTGCAAAGATTTGGCTGGGTTTGTGTTCAACTTTGGAAATCCTTTGCCTTCTGCAAATGGGTCTGGTTTGATATCCACCCATTCTGGATTATTGTACCTGTCTGTGATTGATCCTGGTATGACCTCATCCCAACGTGACCCCCTCAGCCACTCTGTCTTCCTATTGAGTGATTACCGTCCCTTGTCAACTATTTAAAGTAGAATCATTACTCTAAAAAAGACAAGTTTATCCACATTTGCATTGGCATTTATAATATTCAAGCCTTTCCTGTCCTTTCTGCCAAAAGGACTTTTACATCTTGGTTTCCAGGAAATTAAGGTACAAGTCCTTAATTTTGCCCTGAAGGCTAACCCAAGGCTAGCTTCAAACCTCAAATCTTTTGTTATAAAGATTTCCCGCTGTGTCCTCCAGGATGTCGTCCCCTGGAGTCAAACACAACAATGGGGGTTGATCTCGGACTGGCAGGTATTTATACCACACTGCCAGGCTTCACTTCCTGGTTGGTTTTTATGGGCTTGGGCGGGTTGGCATCAGGGGTCTCAGATGGCAGTGTGGCGCTCAGCACTGGTGGTTTGTCACTAGCCACTTCAGGATGAGAAGACTTCAAATCCTTATGTTTGTCAATTTGGGTATTGGATGCCTCTTCAGGTTCAGTGCCTCCCCTGGGACTTTGGGGGAGTTCAGAATAGCTCTCATGGAGAAACCTGTGCATTTTACCAAGCAAACCGCCGGTGTCAGGCGTTGGCACCTCAAGGAAATTCTTGGAATCCTGCACTGGTGGTTTGCTTGCAGAATCCTTCAGGACAGCTAAGGGTTCAGGTCCTGGCAGGCTGGTAACAACTTTATCAATCAGTAGTGGGTTATTGGTTCCCAGCTCATGGGTCTGGCGGTCTGCAAAGGGGTTTTTCCAGGGTTCAACTCTGGTTCTGTATTTTGAGATTTAGGAGCATCCAAATTGTCATTCCTGACAAATCATTCCATTTTTCTTCTGACGCAGCCCTAATTGTGACCAAGCTTGGCTGTCACAATTGGTTTTGTGGCTTTTAAAGTTGGGCACAAATTATTTTGTGACCTTCATGTCACATCACAATTCATACAGATTTGTTTTGTGTTTTTAGGGGGCAGGTCACAATTTAAACTGCCACATTTTGTACCCTGCTCCTAAAGTTTCAAAACAAATCTGCATGAATTTTGATGTGACTAAGCACAATCTCATGTGGCTTTTTGTTGTATCCAATCATAAGTATATAAACTATTCCTTTCATTTGAAATAGATATATATATATTTTTTGATTGGTGCTTTAATATAATTATCTAAAGCAAACAGTGGTACGTTCAGAGATATCATTGTGAGATAATGACAAATAAAGCTTTAATAAATTTTAGTTAAAAAATAAGATCCAACAACTAAACCTTCTCTAATTTTACATCACAAGCTCCCACACAAAATGAAGCATCTGTTTAATATTTAAAAACTGTCTTCCTTTTATATTTTGTGATCTACACAATAGAGTGAGGCAAAAATTGTGACCTACTCCAAAAGTTGCAGCACAAATTCACCCAGATTGTTTTGTGACCCTGTCATAGCCATAATTTTCCTGGGTGTGACTTGGCCTAAGTATTGCCTGCTTGCGGCAATTGTAGATTTAAATCTAAAAATTGATTTCTAGTGGATGGTGGCACAGGAAATTGGGTCTAAGTGTGGCGCAGATGCCCCACACCCAATTTTCCCTCCCTTGACCTGCTGGTCTTCAAATCCTGACCTCAAAAGAGATCAGGTAACAGCTTACAGTACCACCATTGGTGGTACTGTAAGCTGTCTAAGTATTGTGTACAAGGAGGCCACTTCATCATGATGTACCCAAAAGCTTTAAGTAACAATTGTCCCTATCAAACTACCTTAGTAGTTTGATATTTTCCCCAAATAAAATATCTTGCCTCATGATTCACTTATTCCAATATTTCTCAATCAGATTTGTAATAACCATATTACTAGATTCTGCCTTCTCACCTTTGCAATTTCCTGGGAATCTTCCTCCTCCTGCCAAAATGATCCTTGAAACCCGCAAAATTGAATATGAACCTATATATGTTGCCTTTTCCTTAACTCTGAGTCAAATAAGGTCTTCTTGTTGTATCTATACATAATCTTCTGCTTCAACTTTCCTTATTCACTCTTTAAGGGTTACCATTTTCAATTAAACACACGCTGTCACCTCCTCATTGGTAATGACATCCTAATTTGGGTGTACATTTCCATTTTGATCAATTACAATGAGCTCTCACTCTACTTAACCCTGACAGACCCAATCCAAAACATTCAAAAATTGGTTTTATGACTCTGTGTTCACACAATTGCCGCTCCCATCCCTACCCTAGTTGTGTCATTACTAAAAAAATCCTGTTTTATGTTTTATCCAATCATAAGTATATAAGCTGTTCCTTTTTATTGAAATATATATTCATTCATTTATCTAATTAAATTTTACTATAATTAGCTAAAACAAACTGTTTTTCATTCAAAACTATCCTTGTGAGATAATGGTGGATAAAGCTTTAATATATTGCAGTTAAAAAATAAAATATGACAACTGAACTTGCTCTAACTTTACATCATGTGCCTTGCACAAAATGAAATCATCTGTTTCATATTTGGAACCCACCTTCCCTTTATATTTTGTGGCCTGATCTAAAACCTTATTAAAAACGGGGTTTCAACTCTTTTATCACACAATTGCTGTGACTATAGGACACCACATCCAGGTAGAAGGCTCACTGGTCTTAGCAGCCAACATAGGTTGTTGGGAGGAGGGTAAGGCCCACCGTAGGAGAGGTGCTAACTTGAAGAGATAATAGGCTTAAAAGCCTACCAGGGCCCAGGGTCCAGTGGTGGGCACTATGGTGTCAACTAATGTCATGAATATTCCTGACATCACCTTGGTTCAGGACAATATTTTGTTTACAATTGGACTTGATAAACAAAATAAAAAATTGCAGCAGTTCCCCCTTATTAGTGAAACTGCCACAAAAAGCCAGGTTAATAAAACAAAATTTAAAAATTGTGATTTTAAATCCAACAGGTTTTATACCCCGGCCGCCAGGTGCCCGCCGCCAGCCAGCCAGCCCCTGCCCACCCACTCCTGCCAGCCAGTTCCCCAGCCAGCCCGCCAGATGGGGAAATTGCCAAATGGGGAAACCCAAAAAGGCAATTTATCCAAACCCAAATTGAGGGGAACTGCTGCCCAAATTTGGAATTTACCAAATTTGGGAGGGGCTGACAAGCTGCTCAATCCACCCATTCCTGCATTAACTGCAGAAGTCAAATTGGATGCATGAAAGCATCCAATGATACACCAAATCAATGCAAGCCCAGAAGTAATAATCCATTGCCTGAACACCACTTCCAGTTCCCCCCCCAAAAGGGAATTCCAGACAACACTAAGTGTTTGGGGTTCCCTGTCCAGTGTTTTACTCTATTCATGCCCCACAAGGATGATAGTATATAATAAAGCCAATTCACTTGATGATAGTTTGTGCTATCATTGAGTGAAATTACCCCTCAATAGTATCACATAAATCAATCAGAACTTTTACTCTACAAGAAAGTTAAAGACACTAAGCTTTGTCTGTCCTTTCCCAGGATCAGAAGATGAACCATTTAATCTTCTCAGCTGTACTCACAGCCTGCCTAGAGATTGGGAGCCACCAATACAATCACCAGCATGGGCCGTTCAATAAACCACCCGACAAGTACATCTACAAGGAGACAGCACAGCTAAAATCCTCTGAGCAGTACTCCTGGCCCACTCTGGTGTCGCCCTGCTCCACCCAGTCCATAGCTATATACACCTGTGTATACTACGTACTCATGTATTTTGCCAGTAATTTTGGACACTATAACGTGCACGCCAAGGTCTTTTGATGGATGATGACGGTCTATTGCATTGTGACGGTGCTCACAGGTTTCCAAGTTGCCAACTTGGTCCCTTATTTTGCTAAAGTACTCCCCCAATTGTTGGGTCTTTATAACTAAACCTGCCAGGATGATGTAGGCTATGCCTGCATATTGGTTGGCAGAGGGGGTGACAGATCTGGGCTGGGGGGAAAGTGGTCAGGTTTGGGAGTAGGAAGTGGTTCTATTTTGGTTTGGTAGGCAGGGAGAGGGTTGTATCTTTCACAGAATATTGTGGGGAGATGCTCATACTAAGCTCTTACATTATAGGCTTTTTTTGGGGGGGGGGCTCTCAGTTGAGCCAGGCAATCAAAATAGATTATATTATCCACAGTAAACTCCTTGTATTATGTCTTAAGTGGATACTCATATAAATGCACTGGGCTGTGAGGTGCATCTGGATGAGAATAAATTGTGGCCCAGGTACCTGGTTCTTCTGCGGGCAGGCAAAACAATGGGCTAAGTTTTCTATTGGTACAGTAGTAAATTGTAAAACAACCAAAAACAGAAATAATTGATAGGACCAAGGTCCCATAATCTCATTTATTTCAAAATAGTGAAACCAATATAAAGGGCAACTTCTGGGTTTAAATAGCAATCTGTTTCTGAGTTTTGGCCTGACTCTGATCACATGCTAGCTGATTTTTTTTATTTCAACCAGGCTGAAAGTTTCAGAGCCAAGGTACACCCCATGATGTGCTATATCCACTTGTGAAATGATCTTATTCTTATTAAAGTTGACAGTTTGAAGATGACTCCTTTGTTCTCCAGCATGTTTCCCTCATTTACAGCTTCTGGGCCATTGGCAGACGCCAGTCAAGTGGCCTCTAACTTAGTGAGTCAGATAAACTCTGGTGCTGCCTGTTTATTGGCTAGCCGCAAAAAACATGGATGGGCGACCCAAGTGCCCATGGGATCAATAGATTTATTTGAGAAGGGTTTCAGGTTTGATTCTGATATTTGAAGTTTGAACTCTTCTTTGGGAGAATTGTCATTCATGACAGTGACTTTCCCAACCCTAATCCAACCCAACCCAAGAGGTGCACCCAATCACTATTTTTGTAATGATATCTTTCATTTTTATTGGATGTACCTCTAGAATAAAGGAAAAGTGTTAAAACTTAATCAGCAATAAATGTAAATATACACTTTAAGTGTTGTTTTGCCAATCTTTTTCTTTCAGCATATCCCTGACCAAGAGAAAAATAACATTGATCCTTCACAGCATGGGCTATTTTCCTACATGGTAGGACCAAAGATCATTTCAAAAATGCACCACCTAGCCCAACTTTATCCCACTAAGCTAAGGCTGTAAAAACCTCAAATTCAGGGGCAGGTTGATATCCAGCCAATTGATTTCCCTACAACTGATTTTCAGCCTTTTTGGTTCAACTATAGCCTTATCTGTATATCTTTTTTAGATCTAAAAATATAAAATAAGTAAATATACTCTTATAAATATCATTTTTTACTATTGAGGTTCAATTGAATTATCATATAAAGGGATAATTTTCAAATTTTAAGGCTGTCAGGTGAAAAAAACCAAAAAAATAAAAAGTTTTGATTGTCATTCTTGTTAATAAACTTGGTTGTCTTTAATTTTATCATTATGTCAAAGCAAAAAATATGTATGGGGAGAGATTTAGCTAGATTAAAACTGACTAAGAATCTGCTATAAGGAAATCACCCTGCCAAATATCAACCTGCCCTCAAATACAGGAGCATGCCCTGCCAATTTTCTTTCTCTAAACAAGTTTTCCAACAAAAAGCATTACACTCTGTCTTTCTGCTATTCTGATTAAATACATGTAAAACCCCAATTTTCAACAAAAACCAGAACCAATCAGCTGCTAACTTTTAAATTTAATAAAATTACATATTGAAGTAAGTGACAGGATTTCAAGATATTGGCTAATTGACAGATTATCCAATAACTCCAGGGTGCAGCTATGAAGCCTAAGAACAGGCTCAACAGAAAACTCCAGCAATCAGGCTGCAAGATCAATGGGTCAATAACCAAACCACATCCTGGCACTGACAAAGTCTATGTTCCTAATTAATTAATGGAACATGCATATATTGTACAATATATTTGTCCACCTCAACAGGCATCCAAATATTAATCTCTTAATAATTACTACTCTAAACTTTAATTATATCCTAGAACAGTTGGGACGTCTTATGAACCATCACCTGCATTAAATCTAGAAGAGTCTATCATGGATTGAGCTGCAAGGCCAAAAACTGTAAGCTGAGCAAGTTGTCAAACAAGCTTTCACCAAAATTATTCCATAAAAGGCTGCCCCCTGCAGCTTTTTTCTAATGCTACTAAAATGTAAGCAGATCCAGAAATGATGTGGGTGGGTGGGTGGGCCACCTTAAATCCAGTTCTTTAGAATAAAAGACAGTGATTCTGTACCAACTCAATGATTGATCCAAGTCATCTATCCCTAATGTTATCCTAAAATATGCTTTATTAGTAGTGCAAAGATAGTAATCTCTTCATTTAGTACTCCTTCTATTAGTTTAGCTTGAAAGATTCAGCTATTAATCTTAACGCAGAAGTAAGATGTCAGGACCATCTTTTATGATGTTCCTAACACCCATTGTATATCATAGGCTTATAATTATGAAGATCTTAACCCTGGTATTTCTAATGATGATGCTTATGCAATAAGTGGTTTATGGGGGTCTACATAAAACGTTGAAGTTAATAAGTTAATTGTTAATAATAATCATGAATTACCTGTTACAGTAGTTTTAAAAGCTATGATGACAACCAAAAATACTTCAGATTTAAACCAAATGATTTCAGATTTTGGCAAAATCCAACTTTCAAGTAAAATATACACTCTTTAAACAGGGTTTATTGGTGTTAATGGGCAAAATGAGTCAACACAGCAACAAAGGGCTCACGCGCAAAGAAAAACCATTCAAAATAAAATCTGAAATACATTGATTCACAAACAAAATGGTGTGAGTTGACTTTTGGTGTACATATGTTTACTATGTGAATCAGTGAAAAAATACACCCAAGCAAGATGAGTCAAAACTCAAACTAAAAATGAAAGACAAAGGCAACCTGCTACATAAACAAAATCACTCACTAAATGTGTGCAATAGATTGTAATCATGAATGATACCAAGGTATCTAAAATAAGACACAAGATCTGAAACATAAATTTTAAAAATATTATGTTGGGTATTTGAATTTGGCAGTAAAATCTAGGAAAATGGTTGGATCTTTTTTGAGTATTCTAAAATGGGCGTTGTAAAACCAAAAACAACTAATTAAGAAATAAAAAATCTATAATTGGGATATTGGGTGGGAAAAACTCTAATTAAATATCCATATTCAGATAAAAGCAAAAAATAAAATTAGGGTGTAACTTATTTGAAATTTATTTAATATTTTATTAATTTTTAAAATTGAAGGAACACAACACCAGAGTACCAATGCACCTGTTGTGCACTGCGGTTGCAGTTGCCCCTGCGGGTCAAATAATAGAGTTAGTACAGCCCAAGTGCCTACTCAAGAAGGAGACAGTGGAGGAGAGTTAATAGTGACGCTGCACTTACAAAGCTGGTTCAAGGAGCACAAGCTTCTAGTGTCATGGCCTGGGTGACTCCCAGGGGAACCTTTGGTCAAGGGGAAAGTCCGAGCCTGGAAGGCCCAGTAAATGATGGGGGCCATCTGCATCACATAATTGGCAGCAGTAGCCCAAGGACGCCACACTCCCATGTGGGGTATTACTTGCTCAGTGAGCCCCAGCATGGTCAAATAGGCAAATCCAAGCTTGCTGTAGTCATATGATGAAGCAGAAGGAATGAGAGGAAGTTCTCCTGTGGCGGCGCTCATGGTCAGGCTTGGCTGGGCAAGTTGTTGGAGCAGAGGAACACCAGGAAAGGAGGGGTTCAGTGTGGAATCAGGAATTATTTCTTGGTCCAGCACTCTAGGAGATGGGGTTAAGGCTGGTGGTGGTTGGTTGGAGGCAGCTAGAAGTTGCTCTGTTTCCCAGCGCTGGTGTTGGTACTGGAGGTACTCTCTGTTTGAAAGCACCAGCAGTATAAATTTTTTAATGATGTAATAAACTCCTGCAAAGTATAAATGCTCAGTGTGCATTAATCAACAAAGTTTATTAGATGAAGATGTCAACAAAGAAAGGGGATGCCAGTGTTTCCAGCTATATCCTGCTGGGAAACTGCAATTGGACTTACTGTAAACTTCTTATTGGTTGTCAATGGGCTATTCTCAAGCTGGGCCCCATTGGTGACTCCTGATTTGTCAGTTAGATGGATCCTTTCATTATTTTTGCCCTGGGGAAGCTGGTAGGGGGATTTTGGTCCATTTGGCAACCCAAGTCCCCAATTCTGGGTTTCAGAGGATGTGGGCTAATTAAAATCTTTTTTGCTTGTCTTTAGGATGGTTTCCAATTGCCCCCAGGCTTGGCCTTGACCAGGGTTCAATTCCCCACTTGGAGTTAAAGTTTCCTTTGGGTGAATCTGCGTAATCAACAGTGTGATTGATCAGTTGCGCAATTGCTCAATTGCAGGCGTTGAGCCTATGTAACATAGGGTTTTGTCTGGCCCATTCTGGGCCCTGACATCATCCCCCACCATAGTTGAGCTCTTACAGCTTAACTCTGGATGCCCGGTCTTGTACATAGTCAGGAGGTCACTAGCATTGGCAAGGTTATCTTCAGGTTCCCAGGTATTCTCTTTGGGTGGGTAACCTTTCCATTTGATCAAGTAGTGTAGTTGTTGATATATCATCTTGTGGTCTAGAATCTGTTCAACCTCATGCTCTAGAAAGCTTCCCACTTTGAGCAGGGGAGGGGCAGTGCAAACAACTTGATGAGGGTGTGAGGTACCTTTCTTCTTGCACAATAGTGATTGGTGAAAGACGTCAAGGATCTTTCAGTTAGACGGGAGCTCTAATCTGTAAGCTACTTCTCCTATGTGTTGCAAAACTTTGTATGGTCCTGTTTTCCTAGGTCTGAGGCTTGCACATGGCGCTGTAGTCTTGATATTCCTGGCGCTGAGGTAAACCATGTCCCCAACTTCTATCAATGGTCCAGGGCTTCTCCTCTTGTTGGCAAAGTCTTTGTAAGTCTGTACAGCTTGCTTCAGGTTTTGGGCACACTCTTCTTGGGTGGTATGGATGGTAGCCACCCAATCTTGTCCCTTGGGGTTGATGGACTCTTCTGTGGGAAGGTGGTCCCAAGTAGGATCAAATCTGTAGTTGGCCTTGAATGGAGACATTCCTGTAGAACTATGTCTTGATTATTGTATGCAAATTGCGCCATGGGTAAGTGTTCAGTCCAGTTGTCTTGTTCTGCATTAACGTAGCATCAGAGGTACTTTTCCAATACTTGGTTAGCTCTTTCAGTTTTTCTGTTGCTTTGGGGGTGGTATGCTGTGGATAGTGATCTCTTGATTCCCAGGTCTTGTAATATTTGGGCCCAGAACTTGGATGTAAACTGGGGGCCATGCTCAGAGATAACTTCCTTGGGTAAGCCATGATTCATGAAAATGTGGTCCCTAAAGAGGGTGACAGTCTCCTTGGATGTCACGTGAGTGGTGGTAGGAATAAAGTAACCCATCTTTGTGAATCTGTCAACAATTCCAAGTATGGTGTTGTAGCCTTTTGACTCTGGGAGCTCTACTATATAGTCCATAGATACTGACTTCCAAGGGCCTACTGCAATTTGGAGGGGTTGGAGAAAGCCTTCAGGTTTTCCTTGCTTGGGTTTAGAGCAGCCACATGTTTCACAACTATTAATGTATGTCTCTATCTCCAGATTCATTCTTGGCCACATGTACGCTTTTTGGATACCCTTTAAGGTCTTGGTGTGGCCCAGATGTCCAGCCATGGGGGAGTCGTGGTACTCCTTCAGAATCTCCAATCTCAGTGAACCTTCAGGTATGTAGGTTCGTCCATTTAGTTTTAGGAATCTTCTGTGTAGTGAATAACATGCTCTGTAATATTTTCTGTCAATGTTCTCAGCTAAGTCTTTCATGATGGTAATACAGTGCTTGTCCAGGGTCTGAGCATGCTGGATTTCTTCTTTCCTACTAGCCATGCCTAGGAATAAGAGCATGGGTTCCAGTATGTGTGGAGATAATAGTGATTGGGTGTTGAACTCCTCTATCTCTTTGGAACTGGGGAAGAAATCAGCTCTTTGACTCAAGGCGTTTGGTACAATGTTTATCTTCCCAGGTTTGTAATTGATCTTCAGGCTGTAGTTGGCTAGGAATAGTGCCCATCTGGCCTGACATTGATTGAGTTGTTGTGGTTTGAAGAAGTAAGTCAGATTCTTGTGGTCTGTCATGATTTTCACTGGGTGGGCAGCGTCACAAAGGTATCTTCTCCAATGTTTCAGGGATTGGATAATTGCCAGCATCTCTTTGTTGTATATTGGGTAGTTCAGTTCTGGTGCAGTGAACTTCCTGGAGTAGTAAGCTACAGGGTGAAGCTTACTATCATGCCCCTCCTGAAGCAACACCCCCCAAGGCAAAGTCTGAGGCATCAGTTTCTACCACAAAGGGTTTAGCGTAGTCAGGCATAGCAAGGACTGTTGCAGAAACAAAGGCTTCCTTGAGTATATTGAAGGCTGTACATGCTCTATTGTCCCACAAAAAGGCGTGCTTTCAGAGGTCAGGCGGGTCAAGGGAAGGCAGATGGAAGAAAAATTTTGGACAAACTCTCTGCAAAAGTTTGCCAGACCCAAGAAGCTCCGTACTTCCTTATGGTTAGTGGGCTCTGGCCATGATGTGACGGCCTCAATTTTGTCTGGTGACATGGCAAAACCTCCTTTCAGGACATGGTAGCCAAGGAATTCTACTTTGTCTTGAAAGAATTCACACTTGTGTATCTTTACAAATAATCCATGGTCCTGGAGTCTCTGCATTACCATTTTTAGGTGTTTTGTGTGTTCCTTGGGAGTTTGGCTATAGATGAGGATGTTGTCTAGGTAGGCTACACAGCACTGGTCCTTGAGATCACCAAGCACTACGTATACCATGGTTTGGAAGGTGCTGGGAGCATTACAGAGGCCAAATGGCATAACCAAGTATTCAAATAGCCCCTGTCTTATTTTGAAAGCCGTTTTTTATTTGTCTCCAGGCTTGATATGTATCTGATTTAAGGCTTCCCTTAAGTCAACTTTGGAAAAGATGTTTTCTCCAGAGAGCTGATCTGAAAGGTCTTCAGCGTTTGGTACAGGATAGAGGTTCTTTACAGTAATCTTGTTGAGATTTTGGTAGTTTACACAAGGCCTCAATTCTCCACCCTTTTTCTTGAAAAACAGCAGGGGAGACAAACAAGGGGATTTGGATATGTGGATGTAGCCTTTCTTCAACATGGTGTCTAGGTATTCCCTGAGAGCCCCCTGCTCTTTCATGTTGCATCCATATACAGGGCCATGTTTGGGCTGGGTTCCAGGGATCAAGTCAATAGCATGGTCAAACCTGATGTGCTTGGGGAGAGCTGTTACCATGGTCTCATAGAACACTGATTTCCATCTCTCTAAGCAGTCAGGTATTTCTCCTTTGCAAGGTGCCACCACCATGCTGTTCAATAGGGGAGATGTTTGGGTGGTCACATAGGGTAGCTTTCAGGTTGTACCTGCATGTATAAATTGCACCTGCTGGCTGGCATAGTCAATATTAAACTCATGCTCTACCCACCAATCAAACCCCAACACCACAGTTTGGGGCAACTTGTCCATTACCAAGAATTTGACCTTGATCTGGGCAAGACCCAGCTTCATAATAACACTTCCTTTACTCTCAAAGGAGTGTCAGTAGACTTATTTCCTAGGGTGATCAGGGTGGGTTTATCTTCCAATTCTAGTCCCAATTTTTCAGCTAAGCCTCATTCAATATAATTGTGGGTGGCTTCACTGTCCATGAGAGCTGGTATCTTCAACTCCTGGTCTGAATACAACAAGGTGGCTTGGATAATAGGGTAAGACTGAGAAGAGCTTTTTATTGCAGAAATAGTGGGGTTCTGGGCAATCGAGCTTCTTTTAGGGCAGTCTTTGGACAGGTGGCCATTCTGATGGCAGTAGAAACATAAGCCTGCTTGTACATGGCTCTGGTATTCTTCCAGGGCCATGTTCAGGCAAGGGCGTGCAGCAGTTTGGTTTCCTTGTGGCTGGTAGTTTCTAGGGGGCCCCATACTGTTGGGGATGGCTGAAATCCATCCCACAGGCAATGGCTAGGAGTTTGTCCTTGGGGAGGTTGCAGCAGTGATGGCGCATCAGGTTGGTGTGGTGGTTATTCAGGCCATTTCTTAAGTGCAGGCCAGAGATGCTGTCAGGTACTTCAGCAGCTGTAGCACGTCTCAAGAATCTCTGGATGTAAGCTTCCAGGTCATCTCTACCTTGTCTCAGGTGAAGAAGGCCCATATATGCTTGTACTTTTGCTCCTGCAGGGGTGGTGACACTATTCATACGTTCCAGGAAGGCCTCATACAACAAGATCAAGTTGGGGTCCTCCTCCAGCAAGTTGAGGAAAACCTCTCTGGCGTCATCTTTCAACTGTGCTGCCACCATCATCACCTTTTAGGCGTTGTCACAATAGTTCTCAGGATGGGCCCTGAACAGGGCGTTAATCATGACCATGCCTTTCTTGAAGCTAGCTAGGTCCATCTTGGGTAAGTCAGAGAAACTGGTGGGTGCGTAGGCGTTCTGGTTTGAGGTAGATATGTTGACGTTCTGTACTTGTGCAGTACTTGGGTGGGATTCAGGTCTAGGTTTGTTGTGAGCAAATGTGCAGCAGGTGCAAAACTGGTAGGTTTAGTAAGCTGCAATCATAAAAACAAACATACAAAGTGCCCCTATTATCAATTGAATATAGGGGCTCAGGCTTACAAGTTTGGATAAGGTTGACATACTGTCATGGCCTGGGTGACTCCCAGGGGAACCTTTGGTCAAGGGGAAGGGTCAAGCCTGGAAGGCTCAGTAAATGATGGGGGCCATCTGCATCACATAATTAGCAGCAGTAGCCCAAGGACGCCACACTCCCATGTGGGGTATCACTTGCTCAGTGAGCCCCAGCATGGTCAAATAGGCAAATCCAAGCTTACTGTAGTCATATGATGAAGCAGAAGGAATGAGAGGAAGTTCTCCTGTGGCGGCGCTCATGGTCAGGCTTGGCTGGGCAAGCTGTTGGAGCAGAGGAACACCAGTAAAGGAGGGAGCAGAGTGGAAGCAGGAATTATTTCTTGGTCCAGCACTCTAGGAGATGGGGTAAAGGCTGGTGGTGGTTGGTTGGAGGCAGCTAGAAGTTGCTCTGTTTCCCAGCGCTGGCGTTGGTACTGGAGGTACTCTCTGTTTGAAAGCACCAGCAGTATAAAATTTGTAATAATGTAATAAACTCCTGCAAAGTATAAATGCTCAGTGTGCATTAATCAACAAAGTTTATTAGATGAAGATGTCAACAAAGAAAGGGGATGTCATTGTTCCCAGCTATATCCTTCTGGGAAACTACAATTGGACTTACTGGCAACTTCTTATTGGTTGTCAATGGACTATTCTCAAGATGGGCCTCATTGGTGACTCCTTATTTGTCAGTTAGATGGATCCTTTCATTATTTTTGACCTGGGGAAGCTGGTAGGGGGATTTTGGTCCATTTGGCAACCCAAGTCCCCAATTCTGGGTTTCAGAGGATGTGGGCTAATTAAAATCTTTTTTGCTTGGCTTTAGGATGGTTTCCAATTGCCCCCAGGCTTGGACTTGACCAGGGTTCAATTCCCCACTTGTAGTTAAAGTTTCCTTTGGGTAAATCTGTGTAATTGACAACATGATCAATCAGTCGCACAATTGCTCAATTGCAGGTGTTGAACCTATGTAACATAGGGTTTTGTCTGGCCCATTCTGGGCCCTGACAGCTAGGGTGCAGAGCATCAACCCTTGGGTCCCCAAGCTGACCTGGAAGCTCACCAAGGTCACCACTACAAATAAAGTTAGAAACAAGGAGGTAGAACTTTTTTCATATGTTTTTGACGTTGTGTACTGGCAAGAGTTGGTCCCATCAGCCATGCTGGAGAAGGTGAAGCCTGTACTTAATACTAGCTACAAGCCCTACATCATTGATGGCAATCAGGAAGAGGACAAGGAGCCTGAGTTCTTCAGAACTGATGAGGGACAGTTGGTGTTGAAGAAAGTTGCTGTGTTTTACACCAAGGTGCCCATGCCCTGTGTTGTGCCCAATGCCAACGAGTCAATCCCCACCACTAAAAAGCCCTCCTAGAAGTGCATCCTTGACATTAAATTCATCATGCTGCTTAAGCTAATGCGTGAATTGGGCAATTAAAAGGCGGCCACGGCCCTTGTTGGAGTGGATCCCAAGTACATCTCCAAGACCTTCAACAAGTTCATTAACACAGGTTGAGTCCTTGCTGCAGTGAAATCCAGGCGTGTTTCCACCATGCTCACCGAGGAGCACAAATGGGCAATCCACCAGTGGATCACCCAAGACTGCCATCTTGAACTGGCAAATATACAAGTGATGGCCAAGTCCACTTTTGGGGTTGAGGCTTCCATTTCCTTTTACTACCATCTGCTGAAGAAGATGTGCTTTTCCTGGAAAAAGCTTGGGGTATCTCCATAAAATTGGAATAGTCCAACCAACATTGAGACCCAGAAAAACTACGCAGAGGCGTACACTGCCCTCAAAGCCAAGGGAACAGTCAAATTTTACTATATTGAAAAATTGACATTTGCCTCGTCTATGTGCAATGCATATGGCTTTGTCCCCAAAGGCTCAAATGACGGGATGGCTCGGTGTGCTGCAGTCCGCGCCACAGCCTATTCAATGGTGGCTCTCCTTGGTCCAAAGGTAGTTGAGCTATACCAAATTATTTTAGGATCTCAAAATAGCTGGACCTTCCTATCATTTCTCTGATTGGTCCAGGAGCACCTGAGGCGCACAAGCCCGGGCTTCACCAACTTCATTGTGCTGGACAATGTTGGTCTCCATAAGGTGGCTGATATTCTTGAGGAATTCCCAATGATTGACACCAACAGCGCAGTGGGCCCCCAGCAATTGGCCATGGTAAATTTGCGCCTTCTCTTCTTCCCTGCTTATTTGCCCTTCCTAAATCCCATTGAGGAAGTCTTTGGGTGGCTCAAGCAAGTTGTTAGGCAAGGAACCCCAACTGGGATCAAAGACCTGTTTAATTTGCTACAGGTCAGGATCCACACCCTCCCAGCTGAGACCGTAGCCAAATTCTATGGCCATGCTGATTTGTTCATCCCCGCGTGCCTAACCAAATAGCCAATCAATTAAAGACTTAGTGTGTCCAACTTTTTTATATTCTCTAATTTACTATTCAAGATTTGGGTCATTATTTGTTAGATTAATCTATTTCCTTTTAACTGTGCTACTTAAAACTTTAAAATTTTGTTTTAATTTTCTTATCAATAAATTTAATAATTACAACAATTTTATCAAAATAAATCTTATTTAATCCTTATAATATAAAAACCTATATTAAATTAATCATTTTCTACTTACAGCTAAATTAAACTGTATTAAAAGCTAGTAACAATCTTATTTCATATACCATTATTTCTTGAAAGCTGATTAGTACAAAATGACATCATTCTAAAAAGAGCAACCTAAAAATACAATAAAAACTGATATGATGCTTTTTGTTGGAAATCAAATTGTTGCCTAAAATCTTAGCTTTTTTAAAATATTTAATTTAAAATATAATAATTTTTGAATCCCTCTTTTTAAAAAGAGGGCAGATAGCTTTTTTGCATATTTAATAAATATTAAATAATTTTGGATTTTTAAAAAAAAATCTAGTAAAAAGTCAAAAAAAAACTAAAACTAAAATTAAAACTGAACTTTTATTGAAATTTCAGTGATCTCATTTAGCATAAGTAATTTATTCTTAAGTTAGATTTTATAGAAAATATATAATAAGAACTTATAAGAGAGTAAAAGTTTTTCTTTTCAAAATTTTAAGTATTTAATATTAATAAAATAGCTTTATACAACTATTTAATAAAATTATATTTTTATACTGTATGCTAGAGATAATATGTATAAAAAATTCAAACATAAAAAAGAATGTATCAAAATCTTGCTTTATTTAATTAAATTTTATAAAGGTTAAAATTTATTTGAACTAAACAGAAAATGATCTTAGTCATTGTATCTATAAAAATAAGATACAAATTTAATTATACAAGCAAATATTTATATGTGACTAGAAAAATATTTTTGTTTTGATAGATTTAAAATATATAAAGTTCATTTTTAAGAACTGTTAAAGGTTATAATAAACTTAAGTTTATTTAAAAAAGGTTTTTGAGTTGGTTAGTAAAAGTAAGCTAAATAATGATTTATACTTTAAATTTAGTTTATTGATTAAAATATCATACTTTAAGAGTTAATTAGCATATTTTATTTCAAATAATAATTTTATAAGCTTACATTCAAAGCCACTTCAAGATACTAAATTGGTATTGAAATATAGAGTTGCTGCACAATTCTGAAAGCTGATATTAAGGGCTTTCTAATGATACTAGTTTGAGCAAGATTGAAGTACTATTCGCGGAAATATCAACAGTTAACCAGAATATAAAAAGGGGTAAATAAACAATGATATCAGACTTCAGGGGTGATATTGATAAATTAAGGAGATCAGTTGGGGGTCAGTTGGGGATTTATGCCTGTAGTGCAAAAGCTCAGCTAACATGGTATTTAAACAGCTCAACTTTACAGAAATTTACTTTACAATCTACACCTTTACTCCTCTCTGATAACTGCACATCTATTTCCAAGCAAGAACTGCCTGAACCAAGCCAAGGAACCCAACCACTATCACTATGGAACCTATCAAGTTTGCACCTCAGATGACACCCTTCTTCTCACTGGGGGCTTCTACTAAGAGAGAAAGAATCTCTATGCTTAAACAAGCATTCCTTTTTCTGCTGGCAGTGATCTTAACAGCTTTGTTGAGCATTTCTTATTAAAAACAGAGTTTGGAAAAAGTACCTTCTTACCTGTCATACAAAATTCTAAGACAGATGATTTCCTTAACAACCTAAAGGAATTGATGTCAGAGTCCCCTGCCAAGCACCTTCCTTCCCTAAGAGCATTAGTTACATCAAGCTACAGTCTGAAAGAGCTTTGGGATTGTGGATTTAAAATGACAAAAATGAGTATTCATATTCTAAAAAAATAAAAAATGCTAAAAAAGCATCATTAAATTCAAAAAATAAAAAAGGAAAAAATGATTCAGTAAAGAAAGAAAACATAAAAAATATTTTAAAACATATATTAAAAAATTCATTTCCAACTAGCCAATTCACTAAAAAATCCCCTGGATTGATTTATGAAGAATTACAAAAAGAGTTGAGTGAATACTCAACTAAAATAAAATACTCATTATTGAAAACAAAAAAAGAAATTTACAAAGATATGAAAATAAAAAACAATATTTCTATTTCACTTTCCACTTTTTATAAGCTTATTCCTAATAATATAATTAAAAGCAAAAAGCAAACTGATATGTGTAACATTTGCAACTTAAAAAAGTCATTAGAAATGAAGAAAAAGGATTTGAGTTTAAAGAAGTTGCCATTGCCTAAATCTATTAAAGAAAATTTGGAATCTATTGACCTACATGAAAAGTTTTATAAGCATCAAAATAAAGAATATATTAGTGATATAAATCATCTTGATAATAATTCATGTGTTATAGTAATAGACTATAAAGAAAACTTTAAAATAGGTGTGGTCCTATGGAGACAAATAATTGTTTTTATGAGAAAATACCTGTTTCTTTATTAGGATTTGCAATTGCTTTTAAAGAAAATGAGAAATTAAATATGAGTATCATGACTTTTTATCTGAAATTTTATCTCATGACTCTTTGTTTTCAGGTCAGTGTTTGATAAGTCTGCTTAAAAATAATAAATTTAAGAATATTAAAAATATTAAAGTTTGGACTGATAATGGTAATCATTTCAGATCTTATGAATTCTTATATTATCTTTTTAAAGAGGTACCTAAAATTATAAAAGGAACAATTAAGTTTAATAGATTTGTTGAGTGTCATGGCAAAAGTATTGTTGATGGTCATTTTGGTGTATTATCTAAAATATTTAAACAAAAGGAAAATGAGATGTATATAAAAAATATAAATGATCTCAAAATGGTTTTTGAGAGAGAGGAAGAAAGAAAGGGTCTATATGAGACACTTGTAAATAATTCAGATGTTTCCCAAAAAATCTTTTTTCACATCTATGATAGAAAATCTAGGCCTAAAAAAGCTGGCTTGAAGTCAAAGCATTTTATGTTAATCTTTCATATTTAATGAAAGATGGTGAGCTGTATGTTTCACCTTTGACATTTGAGGATGTTAAGGAGTACTCCAAAATAAATTATTGTGCAAAGTTCTGCACAGATGACAGAGAAACAAAGAGAGCTGATACTACTAAAGGATTAGTAGGACATGTTCATGAAGTTGGACGCATAACAAAAACTTATATTTCACATAGGGTAAATAGTCTTTTAAATACAACAACTTTTTTTTCTAAAAATAACTAAGAAATTAATTATATGAGCCAAAGATAGGGTAATAGCAATTATAGCTTTGGGGCTGCTATTACTCTCCCATGCAACTCATATATTTAATTCTTGGCTTATTAAAATAGAAAAAAGGGTTTTAGCAAAAAATACAGCTAATAGAAATAAGATTTATTTCTATTATTTGTATATTTTACACTATTAAACTTTTCTTCAGTAAACTAAGCATTATACTAATGTTCAAAAAACATAAGTTTATGACTTAAATGATACCAAAGAAGTTAAAAGGCTTTGAAATGCTTAAGCTGGCGCCTTGGCTTAATCTAACAAATAATGACCCATTTATTAATTATCATTTTATATTTATATGTTTCCAAGCCCACAATCACATTCAGCAGGACCATCAATGGATGTTAGTAATTTATTTATTTTATTTTATAGTATTTTATTATGCCATCTGAGGTTATCCCAAACACTCAATACTAGATTACGCAAATATATTTATATCACTTTTGTCAAATAAATATAAAAATAGTTTTTAAAAAATTAAACATAAAATGTACAAGTTAGAATTTATTTTATTAATTTATAATTTTATACTTTTATGAAAACCATTTCTGCAATATCTTCTGCAAAACTGGTTTGCTGAAATAAAAATTGTAAAAATTTATTATAATAAAAATATTATAAATTTTAATAACATTTATTGGAATCATATTTTTATCCTGTGTGCCTATAGCAAGTCCTTTGGTATGTACCCACCCTGCAATGGAGTTGGTGCACAACCTCCACCGCCACACTGTGGACAGTGGATACACCCTGGTTAAAATATTCTCAGCAGCTAGTAAAAGGGAGAAGGGTCAGGTGGGAATGTAGGAGCTGCTTCTCTGGTGGGGCTACAAACCTGTAAATCCCTGCCAGGACCAGGGCATCTTGTATCACATGGTCCACCAAGTTTTACCCAGGAGGGACCTTCTTCACATCCAGGGAGAGCTTGGCCTCGTTGATCCCTAGGAGGACCCTGTCAAGATCCTCCACATCAGCGCTCATTCCAAAGTAAAACAGGAACCTCAGATAAACACCAGATAAAGCCTTTGTCCAGCAAAGGCTTCAGTAAACTCACACAGCTTATTGTATACTGTGCTTATTTTTTCTCGTGTTTGGTTTTAGCTAGGTCAGCTCCATTGCTTGAGGGACCCCCATCTTGTTGGTACTCCAGGCCAGCCCAAAGTCCGCCGGGAGGATTTTTGTTTTCTTGATAGCTGTTGTGTCTTCAAAAGTCAATTTTGACATTGTGCACCCAAAGTTCTCCAACAGGTAAGATATTGTGTGCTCCACTGGGAAGCAGAAGCAAGCAGACGCATGGGCCCAGCCCATCTCCAGTACATTCTTGAATGGGAGCGTCTCCAGGATGTCCCAAACAAGCTCAATGGAGTTTACACAGTAAACTCCACTGAGGGATAACAGGTTTAGAAGGACAAATTGGGCATCCTTGTAGGCAGTAACTGCCCACTTGGATACCCCCTTGCTATGCCTCAGCCCAGCCAATGCCTCCCACAACATAAGAAAGGACCCATGGATGCAGTCCTCCAGCTCCCACAAGACAGGAAGAGACAGATAAGCTGCTTGTATGCATGAGTGGCGTAGTTGGCATAGAAGGTGGGGGGAAAAGGGACCAGGACCAGGCAGAGTTCACCGTCTATGTTTTCTAAAAAAAGGTAAGTATTTTGAAAATTTATTAATTTTATTTTTTAGGTTACCTTCTTGTGTTTCTTCCTTGCCCGCAGCCTTGGCCGGCTTGGCCATTCTTGGCGCAAGAAGTTGAGCTGGCAATTCTGTGTCCTCTTTCCTGGCGCGCTTGGCTAGCTTGAGATGGGTGTACATTTCAAGTTCATCTGTCCATACAGACGGCGCAGAGAGGGCAAATGACTTGAGCTGGAGGCCCTCAATGTGAGAGAGGGGGGCTAAACTAACTAAGTTTGGCTCCCATCCTGGTGAAACAAACCACCAGGATGCCGCCCAGTGGAGTACTGGGATGGCCGCTTGGAGGGAGGACCAAAGGGAGGACACAGGAGACAACTGTGGGAAGTAAGCATTCAACTCCATCAGCGCTAGTCCAGCAAGCAGCCAGGGCGTACAAGTGGGAGCATAAGGCGGCTTCACAGGTGCTTGAAGGGGTGCCGAGTCGTTCCCATCCAAGTTAGGTGGGGTCAACTCCGGCATTTCCTCCAATATAGGGGCAGGCATGGCATAGTCATCAGCATGAAGGTCTAAGTCATTGCAGGTTAAACTCTTGACTACAGCCTCCCCAGAGATGAAGAGTTCATCAGGGAAGTGTAGTAGGTTAGCAGGGTTGCCTCCCACAAGGTGGGCAGAAGAAGAGAGGCAAGACCATAAGTCGGGGAGGTGGACCAAAGGAGCAACAAGAAGGGGCCCAGTGAAAACACCACAAACTTCAGGACAGGGAGGATCATAATTGAACTCCCCAGAGAATTCTGAATTTAAAAATGTGTTTGTTGTTTTAGAACTAATAAAAGTTATGGCAGTTGGGGGTATCAGGATTGAAAACCCAGCAGAAAGCGACAAAGTAGCCTTTGGGAGACTTGGGAGCGGTCTCAGGTGGCTTGGCAGTTTTGAAAACAAAAGCGGGTCCAAAATAAAAAAACTGAAGGTAAAATTCAAGAAAAAATAGATTTTTATATTGAATACTAACTGGAATTTTATATTTGAGTTTGGTTTTTGAAAGTAAAAACAAAATAAACAACAACTAAGCGTTAAAGCTTCTCCTGAAGATCCCAGAAGAGGAGCCAGGTTTGGAGCAGGATGATACAAGGTAAGATTTAAAGAACGACTAACACTTTAAAACTCTAGATGATAGGAACCAAAACACAGGTCCAACCAAACTATAATTTTTTAAAACAAGTGCAACAGAATCCAAAACTTTAATAAATTGGAAAATAGACAAGCAGGGGACTGAAAGTCCCCTTGCTGTGTTAAAAGGGATGGATTGCAAGGAAAATAATCACATGACAGTTGGCACTGGATTCAATTGGCTAGGGGGAAAACTTTGCTGGATAGGCTCAGGGAGACTGGAGAGTTTCACTCTAATTTCTGCAGCCTGATCTGATTGGCTGGAAGAGGTACCAGGCATTTGAAGTTCAACTGAGTTGTCAAGCGTCAATATGGCAGGCTTTGATTGGCTAGCCCTGATAACTTTTAGAAATGGGCAACACCAGGCTAGTAAGTAGTCTAAATTGACCAACGTTTCTTCCCAGGAGGGAGCAACCAAGGGCAAGGAATCTGCAGGGTAGCCCAACACAAACCTCTCATCAACTGTGTGTGCTAAATCCTCTAAAGAATGGAGGGGTTTGGCTGGCATTTTTGGCCCTTTCTTAGTGCAGCAGGGGAAGATTTTACAAGCTAATGTAGGGTGGCAGTGAATTTACACTCAGCCACAGTTTTTTGAATATTTAGTAAGAGCATGATTGTCTTCTATGGGGTGTTTGGTATTTTGGTCATAAGGGCCTTTGCAGACACCTTGTCTATTTTATCCCCTTCAAGGACAGCAGACTTAACTCTTGCTTTGACCTTGTGGTCAATCTCTTTAATTTCAGAAATTGCTGAGTTGAGGTCTTTTAGCAGCTTCTTCAATTCTCTCATTGATTTTTTACTAACCATTTCATATGTTTTTATAGCTTTTGCCCCAATAAACTCTTTATTATTTTGATACTGTTGCATCTTTGTTTATTCCTTTTTGTTTTCCCATTTACTACATTATCCCATCTTTTTACCCATTTTGTATATGTTCTACACTCATCTTGATATGTGTTGTTTGCTTTGTATTGGCATTGTTTCCTTGATTACCAAGATATTTTTGGCGCTTGACATAGCCCCTTGTGAAAATATTAAAAACAATTTAGTGATCAGCTAAATTTGAATTAGAAAATTATAGTGTTAGCTGTTTTTAGATAAAGTTGTTACTGATCCAAATTCAAAACCTTAATGATAAACTTTAAGCCAATCAGGAGCCAAGTGATAAAGTGATTGTTGTGACATAAAGGGTCATTCAATAATTCTTTGATGTGTGTTCTCTAATCAATATTATTGGCTGGATGTTTTGTCATTGTACGCCATTGCTGCTGTGGCAAGTTGTTGATGGACTAGTGCTAACCCAGCAGCTGATTGGGCACTAGTCCACCAACAACTTGCCACAGCAGCAATGGCGTACAATGGCAAAACATCCAGCCAATAATATTAATTAGCGCACATACATCAAAGAATTATTGAATGACCCTTTATGTCACAACAATCACTTTATCACTTGGCTCCTGATTGGCTTAAAGTTTATCATTAAGGTTTTGAATTTGGATCAGTAACAACTTTATCTAAACACAATTAGCCTATAATTTTATAATTCAAATTTCAACAACCACCAAATTATTGTTAATATTTTCAAAAGAAGCAGCTTTTGGGTGCTAAAAATAACTGTGTTCTGGATCTAGATACATGGCATAGTAAATATATGATTTTATAGAAATAAGCTGAACATAAAGAATAAAACAAACTATAAACAAAGAGAACATGAACAATTGAAATTCAAAATAAATATAATATAGATAGAAAATGTTTGGTGACAGGGGGTTTATTGGGGCGGGGAAGAGTGATGCCTAGGAGGCAGAATAGCGCGGGAAGGAAGACGTAGAGGCGGTGCTGGCCTGGGGGGTCTGGGATTGGATGGGTTGGGCTTGCGGGTGAGAGGTGTTGGTGGTGGGGATGGAGGCAGGAGGATTTTGTGTGATGGCTGCCATATAACGCTTGTTGTATTCCTCATTGGTCATTGGCTGGATGGGCTGGTAGGTGGCAGTGGCCCAAGGTGGAAGGCGCTTGTCTTTCCGTGATTAGTTGCCCATGTTCACATGAAAGACAATTTGGGCAAACAATACAGCCACCATTTGGCAGCCAAAGAGAAAATTGTGGTCAAGGACCCTAAGATAGAGGTCGTTGAAAGCCTGAGGGTGGCACTCCTGTAGTGTATCTCCAATGTTAAAGAAGACAAAATCAGCCAGATGGATATCTGCGTGGCCAGCTGGGTACACAGAGGCCTGGTGCCTGCGTTGCTGGATGGCCTCAAGGGCGGTGGAGCTACCCTCCATCTGGTGGCTCAAGAAAAACCAATGCTTTGAATTTGAGCCATCCCAGGAGTTGAGTAATCCACCGAGGATGTGGCTGTACAAGTAGCCATCAATGAAATCTGGGTTTGTCTGATAGTAGACAAAACCCTTGACTGAAACAGCCAGAAATGCACCAATAAATGTCCCCTTCTTGACCATCTTCCTTATATTCTTGGTAGCAGCTTTTCCTTGCTCACCAAAATTATCAAACATAAACAATAACTTTTAGTACAAGACAAAAATGATTTCATCTGTTAGACTAATCAGGCATCAGACCAGGGTTGATTTGATGTCTAGATCATGTGGGAAATCCTTGGCGCCATCCCATTGGTTGCCAGCAAAATTGGTAAGAACTGGTATAAAAGCCACCTTTCTGTGCATCCAGAGCTGCACCATGCGCTTGGAGACCCATATGTTATGGTGTGTGAGCTGTTTGCAGACCTGGGTTAGGGGAAGCTTGGGGTCCCACTAGAGGAGGTCAAGCATGATCAGGTATGCCTCAGATATTTGTGACTTGGGGTCCTTCTTGGGCTTCTTGGCTGTCCCAATCAGATCCCCCTGTTCATCAGGTTGTTGAATTCCCCCATGACAGTAGCTCAGGTAAATTGCAACTGGGCGGCAATCTTTTCCCAGGACAGACCCTGTAGATTCAGTGCCACAATTTCCTGAAGAATTTGGGTGATGATGATTTGTTGCTTGGGGCGCTGGGCCGCGGGAGCTGAAGCCTGATTGGCTGTATGGGGGCAGGTTGGGTGGTGGTGTAAAGTTGTTCCAAATCAAAGTTGCCATCCTGATTGATTGTTTGGTGGGCAGCTTGTACAGGGGTGGGTACAAGAGCAGGGGCAGAGCTAGACGCTAAGTGACTCTCAAACAAGTCAAAGCCATAGGGGTCAGTGGTCAGTGGTCAGGTACAGGTCAGCTTCCTTGTTACCTGCCTCAAAGGCTTGGGTGTAAACAGGTGCCTCCACGCCCTGAGCCGTGCCTCCATTGAAGCTGGCTTGGCTACTGCTGGCTTGGCTGCTTGTGCCATTAAAGATGTTGCTGTTGAAAACCATTGTAAAAAACCTAGGATAAAATCACTAAAAGTAGAAATTTTAAAATTTAATGATTTATTTTTATTGTAATCTTGAGTCCATATTTGGAAGATTCTCAAACCCATTATACACAAATAAGGAGCCATGAAAATGAATAAAATGCCTCTGTCCCTAAATTGGATAGCTGTTGATTGGCTGTTAAACTGTTATATTTCTATTTTAGGCTGCTCACACTACACATCTTGGGTGAGTTCATTTTGTTTTTGGCTTGTGGAATCTTGCTTCTAGATTGCTCTAATTTTGTTTCATTTTAGTCCTTCTGTTGGTGCCTTGTATGAGCTCTGATTGGATTATAACATACTTCAGAATAGCATCCATTCATCTCACTTGTTGCGTCAGTTCATTTTGTTTGTGGTTTGAACTACACCGCTTGATGTTTGATATAATTTTGTATGATGGGCTAGTGAAATTTTGTTTTTTGTTTGACAGTTCATTTATTAACTGAAATTTCATAAATTAATTGAATCCTGATTCTTGCACGGTTTGGATTTTGTTCAAATCTGAAATCATTTTGTTTAAATCTGAAGTATTTTTGGTTGTTGCCATACCTTTTAAAACTACTGTAATTTAAACACAAAAGTCAAACCTGAGACCTTCCAGTTGCTTCTGTATCCTTTAAAAGAGCGGTAAACTAATTTGGAGATGGAGCAAAAAATTCTCCAGTTGACTTCCTGCAGCCAATCATATGCGCAAGAATCCTCAGATGACTTTAACAGCGTCTATACCGTTGGCTAGGCTCTGTAAAGCAGTTTCTATACAGTCAGAAGTATTAACAACTGTTCTGACATTTTAGCTATCTATTTTTAAGAGATAAATTTTTTCCCTATGTTCCTGAGGCTAGTTGGGTAACTTATGACGGTTAGCTATGTTTGATGATATTGAAAAGTGTTTGAGCATCCACTGATAATATTAAAGCTCTTCAATCATTACTGTTACATATCAGTTTAATCCCCATCCCCAATTTTCCTCATTCTTTCTAGTTTATAAAGTCTCAAGCATTGTTCATGATGATTGCTCAATCAATGAAAACTTTAAATCTGATATATTTCTTTATTTCTTGTAAGACCTTTGGAACATCCATGAAACCACCTAATCCTTTCTTTCCTTGGAAAATTAGGTTCAAATGGATGATTCTATTCTTGTTGTGTACAATAGTACAATTCAATGTGCAAAAAAAAATTGTCCAGGATCTGGAACCAGCACCAAATACTGCAATAATGGGAAATGGGCTCCATTTGTACCAGGGAAATGATATAATGCATTCTTGTTCTTGTCATTGCCATAGTTTTCCCGGGTGTGGCTCAGCCAAAGCGCTGCCACCCGGGGAAACCTGGCCCAAAGCCCTGCCTGCTTGCGGCGATCATAGATTTAAATCTAACAATTGATTGCAAGTGGGTGGTGGCATGGGAAATTGGGTCTAAGTGGGGCGTGGATGCCCCACACCCAATTTTCCCTTCCTTGATCTGCTGATCAACAAATCCTGACCTCAAAGGAGGTCAGGTAACAGCTTACAGAACCACCATTGGTGGTATCTGTAAGCTGTTTAAATATTGTATTCAAGGAGGCCACCTCATCAAGATGTACCCAAAGGCTTTAAGTAACAATTGTCCCCACCAAACTACCTTAGTGGTTTAATTTTACTCACAATAAATATCTTGGCTCAATGATTCACTTATTTCAATATTTTCTAATCATATTTGTAATATCCAGACTGCTAGATTCTGCTTTCTCACCTCTGTGATTTCCTGGTAATCTTCCACCTCCTGCTGAAATGATTCCTGAACCCTGCAAAATTGAACGTGAGCCTATCTATGCTGCTGATTCCTTAACGTTAAGCCAAATGAAGGTCTTCCTGATGTACCTGTGCATAATCTTCTTCTGTACCTTTCCTTATTTACTCTTCAAGGGTTATCATTTACAAGTAAACATGCATTGTCTCCTCCTAATTGGTAATGTCATCCTAATTTGGGTGTACACTCCCCATTTGATTGACTGCAACAAGCTCTCTCTCTACTTTACCATGACAGTTCTCCCCAAACCCTTCTTCTAAACAGAAACCTCATACTGAACTCACTGATCCTGTTCCTACCAGTCTTTTCTGTCATTTTGCTTCTGCCTCCTTGCTTGTGTATTTAGGTGCCTATGCCTTCTTGGGTTGTTTTAATCCGTTACTAGGTAGATATCAAATCCTTGGGGAATTGGTACATCTGGTCATGTTGTCAGTGCCAATAGGTTCTATGATTACAGGTTTGAATCCCTCTGTATTGATTCATCATGTTGGGAAGTTGTTTCCAGCAGGGTGGGTTCCTGACATAAAAAGAAATGTCTCATTGGCTCTGGACTGTAGTCCCTTTCACACTTGTTACTTCTGATGACTACAACAGTTTCTTCCAGGTCACAGGTTCTCCTGTAATTTCCTAATGTTATAATACTTAGGATACCATCTTAGCAGATGATAAAATACCATGGTTCATGGGTTTCTGATGATATTGTTGAAGCAGGTGGATTTGATTTGGCTCACAGGTCGAAGCCTGAACTTAAATTGATATACACTAATCCATGTGTTTGATGTTATATTTTGCTCTATGGGTAACTTTAGTATGTTATAATCTGACTTTGGGTTTTCATTTCAGCAGCTCTGAAAGTTACAGTATTTATCAGGGACATCCTCTATCCCTTCCTTGAAGGTTAAAACATCTGAGTTTTGACATTGAGATCTTCGCTTCTTGTGGATGTTGTGGCACGTTGGATCACCATACCAACACTTCTGGATCTTGAGGGAGATTCACCAGAGCAGATACTTGGAAACATAGCTTCCTGAGAGGGAGCAATCAAAGATGTTATCCCAGCTGGATACTGAACTTGGTAAATTAAATTTACTATCCCATGGACTAAGCTTTTGATGGAATGGGTTACGCCATATTTGTTCAACTTTGCCTTCAGGTACTTTATATTCTGCACGATAAATATATTGTTTCGTTATAAAAGATAACTAGGCTCAATATATATGGGAGATAAGGGGATGCAATACAAAGGTGGAGCATATTTTTAACTCTAGAATCGATTTAATATGAATTCGTTGCATGGTCCAATATCGAATACAGGGAAAAACTTGAGATAGAACATAGATGTTCAAATACTTCTACAGTTGCCATTAGCTTTAAGTCAACCCTTACTTTTTTATAAAAAAAATATCAGTTATAACACTTTCAGTATGTTCTATTTTGCTTTTTTACTTTGAAAATTTGGCAGAAGATTTTATTTTGAAGGCTCATAAAGACAACATAACCTAGCAGCCCTTGCCACATTGATTATCCCAGTATGTGTATTAAGGATACGTTGAGCTTGGGCAGGATTGCAGCAACATCAAGTTTTTTTAGAAGCAGTGATCCATGATCAACTGGTCCAGACTCGAGCTCCAACCACCAGCTTAGCCAACCTTATTTAAAGTCAAGTCCAGCTCCGATAATTTTAGGTCCATCGCAACTTTTTGGTCAACCCTCGAAAGGGTTTCGCCAGGCTTCCTATTGGCTCTAAAGCGTCAAACTAACTCGATTAAAGCCAAGTTTCCAAACTCGATCAAAACAAGCTGAGATGGCCAAGGCTAGTAAGTTGATCTGTAAGTTTGCATCCAAAGTCCAGCTGGATTTCAGATGGGGATCATAGCCGTTCTCTTGCTGCGATTGAAATCATTGCCCTACCCAGAGAGTTACCACTGCTTATTATTGTTTATGCTCTGCAGCCAGGAATCTTCTGGGAGATAGGTGGCTAACCAATATTTTTTAAACATTCCTTATTAACTGGGCTTTACACTTTGTTCTTTACTGAGGTACGGCCAATCAGAATGAAGGATATCGCTATAAGGATAGTGATTGGTTGCGCCTCTTGGGTCGGATAAACTGATTTTCCGCAAGCCACTTCTGAAACCGATGCTCTAAAAAACAGTGCCGCAGCCCCATGTTTGGATTGACTTTGTTTGGCTAAAGAGTTACCGATTAATCCCGACTTTCGTCAAAGTGGTTCCAGGCAAGAATCGATGGGAAGGTTAAAAATAGGTGGGCTGAAGTATAAAACTCCCATCCAAGCCTTCGCTTAGCAAAGAATGGTGTAGCGCTATATTCGTATTTCGGTGAACATTTATTACCAAATAATCGAGGAAATAAAGGCTAAAAGTATTGAATGAAACTGGGTATGTGAGGGTTTGGTGGGCCTGCATAGCATTTAACTATTTAAAATTATCCTTGGCGCCAGGGCTTGGACAAACATGACGTCATTTAGCAAAGTATGGGGCTTTCTTTGTTGGGGCTGAGTATTTATCCGCAGCAGTATCTGAATACGAAACATTTTATTCTTGAGAAGGAGACTATAAATAACATCTTTAAGCCTGAGCTTTTTGTAAAAAAATGTGTGAACCAAGCAAGGACGGGAGCTGCGCCGTAAATCAACCTGCCAAAAGGTCCATACACGACCCCTTCACTGATCAAGAGTATATTTGGTTGGCAAGGCATTTAGCAGTGGGACAGATATCAACCACGGGGCAGTTGATTGCCGTTTCACTTGCCACAATTGAAATGATTTGGGGGCTGGAAGTTGACCTTGCACTGAACCAACAAGGCGCCACATTGTACAGATTTGTTGCAGCGGTTGTCAACCAGCACCAACAACATCCTGAAACCATCTACACTGCAATCATGTACTGCTTACGAGTAAATGAGGCAGTAAAGGTACGCCTTCGCTTATGGAAAGTTGGCCAACATCCATTGACTGCTGCTCTGTGCTGCCGACGAATGTTCTTGGCAGCCATCATCTCTGCCTCCAAATTCCTTCTTGACAGGCCCATCCCTAACAGCAGCTGGGCAAAGATGGTAGGCTTGAATGCTGTCGAAGTTTCGCGCTCAGAGTTTATTTTCCTCGTTCTGATCAACTATCGCCTACACGTCAAGCAAGCGGATCTCTATTCCGCTATCTGCACTCTCGCTAAGCACCTTGAAGACAACGAACCCATCACTCACTTCATTTCATTTATGTTCAAATACAACCAAGCCCATTCCCAGAGCAAACTTGCTTTACTCCCCATGGCGAAACCATAATATATTTAAAAATATATCGAATAAATAAATTCCTACTTTTAACCTTTAAACCAGTTCCATCACTAGCTTTAACCAATCACTGGTTGCCCAGCCATCAATCAAGTTAAAAGCATTAAAATACTTCATTAAACCAAACAGGTAGCTATTTTCAGGCCATGTTATTCTCTATGATTTCCACCACATCAATTATAACGATCACTCTTTGAATGGCTAAAACACGCTGTGCTTTGCTGAGATGGATAAACCAAAGTCCGCTCAGAGCAAGCAAAAGGCATCTATAGAACAAAGTTAAAAAACAATCATATAATCTGATATATATTAATAGCTATAAGGTATCAATAGATGAACCAAATCAAACACGCCAAAGTTGCACAGTAAGATCAGGATCTCGAGATGCCAGACAATCAACTCACACCATCCAAACCTCTATTATATTCACTGGGTTTAGAGCAAGACACACAGAAGTCATGCAATATAACACAAAACTCCCCCGTGAAAATAAGGGTAATCTCAGATCATATCCACTGCGCCAAACCCAAACCACCACAAAATCATCCCAATCACTATCTCAGTACTGAGACATGCAAATCGATCCTTGCGATCTGAGACAGATACTGGATAAAATATCCATAGCTTACTTTTTGGCATATTTTTTTACAAAATCAAAGGAAATGCAGCAGTTTCCAAAGCTATGGCGCTAAGCAAAGATAACTCATCTGTAAACAAAAATCAAACCCCAACAAATCTATACCGATTCTCAATAGATTCAGGCTCATCTCTATTCCATTTTGAGATACTCTGATTCCGTTTACATCTGAGTTGAATCCATTTACAGATGAGTTATTTTCACTTGCAAATGGATTTTTTCTTAGCTCTATAGCTTTGGAAGCTACTGCATAGAACCAATAAAGACACCAAGGATGGGCCAGACCTGTGACAGAAATAGCAGGATAGTATGAAGCCATGTCTAAGCGGCGTGGGATAACCACAAAAGTCCACATGAGATTGATGATTAACCACCAACAAGGCTTCAAACATCTGGGTCATTATTTTTCTTGTTATGCCTAAGCGCTGGACTGATTATTTTATAGCTTAATTACATTATTTATATTCAAATTATTCAGAAAGATTAAAATACAATCAATGTCAAATCTTTAATTGATCTTGGGCTTAGATATTTTTTTAAAAAAATAATTTATCAATTTTAGAATTGAAAATTGCACCTTATAATATTGCTGGAAATATCTTAAGTGCTACTACATACTACAAGCTAAAAATATTTATGATGAGTTGCATGGGAGAGTAATAGCAGCCCCAAAGCTATAAATGCTATTACCCTATCTTTGGCTCATCATAAATATTCTTAGTTTGTTTCAAAAAAGGTTGTTGTTTTTGAAAGACTGATAACTCTATTTAAAATACACCCTCTAGTAATCTGCCCTACTTAATGAACTTGCCCTAATGCACCACTAGCATCTTCTGATATTTTTGTTTCTCTGGTATCATCATGTGATTTCAAATGATAAGTTATCTCAGAATATTCTGAGAAACTTTCAAATGTTAAAGGTGAAGTATACAACTTCCCATCTTTCATCAAATATGAAAGATTAATGCACTGATTTTTAACTTTGAGCTCTCTCCTTATTGGCCTAACTTTTCTCTCATAAATATAAAAGAATGACTTTTGAGAAATATTTGAGCCTGATAGCGCTGATTTATATAATTTTTTTCTTTTTTCTTCTTGCTCAAAAATATTTTTAATATCATTTATATTCCTAATATAAAGCTGATTTTCTTTCTCTTTTAATGTTTTTGATATTACACCAAAGTGACCATCAACAATACTTTTCCCATGGCATTCTACAAATCTATTGTATTTAATAGACCTTTTAATGTATTGTGGTGCCTCTTTAAAAAGATAATATAAGAATTCATAGGATCTAAAATGGTTTCCATTATCAGTCCATACTTTGATATTATTTATTTTTTTAAACTTATCTGATTTAAGAAGACTTAGTAGACATTCACCTGAAAACAAATAATCATAAGACAATATTTGAGATAAAAAATCATGGTATTCATATTTAACTTTATTGTTTTCTTTAAATACCAATGCAAACCCCAATAAAGAAATAGGTCTTTTGGAATAAAAAAAGTTATTGGTTTCAATTGGACTACCACCAACTTTTAAATTCTCCTTAAAATCTATGACTACAATACATGATTCATTATCTAATTCATTGATATCTTTCTCATATTCCCTATTTTGATGAGCATAAAAGTCTTGGTGCTGATTAATAGCTTTTAAGTCACTGTTTATAGATTCTGGCAATAATAAGTTTTTACTTTCACATTCTTCTTTTCTTTTTTCTAAGGATAATTTTAAGTTACAAATATTACACATGTCAGTTTGTTTTTTACTATTTATTATATTTTTTGGTATTAATTTATAATAAGTTGAAAGTGATATTGAAATTTCATTTTTTATTTTCATATATTTCTTTTTTTGTTTTTAATAGAGAATATTTTATTTCAGTTGAATATTCATTCATTTCTTTTTCAATGTCTTTATAAATTTTTTCTAAGCTTTTTTTGTAAACTGGCTTGTTTCAAAAGAATTTTCAAGTAGTTTTTTAATTATTTTTTTGACTATTTCTTTTTTTAATGAATAGTTATTATCTTTTTGGCTTTTTTTGTTTAAGCTTACATTTTTATTTTTATTTATTTTTCTTGAGTATTCAAACTCACTTTTTGTTATATTAAATCCCATATCAGTAAGCTCTTTTAAAGAGTGACTGGAAGTAACCAGAGATCTCAAGGCTGGGAGATGCTTTTGAGGAGCAGATTTCAGAAGATTCTTTAAGTTGTCAATTATCCCATTTAGTTTCTGATTTTGAATTAAAGGAATGAAATCTGTTTTTCCAAACTCAGTTTGAGTAAGGAAATGATTGATGAAGGAATTAAGATTGTCTCCAGAAACAAAGAGGAATGCTTTCTTTAGCATAGCAATTCTTTCTCTTTTTGTTGATGCTCCCAGTGAGGAAAATGGCTTCATGGCAGAAGTAAAGTTAACAGATTCCATAATATTGGATTTGTGATTGCTGATAAAGAGATGCTTTGTAGAGATGCCTTGCAAAAGAGTGCTGGTTGCAGGAATTATATCTTTTTGTGAAGATGGTTTGAAGTAAACCTTAGGTGGTGCTTTAGCTCTTATATACCAAGCCTTATGACACTATTCTGAAAGAAATGATGTGACAGCTTTATTTACAATTTCAACTTGAATTTATATTTCTAGAATAAATGAAATCCCTAGTTTTCATGCACAAGTGATATATGTGTATCAGCTAAGCATCAAATTACATCATATCCTCTTTGAAATCTATGCAAATCAATTAAAATGATGCATTAACTTAATTATAACTATTCCGCGTATTTTTAAAATGATAAAATATTAAAGAATTGTATTTAAAAAATGCTTAATTTGAGGTTCGCAGTTCACTTGAACCTCAAAATTCATCTAAACAGCAAATAAATTAACGTCCTAACTTTAAACTACCATAAAATCCTAAATAATTAAGATTTTTAAATAAAATAAAATGCTGAAATGATGCTCTTGATCTTATCTTTAATTTAGTTAAATAAAAAGCATATATTAATTAATGAAAAATTAACTTTTTTAAGCTTTAAGCAATCTACTTTATTTCACTATCAAAATGATATAATAAAATCTGACATATGCTCTTTTAAATTGCTTTCGCTTTAATATTCAATATTATATATATATTAATATTTTAACACCAATGAAAATATAAGATTCTTAGCTTCATTTTGATAGTTTACAGTGTGAAAAAATATTAACTTTTTGTTGAGTTATTACTGTTTTAAATATAAACATTTGTAATTTGATTTTTTCAAAATTGAACTGTATTATGCTGCGACTTGGGCAGCATGTGTACTAGAAAATGGCCTAATCTCTATAATAATGACCCATCTCTTTGCAAAGATTCCAAAAGTACACTGGGTTTAACAAAAATATTGAGATAGCCAAAAAAGCCCCAAATAAATCATATGCAATAAAACCGGCAAGTCTTTAGAAAAAAACTTGGGGCATTGGGAGCTAACAATAGTCTCAGTTTCTATTTCCACTGTAAAAGCTCCAGCATTGGAAGGCATTGGAGTAACATTGTGAGGAGAAGCAGTACTTGGGACAGGGCCTCATATTCCAGTTACAATGTGATTGAAAACCAAGCCATAAAGGATATAGCAGAGGAGGCTGACTAGTGGATGCATTGAAAGTATGTTAAAATTGAGCAGATAGTTTTTGTTTATCTGAGAATTCAGGAGGGCTCAGCTATTGGAGGTTGAACAATAGGAAGTTTCCAACATGTACCAAAATCATCACTCAGCAATCCTACCCGGATCTGCACCCCTAGACTGTTCCATCATTCCCACCTGTAACTAGTCCAGTACCTAAAGAACCCTTGAGTGATTGAATTCTGATAGCCCTTCTCATAAACAAGGCATATTAAGTGACCCTGAGATCATGTTGATTTATCAGAGTTAATTATGTATAGATATTCATATCCTAATAATTGACAGGAGCTGCTATAACCTATTTTTCATCAGTGAGGTGGTTTAGACCCTTCAAACCCAACAATTTCTTTAACAGTTTCCATGAACTACCATCTCTCTGACTGGGACAGTTTATGCCTGGCATTAGAGGAACTATTGTGGCATCACCCTCTTCTTTAGGATAGGCACCAGCTGTTACAGTAGAAAACCAAATGGAAGGAATAGTGCGCCCACATAAAACCAGAAATCTGCAAAGAACTGCAGCCAACCCCTTGAAAGAAACAGACAACTTGAATGCCGTCATAGACAAAAAATAGGTCAAAGCTGGGGTCGCCCAAATAGCCCCAGAAAATCTGGACCTGCCCTATTCTTCCCCAAATAATTATGACAAGAAAATTATGTGTCATACACTATTTGGGGATGGCAGTGCTTGACCTGCTGGTCACCGGAATTTTTCAAAAGTATGACGTCATCAACTCAAATTCCAATGCAGGACCACCAACTGCTGAAAATATGCTTGCCAGCCAATCAGATATTGTGGAATCCCCTCCTGCCCCATCCTGAACTCCCTTAAGACTTCCCCATTTCCCCTCTAGAAACTTGTTTCTAGATAGCTATATTTCCCTGAAGAATAAGAATAAAAATAAAAAAGTCTCCAAACCCCCCATGTTAGAGTATCTTGGCCTTGTGGCCCCTGTGGTTGACAGTATGTTGGCTGTCCTCTTTCAGTTTGCTGCAGACTCCTTGACTGCGCCTTGGCCTGCTTTGTACCTTTTGGTCCCTCTGGCTCTGTCCTCCAATTTCCCTCTTCAGTTAATGTTCTTAATTTTGGTCCTAATGTCTGCCATTTGCTACACTCACAAAGGCACAAAATTAGTAACCCCATCACATCAATTTGGATTAGTGTTGTTGAAGCAATTGACGGTTTGCTTATTTTATCCACATTGTTTTTCATTGCATCTTACAGCCTGCCATTTAACCCTTACACTGGCCCCCTATTGGGGGATGGGATATGGAGAAATTCCTGTTGGCAGGAAAGAGTTCCATGGCAGCTGGGGAGAGTTCTGGATGACCAACATTGTTTGGTTTGGGGCATAGAGTTCATAGATAGGGTCTGGGTGTCAGGATTTACCTTTTTATAGCTGCTATTCTGCTCATTTATTTATTTGGCTTTCATTGGCATTAGTTTCTTTGCAGTATTGTTCATTATCATCTCATGCACAATCTCCTCCTTCTCCTCTTCATTTTCCACTTTTCAAGTTAAAATTAGGCTTTTTTAAAGCTTAGTTATGACCTAAAGACTGATTAATATCAGTTTTGAACTCCCCTTACCTCTTCACCTGGTTTTGAACCCTGTACCTATTTGTTGGACCTTGAAAAGTTAGTACAAAAGGCTCACTTTTGTTCTTACCTTTAATTTTTGCTTTTTGAGCCTTGGACCCGTTTTTCCTTGAATTTTTGCCCGCTCTACATCATAGGGACACTCACCGTAACTGTTCTCCTCCTACCAATCACCCTTTACTGGGTTTAGCTTATCCAAGCTAAACTGCAAGTTCTGTTTCTGGATTTTTAACTTTCATGCATGTCTTCCTAACCATTTTTGGTCTAACTCTTGACACCATTCCTTGCACCCCAATTCTACAGTGCATAATAAAAAGGCTTGGTTCTCCAATCTCAACAATAAGTTGAGATTGTTTGACTTGCACCTCAAAATGTACTTGTTAGGTTTTGTGGCTTGTGTTCATTTCCAATTTTAGTTTAAGTTTTTTTATCTTCAATCTTATGATTCCTTTTGACTTTCTATTTCATCAGCTTGGTAGTTTCTACAGTAATACCCACAATTTGATTATTGATAGTTTTAATCCTCCAACTAGTGGTGAGCAATTCCCTGACTTAGAAATAGATTTTTTGACCAAGTCCTCAGTCATTAAGACTGGACTCTATTTTATTTTCTTAGGATTAATCAACCGTCTCAGCCCTTATTTTACTTCCTATAAGCTTCTAAGTGCCTTAGTCCAGTTGTTACTACAACCCTTACCCACCTTTTTGTATTTGGCCAACATAAATATAACAGGTTTAAAAGCTTTAGTTTACAACCACCTTCCCCAAACTATGAGACCTGACACTGGGAAGTTAAAGCAACCATAGCCTGGAACCCAGAAACTTTTAGGATCAGGGCATCCTTTCCTTGAGACCAGATATCCCAAACAACAATGGCTCTTCTGGGATGACCAGATGCATTCCACTCCATAATAAGGTTCCCCTTCTACCCTAACCAGCTGTCCAGGAGCCTCAGCGGATCTAAGGAAAGGGGTGAGGAGAGATTCATGAGAAGTGCAGGAAATCTTGAAGGAAGGGGGCAATTCCAGCTTATATGCAGAAGCTCCAATCTGTTGTTCCACTTTGAAAGGACCTATAGGTTGAGGTACCAGTTTATGGCCAGGAACATTTAACTTCATATTATGGGGTCTATTGTCACTAATTCTCTGGAGTGGTAGGTAGGTTGATCCTGACACTTATCATTTGCATACTCCTTGTAAGTTGTCACATTGGCAGCAGGAGTCATTTGGAGCTCCAATGGACCTGCTTTAATGCAGTAACTTGATTGATTGATTGATTGCAGCCTCTACATTGCTTCTCAACCTTGGATCTTTTTTGGATGATGGATGGTAACCCCCATTAGCAAAGAACAGTGGAACCTGGGTTGACCTGTGCAGAGTATTGCTGTAAGTAAACTCACCATGGGTAAGTCTGAGCACCAGCTATCCTGCTATGCCTTGGTATAGCAGCACAGATATACCACTAAGCTTTGGTTTATCCTCTCTGTCTGTTGGACCACAGATGAAGGGCAGTGCAATGGCAGAGATGGATCCCAAGAGTACCAGTAAGAGCTTCCCAGAGCTGAGAAATAGATTAAGGTCCCTGATTGCTTACAATTTCTGTCATAATGCCATGCAGGGAATAAACCCCTGTCCACAAACAGCCTGGCTATCTCCACCACACAAAATATGGTTGATCAAGGAAAGAAATGAGCCATCTTGGTAAACCTTCCCACTACTACCTTGAATGTGTTGAATCCATTAGAGTCTAGAAGCTCTCCAATGAAGTCCACAGATACTGATAACCAAGGACCTGCAGCAGGTTACCAGGGCATCAAAAAACCAGTTGTTTTATTCCTACTTGCTTTTTGAGCAAACCCATACCAAACAATCTTAAACAATAGCAGCTAATTGCACAGTCAACCCCTTCCATGAAAGCTGATGCTTAATCAACTTCCCTGCCTTTCTCTTTCCTGTATGGCCTGCTATAGGACAATTGTGATGCCCCTCTATGATTTTTTCTCTGATAATCCCCTCAGGAACCCACAAGCAACCCTGGTGGTAAAGCATGGGTCCTATCTTGTGATAGCCCTGCAGTTGCACCACCAGATGTTCACATGCTAGTTTCAGTAGCCTCCCACAATCCTTGGATAAAGGCTAAAGGAGCTTGACCTTGGAATACAAGTCCAGATCTGTGCTCTCAGTTAACAGCACGGTGGCTGTGGGGTTCCTGTCCACCAGTCCCAAGTGTGTCCTGGATTTTAGCCAGGGACCAGCTGGAAGGGATTTTCATTCTATAGTAAGGGGAAATATATCTCAGAAATATGTATAGGTCAAAATGGGCTTTTATTCACTCTCAGAAGGAATATCCCCTTGGAAACCTTCTGGTATATGGCCCAGGGGATCAAGGAAACAATATGGATTTGCTAATACTTGGAGTCCTCCAACAATATCTTGGACTCCTTGTACTTGGTCTTGAGCTCCTGCACCTTATTCTTGGACTTCTGCTCCTTAGACTTGGACTCCTGCTCCTTAAACTTGGACTCCTGCACCTTAGAATCAGACTTCTGCACTGCGCTTAGGATCTAGCTCCTTATTCTTGGGCTCCTGCTCCGTTATTGTGGGCTTCAGCTCTCTTTATAGCTCCAGTGGCCTTATTATTCCACTTGTAGGAGTACAATCAAGCTCCTGCTGGTGATCAAAAGGCTTCCAAAAACCTCTCAGCAGAAACTCAAAAGGCCTCAGAAAGATCCCATCAAAGACCTGGAAAGACCTCCAAAAAGACCTTCAAAAGACCCTGTAACTTTCCAGCCAGCCACCTTTTTATAGTGTTCTTTTCCCAACAGTTCTGTCTTCAAAATGGCTTTCTTCATAAGCTAAAACCAATGCCGCTCACTTTTTCCTATAATAACTTAAGCTTACATACTTACTTTCTCAAAAGCTTAAAGTATTAATTCACTATTTCATTGCTTATACTTTAAGCTTTTGGCTTCCAACCAATCATTTTCATAAAGAAACCTGCCAGAACTCAACCAATGAATACAGAGCGCAGAAATAGACCATTTCTGAAGTTCCACTGGGATCCAACTATGAAAATAATTTCCACAGCTCAAACTGCTCAAACCAACAACTCTTTGCGCACCAAAGCGTTAACCGGTCCATTATTCCGGCACCATTTCTTCCTGCATTCAACCTAAACCCATTTAAATAGTAGAATGATATTTAAATTTTTCTTTCTGGACCTCTTCAAAGCTTTCCCCATATATTTACAAATATATTAAAATCCAAGGAAAACATCCTATCAAAACAACTTTGTATCCAGCTCTCATAGCCAAAATACCTTCATCTATCCTAGAAACTTAATAAATAAATATATTACCCACACTTCTATCCACATTCCTTCTTGATTTTAATACTAAACCAAGGCAAAATATTCCACATCTTCCCACTTTGGCAAATCAATTTGGCAAAATCTCGGCTCATTTCTCCGGACCACCAGTTCTTCATCATCATACTCTGATCCTTCAGCCAGCTCCTGTATCATGATCAGCTAATCCTGCATCATGATCTTCAACCACATCTTCCAGCTCTTCAGCTTAACCAGAAATCAGTTCATCTCAGTTAACAAACAGCTCATTCCAGTCTTTCAACAGCTTATCAGTCCTCTGGCTACTCCTTTATCATGACCAGCTACTCCTGCATCATAATCTCTGAGCCCTTCAACTTATCCTTACTAGGAACCACCTTAGTTCCCTCTGCACAATGAACATCTTGGTTCCCATAATTCAATATGAATCAACAGTCCGTCAACTAGCCTTCACTGTGATCAAACAGTCCCTCTCACTAGTCTTCTCTGTTAATTCTGTGAACCACATTGGTTCTTTATCTCAGTCCCTGTTACAAGAACTTGTAGACCCAGGCATGAGTCTACATTGAACTGGCATTTGACTGGGCCCTTGCAAGTGGCAATCCACTTAGGCCATCCAACCATAGATCAATATATATGTGTTGTTTTTACTCACCCAGGTGATTAAGTCTGGGCTTTCAGTTGCAGAGTAATTGGCTCTACTTCCCAGAGGCCTGATCACACCAAGTTCTGCAGCTTGCTTCCCCAAGCAAAACCGCCTTGGTGACACCTCCAAGCAAATCTGTACCCTCCAATTCTCACTTTGGGTTCTCCCCCAAAGCTCCCATAAGGGCATAAACAAGGACATCCTACCAGCCGTTAGGTAGGATGCTTGCTCACAGACCTCCTGTAAGCGTATCAGGGTACATAGAGCCCTCAGAGCTCTTCCCCTCCCTGGCAGCCCGTGTTACCTGCCAGGGGTCCAAAACCTTCTCCCCCCAGACAGACAAAGTTCCCTGCTTGCTATCTCAGTCTTCACACTTCCACAGCCACAGTTCCCTGCTAGGTGAAGAACTATAGCCCAAAGCAGCCAATATCTTCTGCTGGATGGAAGCAACATCTGCCTCTGGTAGTCCTTTGTTACCTACTAGCCAGGCCTTACTTACCCTAGTAGTCCTATGTTACCTACTAGGCCTCTACCTGCAACAAACAACCAAACTTTTGCTTGGCCAACATTAGCCCCGCCTGCAAACCACCAAACATGTGGACCGTCACAGTGGCCAGGAAGGTTGACCCAACTGGAACAAAAGAAGTAACTTCATCATCAGAGATGAGATTATGGAGATTGAACTCAGCATCTGAACGCGTATTGGGATGGTGGGAAGGATTCCTACCTAGCAAGTCTTCCAAATGGTTATCCACCCCCTTAATGAAATTATAACGGAACTTGTACTTGGGTATATCTCCATGCCATCTTGACTGATGAACCAACAAAGCTCTAGGTTGACGTTAGTATAGAAGAGCCCTATGCTCCATAAAAGCTGTGAAGGAATACCTTGCTAACATCAGAAAATGGTGGCAATGCTTCAGGGATTCTGCAACTGCCAACAATCCCTTATAGTAAATCATGTATTTCCACTTATAAGCTTCCATTCTTTGGAGGAGATACTCAACATGCTTCTCAATCCTGTCACTGGCAGTCTGTAACAAGACCCCAGCTACTGCATGATTTGAAGTATTCATGGAGAAAGTAAAAGATAAATTCAGGTTCACATGCTGAATATTAGGCAATGTCAACAACAAGACTTTATCTGCTAGGAATGCTTCTGCACACTTAGGTGTCCAAACCAAGGTTTTCTTCCCACTAATGGAATATAAAGGAGCTGCTATTTCTAAAAAAATGGGGAGTGAAGTTATTCAAAAAGATACAGGTACCAAGGAAGCTACAAAGCTGGGACACTGTCACTGGAGTTGCATACTCACAAACTGCCACTTCTTCATCAGAGATAAAGTGTGTTAATTCTCAAAGATATCATTACCCAAAAAAGTAGCAATATGTTTAAAGGATTTACATTTGCTAGACTTGATAGTTAATTTAGCCTGAAGAATTTTTTCAACAACAGCAGAAAAGTTCACTTTTGAGGCTCTTCATCTGGGGGGAATACTAGGATGCCATCCATACATGTGATGGTGCAAACTCCTAAAAAATCCCCAGAAACAGAGCCAATTAAGCTTTAAGGCCTTGTCCAAAAGGGAACAAGTGTACAGTTATGCCTCCCCTTGGGCCTCCACTCTGATTCCTGCCAAATGCTTGGGGATCTCTACCAAATTGGATGTAAACATTCATCCAAAAATTTTACTGAAAAAGCCCAGGAATCAATATTTGTGAAACTATTCCAAATATGATCCCACCTAACCCACCCAGGATACACCCCTGGTTAAATATTATTTGCAATAGCGGTCAGGAGAAGTGAGGATTGCATCCAAAGCAGGTTCCTTGATTTTAGTTGAGTCAGTTTTCTTTTTGATTATATCCATTTAAAATTTTTCAAGATTTTCCTGCCCCAAGAAATGCACTCATAGCTGCTCATATTATTGGTTGATTTTTTTTGGATTCCCAACCTCTCACTCTAAACCCATTCCCTCCTTTAAATGATTGAAAGGGTTGTAAAAGAGCTTGCTTCATTATTTTCTAACCTAAGGAAGTTTAAAACTTGTTAGTAAAGCTGGCCAATTAGTCTTACCTGTTGCTTTTGGGCGTTCAGCTGATTCTTTTACCCTTTTGGCCTCCCTGGAATTGTGAGTGGCAACTGTTTGGTTGTTGCTGCAACCATAGATTTATTATGGCTGAGAGCAAGGTTTTATTTCTCTCTAGCCTGCCCCCAATTCTCACAATCACAGTTTCTTGCAGGAAGTTGGGCCACAGGGTCACAGGAGGAGTCATAGGCACTAAATACGTGTGAGAGAGGGGCTAAACTAACTAAGTTTGGCTCCCATCCCGGAGGGGAAACCCATCAGGATACCATCCAGTGCAGAACTGGTATAGATGCTTGTACAGGTGTCTAGAGAGAGGATGCAGGAGAAACTGGGGAAATTAGAAGTCCAAATCCATCAAAACCATCTCATCAAGCAGCCAAGGGGTGTGCCTGGGGGTGAGATTGTGGGGGATAACTTTGCCTTGTGGGTAGGGGACTTGACCTCCAAGAGAGGAGGAACCACAGAGGTGTGTTCTCCCAAGAGGACTGTAAGGTTAGAATTGGGGGAGCAAAACTCAAGGTCATCACAGGTGAGACTTTTAACCAGGCTTCCCCCAGTACTTTAAATTCAGAACCTAAGCATAAAAATTCAGGATTGTCAAATCCTTGATCCAAATTTTGAATCACTTTTTCAGGCAACTCAGCTGAGTGAAAATTAAAATATTTAGTAAAATCAACCATTTAATTTGACTTTTTTTTTGGTTTATTTAAATTGGCAAATTTTGAATCCCTTGAGCAGATAACTCAACTAACAAAAGACAAAACACAGCAAACAAATGCAGGATACATGAATCAGAAATGCAGGATTCTAATGTACAATTTGAGATTTCCTGTATGTCTAACAAATCATATATAACATGTAAAAATTAACAGATATGAAATTGTAGGATTGTCAAATCCAAGAACAGAATTTCAAATAAAAAATGAGATGAAGTTGAAATAAATATAATTTATGGGTGTCTCAAAAAGGATGCTAAAGGATATAGAGCGGATTTGTGCTAATTCTTTTAGGAATCATAGGCATTCTCAAAAATCATCCTATTCCATTTTAGGACGGCAAAAATTTAGATGCTTGATTACAGTAGATTTTAAAAAATGCTAATAATAAAATAAATTGTAATATATAATTCTATTATATTATTAGCATTTTTTAAAATCTACTGTAATCAAGTATCCTTAATAGCAATACATGAATACATAGTGTAGTAAACTGATGGTTTATCTTTCTCCCTCCTTTCTTCCTTGAAAATAGGTTTTTTTGGCCCCTGGCTACACCTGGGGTCAAAAAACTTTTAAAAAATTTCTGCATCATCAGGAGGGTAGCTCATATATCATTATATGGTTTTGTGGTTGCTATATTAGTGATTTAGAGTGCCTAATATTACATCATTTCCATTTTAGTCAATTTTACATTTCACTTAATTTCATGTCTAAACATGGTTGTTGAGATTGGATTTTTCATTTGATTTTATCCAGAGTGGAGCTTCTTGATTTGGGTTGATTTGCCCTAGTTTTTACTGTAAATTAAAACTGGATTCCAGTTCCTGCAATTGATATCTGAGTTTACTAGTGGCATTCAAAAGTGATTTGAAATTTGGTTCTTGGATTTGAAAATCCCACAATTCCAAAAAACATAGTAACCTTAATGAAAATGATTGATGGATTTGAACACTTCAAATCTGATTCCAGTTAACTCATTTTGTTCATTGGAAATATAAAGTTTGACTTGAACTTTGCAAAGTGTCTATGAGTTCCCGTTTTTTTAAAAATCCAAATAAAAATGCAAAGAATTTGATTTAATTAAAAAAAGGCTATCCCGCAAAAGTGATTCAAAATTTGGACCAAGGATTTGAAAATCCCACATTTTTACGTTCAGGTTCTGAATTTACAGTAGTGACCAGGTCTTGGGCACATCTGGGGAGGTCCTTGAGCAAATTCAGGAGATGAGTTATATTTTCTCCCACATAGTGAGCCAAAGAAGATAAACGTTCCCAGAGATCTGGGAAAGTGGGTCAGATCATCCCTAATACAGGAGCCAAGGTAAAGATCACAAATTTAATTAAGGGGACCAACATTTCAGAGAGTACCAGGAGAGTTGGGGGATTTTTGGGGGGACAAGTGAAGGCAACAATTACTTTTCAGGCAAACCAGGGGTAGTTTCCAAGACTAGAGGGAAAGACAGGCTTTGAACTCTGCTTCAGACAGTTGAAATTTAAGGGGGATGTCTTTACAGAGCGTAAGCAGTTCTTATAGCAAATTGGAGCAAAAATTCAATAATTTTGAGCTCAAAGTAAATATTTATAATGGATTTAATCCTAATTTTAAAGTTTGAGCTCAAGTTTTGAAAGCATAAGAGGGGAACCTTAACGCTGATACTAACATTAACTCTAGGAGCTTTGAAAGAGACACTAGAAGCCAGGGAGTAACATATAAGGTAAGGGAAGTTCAATGCTTCTACTAACAAATAGAAAGGAAAAAAAGGCCAACAGAAGAGGCCTAAAATTCCAAAACCTGTAATTTGCAAAAGCTAAACTTTTTATTTGATAAGAATGAGCAAGTAGGGGACCAAAAGTCCCCTGTCTTGCTTTAAGGAACAAGATCTGAATTTGCAAGGTCACCTGATCCGCGCAGTGATCCTGATTGGCCTGGGGAGAATTTTTGCAAGGGAGTTTCAGGTAGCTTGGATGGTTTCCCATTAATTTCTGGTGTCACCTCTGATTGGCTGGTGCCTATGAAGTGCTTCAGGGGGTCATTAAATCCAGTTTGATTGGAATTTGTTGATTTAGCAAAAGCACACCCTGATTAGTTACACTTCACCTGTTTTAAATGGGGGTGGAACCAAGCCAACAAGTAGTCCAAATTAATCAGGGATTCTTCCCAAGTAGGCACAAAAATCTAAGCATCAGTGGTTACTGCCTGAGAGGGGTATGCCAATACAAATCTCTAGTCAATTGTGTGAGCTAAATCCTCAAGGGAATTAAGAGGTTTGGCTGGATTCTGAGCAGTTTTCTTTGTGCGTTGCAAGAAGAGTGTCCTATCCAAGGCTAAAGAGGGGAGTAACTTTACAAAATAGGCAGGCAAGTGGTTATATTTGTCCTGTAATAGTAATGGATGCTTGATAAGCCAGGTGTCTTCACATCTAATGAGTTCAGGCTCTCTGGTTCTGGATTTGGGGCCATGGATTAGAATTTCTTCTAAGGTGAACTCTGAATAGGCAGGGTCAGAAAAATATTCCGTGAAATGTACCAGGCTGTAAGGGGCTCTCAGGGGTTGGTATAACTTGGGTGGCTCATCTGCAGTTTCTTGGGATTGGCTGGTAGAAGGGGTAGAGCTAGAGAAATTGATCTGGAAATGAAAAGGTGCTAAAGTTAGGTATGTAATGATCTGGGTGAACCAGAGGTTCATAACACTTTGCTGCAAAAATGGCAATGGGCAACTTTCTGGCAGCCCAGAGTATAAGCTATGCCCATCTATCATATAAAAGCTTTTCTAGAATACTTAAGGCCAGGTGATAGTGTCATGTATATACTTCTGGGAACTATCATAAACAAGATAAAGGGGAAAATTAAGAGAAGAATGATACTTTATTTGATATTGATATAGAATATTATATAGTATTATGGAAAGCCACATACTGTCCATGTACGTCATGGAGGTCATGGGGCTTATCTGAGTAATGTTCCTCTTAAGTCAAGAGGCTTATTAAAGCTGTGTTCTTAGGATCTGGATTATGTGATCCCCGTAATAGATAGTCAAATGATAGGAGTACCATCAACTTATTGATTAGTTGGTGAGTTGTTTGGTGAATCATTCAGTGAGCTACTCAGGGTGTTAATTCCCCAAGAGGGAGTAATCAAAGATGTTGCAACAATAGCGTTTACCAGGGTTTGGACATCTTTGGTGGCATATGGAATTATAAACTTATCATTGGCTGGGTTTGGATGGAGAATCTTGGTTTCCCTTTTTGAGGCATGGAATTTGTCATCATCTGGTGGCCCTTGTTTTTGGGTTAATTCATGCCATGCTCTATTGGCAGGAGCCCAGTTGGTCAAAGAAATTCTATTCAGGCTAGCTCTCCTATTGGCTAGGCTAGTGGGGTTCATAAAGGGGTGTGGTTGGTGCCTTTTTGGTCAGTTTTAGAGGTTTCTCTGAAGCCCAATCTGTTCCTGGTTCAAGCCCAAAAAATGCGGGCAGCCAGGCAGCAAGGCCTGTGGACAACAGCCCATGGGGGTTTGGGGTTCAAATCTTGGGAATGGGGTTCTGACTTGTGAATTAAATACAGATGACTGTCACTAGTGACAGTGTAGATGTAAATCACTTCACGCAGCAATTGAGTGTGTCAAGGTGCAAGTCCTTGGGATACATCCTGTCAAGTGTGCATAATCAATAACTCTCTTTGGGGGTAAAATAAAATCTCAAAGAAGGTTATTAGTGAAAGCTGATTAGTGCTACCTGTTTGGATTCAAAGATGAAAGTTGAAAATGGCCAAGAGTCTATTAAGCTTTGAAGCTATATTATCCTTTGAACCCTGTTTGAGTTTTCATTAACCTGGTTGTTGCTACTTTATGATCCACATATCCATATTGTGCTCAACTTTAGCTGGAACCTGGCCAAGCTTGAGTTTGGCATCTCAGATCTAGATCCAAGATTCAAAAATTCTTGGTCCCTTTGCCCCTGCCCTTTTTGGAAGTCCCCACCTCCAAATCTGAAGGGATCCAACCAGGTTGGTCCCCTTCCAGAGATCCTTGGGGTTGACCTGACCCCAGCTCTGATTCTCCTTTCAACTGCTTCCCCAGTTACAGGGAAGTTTCAACTTTGATGCATTATCTGGGAACAAATCCAGGATTTTCCTTCTCCATTTTGAAAGTTATGCCTGTTCCAACCTGAAAAGGTTTAAATTTTCTGATCAGTTCTGGAGATAAATTTCCCCTAAGGACCTTCCTTCATTGGTTTTGGATACTGGTAAACAACCCTTTGAGTATAATTTCTGATACCCAGTGTTATTATATGTCAGGAACCCACCCTTCAGGGAATAGTTGCCCAACATGGTGGATTATTGCAGAAGGGTTTAACCCAGTGATCATAGAGCCAATTGGCACAGAAATCATACACAAGTTTAATAACTCACCAAGGATTTGATATCTTCCTAATAAGGGATTGGACTAACCAAGGAAGGTGTATGCACCCAGGTAGGCAAGCAAATAAACAGAAGCAAATGGATGGAAAAGACTAATTTGCACAGGATTGGGGGACACAGATTGAGGCTATTGCTTGGTAGAAGGATTGAAAGAAAACAAAGAGGCTGTATACCATCTTCCTGAGACCACTGGTGCCCACTTCCTATTATTGCAATACTTGGTGCTGGTTCCTGTGCTGGAGTATGTTTCCATCTGAACAGTTGAATGTATTAAGGTTTAAACCAAGATTAGAATTACCCACTTAAGCCTGATTCCCCAAAAGGAGGAAATATTAGGCGGTCTCATGAGGGTCTCCAAAAGTCTTACAAACAATAAAAAATATAAAGTTAGGTTTAAACTCTTTATTGATTGGGCAATGGTTAAAACCAATGCTCCAAGGTTTATACAGATAGAGAACTGGAATTGATGGGGAGGGAAATAACTGTTAGAGGAATGGTTTCAACTTCAAGGAGTGCAGATTCAACTCTCAAACATAGGAAAATTACTTAGCTGATGCTTCATTTTCCTTAAACTTACTTATTAACATTAGGATCCTTTGCACCACAGTTAGATCTGTTTTAACTTATCATAAGTTTCAAACTTCTTAATAGAGTTCATAGACTTAATACCATAGTTTACAGAGATTGGTAACTTAACTATACAGCTGCTAATGTCAGCAGAGGATTTGGAGTGATCTGATTGACTAAAACTCTTAAAATCTGTAATTTTGCGCTCAGGATGATTTCCAAATGTATTTCTATATTCCGAACTGATTTCAAAGCCTACACAGAGGAGGTCGCAGGTTCAAGTTTTGTCTCGTGAAGCAGAGGTTTAGAATCAACATTGACAAAGTTTTCAATGCCTGGCTCTTCAATTTTAAGCAACCAATCCATATTAACAATTAATCCCTATGAATCACCGGTGGTAGAATCATCAGGAATAATGGTTCTGACATTATACATGACATAGTCCCTGTTGTACCCTTTCCTGCTTTTTCTTGGGATACTAAGGAAACTTCCCCCTTAACAGAAAGACAATCTTGGCTGTTTCTGGGTATAATCCTTATGGCTTTAAATGGGTACTTACCCCTCTCTTTGTTGCTACCTCCCTATGTAGATCTCCAAGAGCAGACATCCTAGTCTTTTAATGAGGAGTGTCCTGGTGGTTCATTTCTTTAGGATGGGAAATAGACTATGTAAGTTTACTCCCTCCCTCTCTCATAGCTACTTTATGTAAACCACCTCAGACTGGGCCCTCTTCATACTGCCCTAATGCTGCTCCAGTCTCTTTCTTATTGAAGCATGCAGACTTCCTGAGTTAACGTGGGTAGATGGGCCAGGTTATACTGGCAAGCCATTTATAAATAAAGACTGGTATCAGTTATCCCACCTTCCTTTGGACTTGCTAATAACTGCTGTCCCTTTGTATAAAGTTCAGTACCCAGTATATTAGAAGTCAGAGAAAAATTTAAAGCTGCTACCATATGGCACAATATTTTATATGTAAGTATAGATGTAAACTGAACCTTACCCCCAGATGTAAACAGGAAGGTCCTGCTGCCTTCTGAGGCATGGCTTAGTCAGACTTCTTGAATTGTAGACCTTATGTGCATATAAATGTGAAGGGGGGAAGCAAATGATGATGGTAGAGCTATTGGAATTTAAAGATATATGTTTATCTAAAAATGGCAATATGAAGATCCCTTTAGAAGTCAAGGGTGGGTTCTAGTCATACATGCACTTGGATTGGATCCTGGGTTACTATTAGGGCTGCGGCAGATCTGAAATGATGACTGCTTTTTTATAAAGTAGCCACCTGTCTCAGATCAGGAAACAATTCCAGAAAATTGTACTAGCTACAATTTTCTGGAATCGTAGCTGTACACATCCACCTGTGGATGTTTTTCTGGATTTTTTTAAAATTTTAAAATACAAGAATTCAAATTTGATTTATTTTAAAAAAAGATTTTTAAAAAAAAATATAAAGTTAGGCACGTCTGGAAAAAAGGAAACCGTCTGTAACCGTTTTTTAAAATATAAATTTTGGATTCCCCTAGGTATGAGGAATCCAAAATCCAGAAACACGACGGATGAGACGCGCTGATTACGGTAAATACTGTAATCAGCGTGTTTTTAATCTGCCGCAGCCCTAGTTACTATGCTTGTGGGCTCCAAAGTTAATCAACAGGAAATACATTTATATTAGTTTGGGTACTGTAGCATAAATACAGCTAAAAAATAAAAAATAGCCTTTTATTAAGGACTTGTTTGTGGTGCAGGTGTAATTTTTGGCCATTAAAGGGATTCAGTTTATTATTTGCTTAGGTATGTGGATGGTTTTGGACGGCACTTTAACTTTGACTTGGTCTGTGGCTTGGTCTTTGAGCCTGAGCTGGTGACTTTGATGTCGAAGCAGGTGTTGTATTCCTCGCCTGTGGGATTGCGATCCCAGGGCCAGTTCCAGAGGAAGGAGTAGACGCCAGGCTCCCAACTCGCGGGGATGTTCAGGTTATCCCAGCACCAAGTGTTGGGGTTGCCGGTATTGTGGCAGTTCTGGGGGCTAGCAAACACATGAGTCATGATTTTCTTGGCTTTGAGCATATCATTGTAAGTGACTATCTCCTTGCCTGGCTTGGCAAAGCTGAACACGTGGGCGCTAGTGGAGGGGACGAGATGGCCATCCATTTGGTACCACAGCTTGACAGTTGTCCCTGCTGCCACCTCCGTCATGGGGAACTTGGAAGAGTAGTTGGGGCTGAGCTGTGTGGAGCCACATACCTTCGTTGTTGCAGGATCAGGGTTGCCGCGCCGTTCGACAAGAGCAGTGTAGATGGTATTGATGTCGTGGTTGGAGCGTCCAGGGTAGCCTCGCCCATACCCAATACAGTATTCTGTGTAAAAGCTCTCGTCGTAGAACTGATCAGAGCCAGTATATTTCTTCGGAAGCCCGATGCAATCCAACCAGCTGTGTGCAATGCTTACTCCAACAAGGGTCAACCAAATCATTGTACTCCTGTCTACCAACTATCTGACTTTATAGCTCCGATATGTACTTGCTTAGTTGGCAAATGTACCCACATAATTTATCATGCAGCTTAAGCATATGTGAAGCTAACCCAAGTTCAAAATTCAACCAATAATGTTATGATTTACATGGGAACTAACTTTAGCTACAATGCAGGCAAGCATGACCCTCAAGTGGCCTGGGTCATAGATCTATAGCTAGATTTCACTTTAATATAAGCCAAGAAATATTCCAAACTATCCTATTTGAATTTTAGTTACACTAATCAAAACTATAATCCAACTGAAGGCTAAGCATAACAAGGAACGCACCCGAGTGAACTTCACCTAGTGACGCTTTGTTTGAGCACTTTCTCACCTCAACCAAGCATGGGATCCTTGGTCAGACCTTATGGTTGGAATATATTTCTATTGCAATATAAATCTTAAACCAAGCTATGTTTTTTAACCAGTAGTCGTATTTTCAGTTCTGTAGCTTCGGGCTGCAAGGGTATATTGGGATCAAATCAACTTACATCTCCCAGTCCTAGGAAAAGATCCCAACCAGTTCTGGGCTACTGCTTATCGATTAGTCAATTTTAATATGTTATTCCAGCCAGTGGAATTTCAATGGACCCATCCGGTATAGAATTGCAAGGTGTACTTTCAAGAAAGCAACAGTTGAATTAAAGAGCCATGTCAACACAAAGTATCCAGATACCCCACCTAGACGCACAGTAGGAACACCTCAACCATCCCCACAGATACATAGGCCGAGCTCGAAGCTGATATCTCGAATCCAGCAAGATCGAATAAATTCTGAGATATTGACTTTAATGGCCAACCGGCTTAAAACGGATATTTAAAATTTTCGCCAAAAACACTGTCCCCCATTACAACAGCTCGGCTTCAAATCCGCAGCTGGCACCAGATTCGGTTTAAAACCGATCCGGAAATAACCTTTATCCAGACGCAAAGTTATACCTGGTTCAACTTGGGCAGTTCACTCCAAAGCGGCCGAACCAACCCTGGATCCCCAGCTACACGAGTTTCAAAGCTGTGGCGATAAGCGAAACGGATTCAAACACCAGGGTAAACTATACACTCTTTTAACAGGGATATGAAGTTAATGACCAAAACAACCTAAACTACAAAAAGAATACCAAGACAGTACCAAATCCACGAGAACACAAAAATATCTCCAGACAACTTTCAGTATACACATGCTCACCATGTAAATCAGTGATAAAATACACTCCATCGCAGCTGATCAACCCCCAACCCAATTGCCTTGCACAATGGCAACCCAATCCACAGACAAATCCATTCAGATATCAAGTGAATTGGAATATCCACAGCGTTGGTAACCAGCCATCTAAATTAAGATACACAACCTAAAGCATAAATCATAAAAAACAATGTTCTGAGTACCTGTCTTTGGTGAAAATTTAGGAAGCTTTATTGAAGATCAATTCATCTGAAGAACAGGGGACTTTGGGGGAGCTTCCAAGAGTATATTGGAGAAGGCCATCCTCAGTATAGTGGATCTAGCTCCCTTCCACTTTCATCTCAAACCCATGCCAGAAATCTAAAGGGAGGTAGTTCTTCAGCAGAAGATACTTTTTGTGTTTCAATCCTTTTACTCTCTGTTATTTTAGCCTTGAGGAATATGCCTTGCAGCTCCAGGCTTGTTCCACTGTAGGGGGTTCTCTGAGGAAATCTTCACATAGAGCTGTTTATTGTTGGTTATTTATCTTTGGTTTGTAAAAATATGTTAGACCAAATAGGGAGTAGACTGTCCCTTAGTTGATGTATACTTGAGATACCAATAGTTCATACTTCCCATATAACGTCCAGGTGTATTCTGCTTTGCCACCCATTGATCTCTCAAGGTCCTGACAGGACTGCTATTCAGGCATTCTACTCCAGGGTTAACCTGTGACCAGTAGGGGGTAGTGGAATGTTTGATACTCTTAGATTTCAGATCATTATCCACTTGATGCCCAGAAAGTTCTTTAGCTCCATCCACAATGGCCCAGTCCAGGGTTCTAAAGCTGGCTATGGTTGCCTTGTTGATGAAGCAATTGAGTTTTTCTGATTTGTAGTCCTTGGCTGGCCCAAAAACCAGCCAGCCGGCTGCAAAGTCAATAGCTACAATTCAGAAGCATTGCCCTGCTTTGGCTTCTGACAATGGTCTCACTATGGCTAGGCCCTAACCCTGGAATATTCTGGATCTGGTACTGGATTGGCTGTAGGTTCAGGTGCTTTGGCGCTTGAGTACTCCTGTTACAGTAGAAAACCAAATGGAAGGAATAGTGCACCCTCCTAAGACCAGAAACCAACAAAGAACCACTACCAAACCCTTGAGAGAAATAGACAACTCAAACACCATCATTGATAAAAAATGAATCAAAGCCAGGATTGCTCAAGTAGCCCTTAAAAATCCAGACTTGCCTTATTTTCCCCCAAATAACTATAACAAGAAAATCACATGGTATACACTATTTGGGGATGGCAGTGCTTGACCCACTGGTTGCTGGAATTTTTTGAATTATGACATCATTGACCTTAATTCCAATGTAGACCCTCTAACTGCTGAAAATGTTCTTGCCAACCAATCAGATGCTGCAAAATCCCCCATCTCTATCCTGAATCACCTTGAGACTTCCCCCATCCCAACCTAGGAACTTGTTTCTAGATATCTTACTTACCCTTGAATAAAGAAGTTCTCTAAAAATTATGATTTCTCTACTGGGGCTGTTTGCCCCTGTCCTTGAGAAGTTGGCCTCTGTAATGGTTAAAGTGGCCGTCAGCTCCTTGACCGCCCCTTGGCCGGCTCTCTATCTGATTTCCCCTTTGAAATTCTATTCTGATTTGCCTCTGAAAATTACCCTTGCCACAATAATTTCTGTGTCCATCTTCTGCTACACCAATGCTGGAGCCAAGATGTTGAAGCCAACCTCCCAATTCAGTCTCCTGTTGCTTAAGCAACTTGCAATTTGCCTCTTATCCCCTCATTGTTTGTCCTTGAATCATACAGCTTATTATTTCACTCTAACAACTCCCTCTTTCCTTTACACGTCTTTAGTAAATTAACCATGCCCCCATTCCAATTTAAACCATCATGCTATCTTTTTTGATGTGGGATGCAAGCTGTTATCTTGGGTGAGTTCCAATAGCTGGGGGTGTCTGAGGATGGATTCAACCCCTTGTGTAGGGGATATAGAGTATATTTTTATCTTTAATGAGGTGGTATACTTTGCCATTAGACACATGAAAATGTTTCTCATTTCTTACTAATGTGTTATGGGTTGATTGATGTGTCAAGGGGTTGTTGCCTTTGGCCTTATACATAGTGCTGTATAAGCTAGGCCAATCTGGAGCCAGGTGGTCAGAGTGATTTTCTCTAGGGTTTAAAGCTAATAGAGGGCATCAACTATGACCAGATCTTCCCCCTTTTGTGCTGGATGTTCAGAATAGGCTTTTCAAGTAGGGATATACATTTGGCTTGCTGCAGTGAGATCTTTTTGAGCTTTAAAGTATATTGAGGATCTATGGCCAGTTAGTACGCAGAGGTTTAAATGTCATTATACATAAAGGTTTCATTCCTTACCAACATGGTACAGTAGTCTTCAAAGCTATAGTGCTAAGCAAAAAAAGACTCATCAGCAAGCAAAAATAACTCAGGTAAAACAAAACAAACCCATCCAAAAGTGAAATGAACTTGGATGGAAACAGAACAGAAGTATACCTAAATATACAGCTAATTAATATAAATCTGTTTGGGTTAAACTTTCTTATTCTGAGTAGATTAAATTTGCATCTGAGTAGTTCTTGCTTAAATCTAAGCTTTTTTGCTCATAGATGAGCTGATTTTAATTAGTGCTGTAGCTTTGAAAGCTACTGTGTGTTGCGAGTGATCCCTTATCATGTATTGGATACCTCTGCTTAGTATCAGTTAATTTTCTATATTCATAGCATACTGGCAGGAAGGCAACCACAGTAATTAGCTCATTCCTCAATTCAAATTGTTTTATTTCAACACCCATTATTAAAAAAACTCTAATGTTGAAAGCATTGAAAAGTTAGAATTAAGTCTTTGCCCATGCAGACTAATGAATGTCAACACTTTTTCAATCAGCAGCAACCTTTTCAGGACATATTACTTAATAAAAATCAGGCTTTAAAGTACTTTTTAGGGTTATTTGACTAAATTTATTTAAAAAACAATAAAAAATAAAACCCAGTAACTGAAAAAGATAATAAAAATACATGTCTGTTTTATTTTACTATGCAACTAGCTATCTTAACTATAAACTAATTTTTCAGCTTATAAAAATAAGAAGCCCAATATGCAACAAAGTACTAAATAAAAATCTAAATATTATAATAAAATATAACAATAAGAAACTCTAGCATAAAATCACATTTATAGGGGAAGCTAAAAAATACATAAACTTTAGTAGCAAAATAATCACATAGGCCCTAAATACTGTCTAAGGCATCAAACTGCTAATAAAAATTAAAATATCATTATGAACTACTTATGAACTCTTCAAACTACCTATTAGTATAAAATATTATATTAAATAAATCAGAAATATATAAAAAAATAAGAAAATACTCAATAAATTTATTTGAAAACTATACTGTGATCACCTGGTTGCTATTAAGAGCTGCTGAAGTATTATTTATATAGTCCCAACCTCTGAAAGCTTATATTTGGTCTTGACAATGTCCTTGATCTTCTCTTGGTATTGCTTCTCTTTGATGGTTCTCTTCTTTTTGGATGAGTGTTTCTCAATATCTCTGATGGATGCAACAGTCTTCCTTATTGTACTTTGAGGTGCTTGTAGAAGGTGTTGTATATGGGCTTAATTCTAAAGGAGAATGTTATATGATTATACCAGCCCTTCAAAGATGAAGTAGTTTTGATATCATTCTTTATAAATTCCTGGTACCAGTTCCAGTTAGCTTTAGCTCTGGCGCTTAGTGACCTTATGTTTAATCTACTGTGGCTCATATTGACCCTTTATCTGCCTATTAAAAGCCTGACAATAATAATAAAGCACTTGAACCTCTCCATCAAATGTATTTACAAAAGTATTATAACTGGTTGTTTCACAGGCCATGATTATAATTGAGGGGCCAAGTGCTCTTTCATGAGTTTGTTGTTATACAGAACAGGTATCCTCATCCTTTTTCATCATCAGGATTGGCTCCAGTGATTGGTCCAGGGGGACTCTTTTCATTACTACAATGGCCTTGATACCCTCTTGAGGGATATTAAAGAGTCTTGTCTAGCTTTTTTCTGTTGCTTCATATAGAATAAAGTAGGTAAATAGATGCACATTGCCTTGAATATTAGAATTTACAATCCATGTCTATTAAAAGAGGTGGGTCATACAGAAAATGTACTATTACATAACCAGGTCTCTGAATCTCTTAACTGCTTCAAGCTATGTTGTGTAGCCTATCATATAATTCTTGATTCTGATGTAGGCACATCATGTAAAAGGAATACCTTGTGATGAGGAGCAACTTTTGGGGGAGCTTTGAATATGTAATGAAGAAGAAGAGAAGTATTTTTATTGGATAATACTTTTGGCTTATATAGCTTGTGCTGTGGCAGGGATTTAAGTTGGATTAAACATAAGGATGATCATGTACATAATGGGTTCAAGCCGCTGGATACTTGGTCAGTCATATGATATTGCTTGGTTGCCATTTCTGGAATGTTAAACTGCATATTAGAAAGGCATCAAATTGGGCAATAACTGGATGTTAAGTGGGTTGGCGGTAACCATAATACCCGTACATCCAGCTTCTTGACACTTGTCTCCATTGAACATATTTAACTCCTCTGACAAGTCTAACTCTTTTTGGACCATGGCAGCTTTCTTAAGGGAGCATAGATAACAGTATTTGTCACATATGTAATTCACTAAATGGTTGTAGTTGGGGATGCTCTTCAGATTCTTGTTACTTAGGTGTTTTGTGGCCTTAAATTCCAGATCAGAAGCCTTGATGTCTTTGGAGACTAGAACTGTTTGGTAGAGGTACCACTTTAGAAGCTTTTTAATAAGATTGATTGGAGCATTACATGTGTGTTCTCCTTTTTCACTGATAACTTTATTCCATCCTTCTGGGTTGATCCTGGCAGCGCAGCTTCTATCTTCACACACATAATGCTTGCTTCTTCCTGCTATATTCTGATTTTTTCAATTGAAAATATAGCCATCACAGGCTATACTTGCACCTCCTTTGACAGACATTAGAGGGGAAAACCAAGGGAACTTCTTTGGGAGCTTAAACTCTCCTTTGACGTTACATATATTGTGAACCTTTAGGGGATCCCATGGGCCAATTGGTGCTTGATGATAGTCAGACAGGTAATCATCAGGATCTTCTTTATTGATACTTGATGAGGAGGATGGAGGTGCAGATTCCTTGGGCAGCGGAGGGGAATTATCTGGAGTTGGATTCTTGTGCTTCTTGGACTGGGATGAGCTTGATTCCTTGGGACTTGATTCCTTTGAGCTTGATTCATCTGGGCTTGACTGGGGTTCTGGACTCTTGGGTATCTTCTTTCTTCCTTGATTGTTTAGTGGAACCTCATCTCCTTCTGATTGGTACCAGCTTGGAGAAGAGGAGGGGTCAGGGTAGGGCTCTTTGTTTTCAGGGTCTGGGGTCTTCTCCTTTGTCTTCTGTTTCTTTGAGGGCTCTTTGGCTGGTTTTTTGTTGGGGTAGGGAATTTGGGCCTTTTCAGAGGCTTTGGGTACTTTCTTAGTTGACTTGGGGTTCTTTTGTGGCTTCTTGGAAGATTTGTCTTACAATAATTAGAGTAAAGTTCATAAATTAAGAATAATACTGAAAGCATTAATCAAATTAAATAATAATAAATTTTCTTATTTTTTGTTAGTAAGTAAATAGTTCAAGAGGGTATAAAAATGGCTTTAAGAGCTAGATTATTAGAAAATAATAAAAATATGCTTAAAATAAAGTAACAAAATTCTTTTAGTCAGCATAGTCAAAATATAGAATTTGGACTGTCTGCATAAAAAATTGCTTTAATCTTGACTGTCAACATAATAACAGTTGGCATAATTACTGAAAAACACTATAAAAAACACTTATAAAGCTTGTTTAGGATTTTGTGGATGTGTTTTTGAAATTTCTAAACTGTTTTATTCTAAATATTAAAAGTTAAAGGTTACTATATGTAACTTTCAAGAAAAAATGTCAGAAATTATAGAGGGTAGTCTAAAGTACAGCCCTCAGAGCTTTGTTATGAATAATCATACCATTATATGGGTGATTTTTGTTAAGTGAAAGTACTTTACTAATAAGCCAGTGAAGGTTTCAGGAATGACAATTTCCCTTTTCCAAAACTTAAGTTCTGGAACAAGATTTAACCCTGGCCAAAATAGAGCGCGACCCACCAGCCTTGAGGACCAGGGGGCCACCCATCCACATTTTTTTGGGATCAAATCCTCCCTGGTTCAAACCGCAGATGCCTTTGAAACTGAAGACCTTAGCGCAAATTTATCAATGATGGCTCTTATCAAAGACTACAACCAAATTCTAATGAAGGCAAAGAGGTCCCCGCCATTGACCTGATGATCCTGATGTCTGCCTTAGTAGCAAATCAGAATCCTGTCCTTGAAGAAGGTGCTGACCAGCAGGCCCCCCCAGGAATACCGCTCTAGAACAGAAGGGATGTGCAAACCTTCTTTAAATCCAGTCAATGAAAGCTGTCCTGTGATTGTGTCATTTTGCTGTCCTAAACCTGGGTGTCACACCCATCCAAATTCCCATTTCCTGATCATTTGAACCACAATCATTAGAATTAAAGTCTAATAGTGGGGTACTATAGGAATCCTTAGACTCTGCTCCAGACTTTATTGCCATTTTGAAATAAAGGTTATGAGATATTGATTTTATGGGTTATTACTATATTTGATCTTAGTAATCCATCAGGTTAACACTAATCCTTACAGTCTGCCTTCCCCAACAACCATAGTTTTATGTCCTTGAGGTGCTTTCTATGGTCCAGTCTACTTCACTGAGTATCCATTAAAACCAGAGCACCAAGGGTATACCACCAATAGCATATTAACAAGCAACCCCCTGTCCTGAATCAAAGAATTGGCTAGATTTGACAGAACTGGCTATTAGTGTCACAGCCCATACTAGAGTCTGGCTGGACTCCCACAGGGGAGGCAGGCTGGGCCTGAAAGGCCATGTACATAATAGGCACTATGCGGACCAGGTAGTTCAGAGCAGTGGCTAGGGAGCGCCAACTCCCAGTATGGGGCACGGCTTGGTCAGCCAGCCCCAATACTGTTATGTAGACAAACCCCAGTTTGCTGAAGTCTTGGGCGGGAGGCGCGTCAGGGAGAGGAGGAGCAGTTGGTATATCCTTCATTACTGGTGGTAGATCCAGGTGATGGGGATGGAAGTACTCCAGGTCAAGGGCACAGGGCGGTTTGGAAAGGACAACAGGAGTATGGCCAGGAGGATATGGGTATGCAAGCTTGTATTGAGTAGTGGATTCACAAATAGATGCAAAGAGAATAATTAAATTTGAGCAAAAATAGACAATTCCTGCAATAAGATAATAATTTCTAGGCATAAACTCGCTTTATTAAGATGTCAACAGTGAGAAGGGCTTCTCCCCCTCACTACTTATACTTACTGATGATTATATGGCCTTTTGTGCCACCAGAGAACTGATGGCATCATTTGGAGGTGGATTTGCAATTTTACCTGGAATTTGCGTATTTGGCCAAGAGGGTGAGCTCTCATTGGCTGCTATAACATGAACCCTTTGAATTTTGCAGCATGGCAAGTTGCTACAGTTATTTTTAGCTCTTGCAATGAATTGATCACCCAATTGCACAATCAAACAGTTGTGCTCCCAATGTGCCATTTCCCAATAGGTAGGTGGCCCAGATTTTTTAACAGGCTCAATGCCAGGGATTTGAAGATTGTGTGCTCCTCAAATCCTGGGCCATTTTTTAGTTGAAAGGGGGGAATTTTGCCCTGGAAAGTGCTTTGTGGGGGCTTCCAAGCTGCATGTTCAATCACCTCTAAAGAGGCCAGCTGACTGTCCAGGGCACTCTGGGCCCTGACATTATCCCCTACCATAGTTGAGCTTGCAGAGCACAACTCTTTACTCCGAGACTTATATTTCTTTAGTAGGATGTCGGCATTCTCCAGGTTGGACTCAGGTTCCCAAGTATTCTCTTTGTGGGGCTATCCTTTTCATTTGACCAGGAAGTGAGGTTTTTGGTATCAGAGTTTGTGTCCCAGGATGGCTTCAACCTTGTGTTCTGTGAAGCTTCCTATTTTGATGGGTGGGGGAGCTGTTCTCAATATCTGGTGCAGGAGAGAGGGTCCTTTCTTTTTCAATAACAGGGAGCGGTGGAATATGTTGTGAATCTTCCATCCAGAGGGGAGTTCTAGTCGGTATGCTACGGTGCCAATGTGTTGTAAGACTTTATAAGGACCTGTTTGACACGGGCTCAAGCTAGCGCAAGGGGAAGTGGTCTTGATGTTCTTAGCACTGAGATACACAAGGTCTCCTACTTCAATTGGGGGACCAGGGCTTTGTTTCTTGTTGGCAAATTCTTTGTATACTTGTACTGCTCTTCTCAGGTTCTTGGTGCATTCTTCTTGGTATGTGTAGATGCTGCTAACCCAGTCTTGTCCTTCAGGATTTTTGGCTTCCTCTATGGGGGGCATCCCATTTGGGGTTGAATCCATAGTTGGATTTGAAGGGGGATATACCAGTGGAGCTGTGGTCTTGGTTGTTGTACAAAAACTGAGCCATTGGTAAGTGGGTTACCCAATTGTTCTGTTCTGAGTTAACGTAGCATTGTAAGTACTGTTCAAGGACCTGGTTCACTCTCTTGGTCTGTCTGTTGCTCTGGGGGTGGTATGCAGTAGATAAAAATCTTTTTATTCCCAAGTCCTTTAGAATTTGGGCCCAAAACTTAGAGGTGAATTGTGGGCCTCTGTCCAAGACCATTTCTTGTGGGAGTCCATGGTTCATGAATACTTTGTTACAGAATAGAGTGGTGGTTTCCTTGGCGGTTACTTTGGTTGTTGTTGGAATGAAGTGAGCCATCTTGGTGAAGCAATCAACAATTACAAGGATGGCGTTGAATCCTTTTGAATTTGTTAGCTCCACAATGTAGTCAACGGAAACTGACTTCCAAGGGCCTTCTGCAATCTGAAGGGGTTGTAGTAATTCTTCTGGCTTTCCTCGCTTAGGTTTGGTACGTCTGCATGTCTCGCAACCACTGAGGTATCCTTCAATTTCTGGCTTCATCCTGGGCCACATGTAGGTTCTCTGAATCCCTTTGAGAGTCTTTGTACGTCCAGGGTGTCCTGACATGGGGGAGTTGTGGTATTCCTTCAGTATCTCTAAGCGCATTGGGCCTTCTGGTACATAGGTGTGTCCATGTAGCTGCAGGGTGTTTCCATGTAGGTAGTAACCATTTTGGTAGTATCAACTGTTGAAATCTCTCTTTAGGTCTTCTGTGATGGAGATGCAGTGCTGGTCTACAGTCTGAGCTAGTTGGATTTCTTCTCTTCTACTGGCTAGCCCCAGGAATAGGAGCATTGGCTCAATCATGTTTGGGGACAGCAAGGATTTAGTGTTGAATTCTTCAATCTCTTTGGAACTAGAAAAAGGTCTACTCTTCAGCTTAAGGCGTCTGGTACAATGTTGATCTTGCCAGGTTTGTAACTGATTGATAAGTTGTAATCTGCTAGGAATAAGGCCCATCTAGCTTGTCGCTGATTTAGTTGTCATGGTTTGAAGAAGTATGTCAGGTTCTTTTGATTGGTCATGATTCTCACAGGGTGGTTGGCGTCACACAAGTATCTTCTCCAATGTTTCAAGGACTGGATGATAGCAAGCATCTCTTTATTGTAAATGGGGTAGTTCAACTCAGGCGGAGTGAACTTCCTTGAGTAGTAAGCTGTAGGGTGCAGCTTACTATCATGCCACTCCTGAAGCAACACCCCCCCAATGCAAAGTCAGAGGCATTTGTTTCCACTATTAAGGGCTTATTGTAAACTGGCATTGCCAAGACAGGTGCAGAAACAAAGGCGCTCTTCAGCAACTCAAAGGCTGACTTGACAGTATCATCCCACACAAAAGGGTGTTTCTCAGAGGTGAGGCAGGTCAAGGGCAAGCAGATTGAAGAAAAATTTTGGAAAAATTCCTGGCAGAAGTTTGCCAGGCCCAGGAAACTTCTGACCTCCTTGTGGTTCTTAGGTTCAGGCCATGATCTCACGGCCTCTATTTTATCAGGTGTCATTGTGAAACCTCCTTTCAGTACATTGTACCCCAGGAACTCTACTGCTTCTTAGAAAAACTCACATTTCTGGAGCTTAAAAAAGAGTCTGTTTTCCTTTAAGCGTTGTAGGACATCTTGAAGGTGTTCAACATGTTCCTCAGGCATGCGACTGTAAATGAGGATGTCATCTAAGTAGGCTACGCAACACTGGTCCTTGAGTCCCCCCAAGACCACGTCCACCATAGTTTGGAAGGTACTGGGCGCGTTGCACAGCCCAAACAACATAACCAAGTATTCAAAAAGACATTGCCTAGTCTTGAAGGAAGTTTTCCATTTGTTGCCAGGCCTGATCCGGATCTGGTTGAAGGCGTCCCTCAAATCAACCTTTGAGAAAATATTGGCTCCCAAAAGCTGGTCTGAGAAGTCTTTGGCATTGGGTATGGGGTATCTGTTCTTCACTGTGATGCTGGTTAGGTCCTGGTAATTGACACAAGGGTGTAAGTTGCCACCCTTCTTTTTAACAAACAATAGAGGGGACAAACAGGGAGATTTGGAGATGTGTATATATCCCTTCTTCAACATCTTGTCCAAGTACTCTCTTAAGGTGGCTTGTTCCTTCATCTTACAACTATAGACTGGTCCATGCTTAGGTTGGGTTCCGGGGAGGAGGTCAATGGCGTGGTAAAACTGGCTATGTTTTGGCAAGGCGGTGGCTTCTTCTTTGAAGAAGACAGACTCCCAAGGCTTCAGACATTTTGGGATCTTAGCTTTGCAGGATTCCATGGTGATGTTGTTTAGCTCAGGCGTTTGCTGAGGGTTCAGGCAGAGAACCTCTAAGGTTTGGCTCTCATGAGTGGCAGTCACTTGATGGTTCTTATAGTCCAAGTTCAGCTGGTGGTCAACCCACCATTCAAAACCTATCACTACAGGTTTGGGAAGCTTCTCCATGACGTGGAATCTGGTGGGCAGTAATCTCTTGTTTAATTTCAGGGAGACAAACTCTTCACATTTGTGGGACAGGTCGGTTGTCTTGTTACCCAAGGTTACCAGTTGGGAATTTCCCTGGATTGGTACACCAAGTTTCTCAGCTAGGCCATGTTCCATGTAGTTGAGGGTTGCCCCACTGTCTAGGAGAGCTACAGTGTTCACCTCATGGTCATTATAACATAATGTAGTGTCAATGATAGGATAAGATTGTGAGGTGTTATTTATTGCTGAGATAGTTGCTCCTTGGGTTCCATTGGAGCAGCTAGTGCAGTCCTTGGATAAATGGCCACTCTGGTGGCAATAAAAACATAGTCTACTTCTGACGTGGTGTTGGTACTCCTCAGGGATCATGTTCAAACAGGGCCTAGTTGTACCAGGGGTTTGGTTGTTACGTGGTTGGCTGGCATGGTACCCTTGTGGCTGGCTGAAGTCCATGCCTCTGGCAATAGCCAGGAGCTTGTCTTTGGGAAGGTCCCATCAGTGGTGTCTCATTAGGCTGGCATGGTGTGAGTTCAGACTGTTTCTGAAATGCAAGCCTGATATGTCATCAGGAATCTTGGCTGCATCCGCCAGGCGTAGGAATTGTTGTATATAGGTCTCCAGGTCGTCTCTTCCCTGGGTCAGGCGGATGAGTCCCATGTAGGCTTGGGTCTTGGCCCCAGCAGGGGTATTTGCAGAGTTCATTCTCTCCAGGAATTGGTCATAGGAAATTATGAGGTCTGGGTCTTCCTCAAGGCAGGTCAAGAAGGTTTCTCTGGCATTGTCCTTCAGTTGGGCGGCCACCATCATAACCTTCTGGGCTTTGTCTCTGAAGCTCTTGGGGTGGGCGCAGAACAAGGCGTTTATCATGATCATTCCTTTTCTGAAACCAGCCAAGTCCAATTTTGGCAGGTCAGGAAAGGTTGTGGGGGAAGCAGTATTCTGGTTAGAGGTGAAGATGGTCACAGTCTGGACTTGGGATGGCTTGGCAACAATTTCTTCTTGGCATTTGTTTGTTTCTTGTTTCTTGGTCAAATACTGTCTTAGGTAGTAAGCTGAGGTCATAAATAAAAGCATACAAGATGCCCCTATAATCAAAGAAGAATAGGGGTCCAGGGTTACTAGTTTAGATATGGTTGATATACTGTCACAGCCCATACTAGAGTCCTGCTGGACTCCCACAGGGGAGGCAGGCCAGGCCTGAAAGGCCATGTACATAATAGGCGCTATGCAGACCAGGTAGTTCAGAGCAGTGGCTAGGGGGCGCCAACTCCCAGTATGGGGCACGGCTTGGTCGGCCAGCCCTAATACTGTTATGTAGACAAACCCCAGTTTGCTGAAGTCTTGGGTGGGAGGCGCGTCAGGGAGAGGATGAGCAGTTGGTATATCTTTCATTACTGGTGGTAGATCCAGGTGATGGGGATGGAAGTACTCCAGGTCAAGGGTGCGGGGCAGTTTGGAAAGGACAACAGGAGTATGGCCAGGAGGATATGGGTATGAAAGCTTGTATTGAGTAGTGGATTCACAGATAGATGCAAAGAGAATAATTAAATTTGAGCAAAAATAGACAATTCCTGCAATAAGATAATAATTTCTAGGCATAAACTTGCTTTATTAAGATGTCAACAGTGAGGAGGGCTTCTCCCCCTCACTACTTATACTTACTGATGATTATATGGCCTTTTGTGCCACCAGAGAACTGATGGCATCATTTGGAGGTGGATTTGCAATTTTACCTGGAATCTGTGTGTTTGGCCATGAGGGTGAGCTCTCATTGACTGCTATAACATGAACCCTTTGAATTTTGCAGCATGGCAAGTTGCTACAGTTATTTTTAGCTCCCGCAATGAATCAATTGCCCGATTACACGATTGAACGGTTGTGCTCCCAATGTGCTATTTCCTGATAAGTAGGTGGCCCAGATTTGTTAACAGGACTGATGCCAGGGATTTGAGGATTGTGTGCCTCTCAAATCCCGGGCCATTTGTTAGTTGAAAGGGGGGATTTTGCCCTGGAAAGTGCTTTGTGGGGGCTTTCAAGCTGCATGTTCAATCACCTCTAAAGAGGCCAGCTGACTGTCCAGGGCACTCTGGACCCTGACAATTAGATTATTTCTGAGACCTACCTGTTTAAAGAGAAAGTATAACTTCCTCCCTGCCTATCAACTAAGTATGAAATCTCCTCTCACCACTAACCCATGCCTGCATCTGCTGCTGATCTCTATGCATAACACCAACAAGTTGTTTGGAATAGTTTGTGTTACCATTTTAGGGGTGATTGTGTCAGGATCACTCCTGACATAGCTCTGAATGAGGATCAAAGCAAAAAATAAGCACAGTCTAGTGCAAAAGGGAAGAATCACAAAAGGCCTGATTGAGATGACATTGCTTCATTAATCATGATGTTGTGGTTGCATAGATGACATAATTTATGCAATCATATCTCAGCTTTTAATCAACAGATGACAATTCCCAAACCCGCATTCAAGAGCTCTTGACAGCGCCTACAATGTAAGCTTAATAAATTAAGTCAGGTCAAAAAGGCCAATAGAGAGCTAAATCAAGAAAAAGCGATTGCCCCTGCATGAACTCCTGTTGCATGAAATGGTGTCATCCATGCAAGTGTATATCAGCAAATACAAAAGCAAAATGATTGATCAGCTACTCATTTTAAAGCTCTTTGTATTTTAAGCATCTTTTAATAATGAATAAGCACCCATTAAGAGTTCACCTTGCGCGTAAAACCAATTGGAACACAAAACCTTGGGAGGAACCAATCAGATAAGTCCCAGAATTAGGGGGTAAAAATAGAAGCAGGCCATGCACTTCTTAAAAAATTCAGGAATAAAATCCAAACCCTGGCCATCAATCCTGGCACCAACCAATGGGGATCCAGGACCCAGACCACATGGGTTGTGCCAGACTCTTGTCAAACCTTACTACCCAGTCTAAAATTTGACCTTGAGGAAGACTTAGGCCCATTTCTCCTACTGATAGTAAGCCATTGGCTACAACCAAAAATTGAAAATACAGACCCAGATAGTAGAAGAACAAAGGTTTGAATATATTCCAAATGCCTGATTTCAATCTTCATCACCCAGTCTTTTGAGATTCTCCATCCCCTGCTTCCACTCCCACTTGCAAAACTTTGCACAGTGGGAGATACTATAAATAAAACCCTTTGAATATCTGATAGCTAAGCTATCATTGAAGTTCAACCCAATCTTGCTATCTATTTTCCTACATTGATTATAGAAAGTAAGTTCTGCTGTGTCTTTACAGCTGGGCTTTAAAGATTGACACTTTAGTTCTTGCTAATGTACCTGGTCCCATATTTGAAGATCTATGCTGCACATATTCAAGTTAGCACCCATTCTATGGTGGTCTTTGCCTACTCAATCCCTGATTCTGACAGGCCAGCCACCCAGGATTGGAACCTGACAATCATGATGAAGTATAGTGAGAGCTTGTTGTAATCAATCAAATGGGAAAGCTACACCAAAATAAGGACAAAATTACTACTGAAGAGGGGTGGGGTGTATTTACTCACAAATGATAGCCTTTAAAGAAAGAATATGGCAAAGTACAGCATATTAAGACACACAGATAAAAGAAAAATGGTTTGATTCAATTCAGTGCCAAGGGGTCAGTGGCATAGATGGGTCCACCCTCAATTTTGAAAACTTCAAGAATCCTTTCAGTGGGGGTAGCAGAATTCCAGGTTTTTGGAGTGGCAAAGATGCAAAGTCTAACAACCTGGTTGTTAAAGGTCTTATGGAAAGGTATTGAAATAAGTGAATATTGAGGAAAGATATTTTTTGAACTGAAAATATCAAAATAATGGTGTAGCTTGTTAGATGTCAGGAATTCCTCTCCTGACTCCATTTTAATTGTGGAAGAAGGTTCAGAAGATATTCAAATTAAGATACCAAACAACCTTACTTGGTTATTGAATCCAAACCAGAACAAACTTTGAACCTGGAACCCTACAGATGAATGTAACATTAGTCCCAAAGCTTCTGATATATTTGAATTACCTTTTTATTATCATTTCATTCAATTGGGTTTTGCTTTTGAAATGCCTTTCAAATTTGAAAAGGTTAATAAGAAGATTGAAGATTTCACTTACCGCTCAGCTTCTGATTGGTTGCGTAAAGATAGCTGGACAATCAGAGACCTGCTTCCTTTGCTTTTAGAGATGGCTCCGCATATTAAGATAATAGATCTTCTGATCTTAACCCGCTTAATTAGAGATAACCTTGTGGCATCTTTGTGGCTCCTTCTCTTCCAACAAGTATGACTTACAATTATTAAGTTACAAGGTATATTCCACTTTAAACAGGTATGCCATAAATGATATTCTCATGTAAATCCCCTCACTTCCCAAACTCCACTCATATACTTCAGCCTTGATTTTAAGGCTATTTAAGGACCACAACCTTTATTCATTTCAATTGTTCCAAAAATAAAGAATATTTCCTATCCTATCTTGCCACATCTATTTCTTAGTAACTCCATCTGAAGCCAGGAAGGGAATTTATTTCCTGCTATGGTTTCTAGTATCCCTTTTTACAACTGTAAAAGGTCTTGAGAATCCCACTCCCACCATTGACTGGCAAAACTCCTCTCCCAACAATGCCCATCAGAAGGAGTCCTTGGCCAATGGATGGTTCAAATATCCCTCTGGTCATTGGGGAAGAAAGTTCCACTATGACTGTCATTCTACTTCTCCAACTGACAAACCCTTGTTGGTACAGCCCCACACATCATTCTATCTTTTGACGTACATGGTAGGATATTATCTTTTGGGTCGTTTCAGCTCCCTGATGGGAAGGTTTGCATACTTGAGACACTTGGGCCATCTTTCTATGGTCACTGTGCCCATTGGTTCAGCCATCACAGGGCTTAACTTAGGGGCTTTGGCTCACCAAATTGGGGGTCTGTTCCCATTAAAGTGGGTCCCTGACATTAGAATAGTTTAACATTTAAAGGGTTTGGGGTGTAGTTTGATGAGATACCCCCTTTTCAGGTGATACTTACTTATTTTACAGACATCACCAATGATAGTGATGTAAGCTGTTGCTTTGCCTCCCAGGAGGTCAGGGGTTGACATCCAAGCAATTACTGGTAAGAAAATTGAGTGCAGGGCAGCCACACCCCACTCAGACTTAATTTTCCATGCCATCACCCACTTGCAGTCAATCATAAGATTTAAATCTTTGATTACCACAAGCAGGCGGTTCTTCAGAGCCCATTTTTCTGGGTGATAGCACTTAGGCCTAGCCACACCCATAAAGACATATAGGCCATGACAGGTGAGCTATAGGGAAATTAGTTTGTGTAATGAATGACATTTCTCCCAAAATAAGTAGAAAACTCCAATTAGAAGAATTGAACTCAGAACCTGATTTTGATGGTTGTGAGGATCCTGCGGACCCTTGGGCTGTCTGCCCATGTTTTTTTGCAACTATCCAATGAAAGAGTTGGAACAAGTTGTGATTTGAACTTGGATAATCAGCAAATTTGCAGGTCTGCCAGACCACAGATTTGCATGATATGGAGGAACGTCATAGGACAGTGATTAATCTGGGCCAGTCTAGATTGCTAGAAACACTGAATCAGCATGCTGTCACTCCTATATTGACTGATGGGTCATCTGGGGAGGGATTTACTGCTCTGCTTGATAAGCTAAAGTCTCAAATAAACTCAGATGATAGGTTAGAAAACTGGGCCGCCGGACCACATGATCTCCAGGCCTCTGGTGACCTTGAAGTGACTCCCAGAGCTGTTCAGACCATGGGACCAGGGTTGACCTGGCTTGGGATTTCTGAGGGTCATTTGGTCCAGGATGACAAGAACATCAGTGGCAATGATAAGGCCATGAGGATATTATTGTTGGGCTGTCAGATGGAGGTCATTCCAGCAGAAAAAATGGCGAGTCAAAGGATCCAGGAAGGGGCCAGAGCTCTCAGGCCAGAAGAAACTGAGCAACTTAGCAATCAGATGATGGGCTAGATTCCAAACTTAGCATTTGAAATGGTATTTAAACTCCATGAAGTCTTGATAATTGGTATAATCCATTTTGAAATAAAATAAGATTATGGGACCTTGGTTCTATCAATTTATTCCTTATTTTTTCTTGGTTGTTTTCCATTTTACTACTGTTCCAACAGAAAATCTTGGACAGACAGGCCACATTCCTGAGGAAGCCTCTGAAACCTGGGCCGCGTTTTATTGTCCTCCTGGAGCTCACTTTGGCCCACTGCCTTTCTCTGACTATCCGCTTAAGCCAGAGTATTGGGAGTTTACTGTGAAGGATAACCCCTGTCCAGATCACCTGGCCCAACAGATTACCCCACAAACAGCTTTCCACAAAGGTGCTTGGTGCAAACAACCAGCCTCCAAAATCTGTGTGAAGTATAACTATTTACCTGCCTACCAGACAGATATGGAAGCCCCTCAACACCCAAGCCTGACCGCCTACAACCCACCCCAGGACTGACTCCTCCCACAGCCAACCAATATGCAGACATTGCCTACATTACCTTGGCTGGGTTAGTTGACACTATGGTTCCGGCTGCTGGACCCTGGGCTTTAGTAGGCTGATCAGCATCTTATCTCATCAAGTTAGCACCCCTCCTATGGTGGGCTCTACCCTCCTCCCAACAGAGCAAGTTAGCAGTCGAGGCTAAAAGGCATTCCCCTGGGACGCGGTATCCTGACAGTTTGGTACCAAATCAAGCAATTTATGGACATTAAACTAGGTTGAGAATAGTCAGACTAGTTGAACATCCAAACCCTTGACAGTTTTGCTACAAACAGCACAGCTATGACACCAGAGACCTGTTGATTTGAGTATTTAATAGGCTGCAAACTTTTTGGTCTACTGTTTTATTTTATTTAAAATAACATTGGCCCCAAAAACTTCTATCCAGGTAAGTTTGAAAGGGATTCTTTTCTCGCATTTAGCTTATGGGCATAAAATCTCTAAAAGTTGATCTATAAATTGAAAGGTTTAAGACAAAGTTGATTGTACTTGGCTTTAGTTATCTTCACTATTTTCCCTTTATATTTGAATAGATTTTTTGTGGTGCATCTTTTCTTGCTAAGTTTTACAATTTTGTTTTATCAAGTATAATATCAATGTATCATTACTTATGCTGTTACTACATAGGTTTAAAATTTAGAAACAGACAATCAAACCAATTGGTGAGAGGTTTAGGGCTAAGAAGCATAAGAAGGAATCTTTGGTCAACAATTAAAATTTTAAGTTAACCCGGCCCAAAGAAGTTTACACAAATACTTAATGGGGTTATTGTCAGCATTAAATTAAAAATACAGACGAGAGGAGAAAACTCTGAAAATATTTACCGACATGTAGAAGTTGTTTTAAGGATAAAAATATAAGCTTTGATGATCTTCAAATACAGATATTTGGTCTCACCAGCTTTAAATATAAAAATAAGCATTTTATTTTTTGTAAATAGGGTATTTTGCTGAGATGTGCATTGTCAACAGGCAAATCAAGGCAAAAAGCTTTAAAGTTCCGCCACTTGGCTGCAAAACTTAATTAAAAGATTTGGAAAGAAGCAAACGAAATATTATGAGATTTGCTTTAAAAGTACTTCTTAAACTAAAGAAGCATCCTTAGTCGATATGGCACGTGTTAAAAGATTTTGGCCCAGACTACAGTTTTTTTAAATTTGCAAGGCACCTCATGTTGATGGAAGTCCATTGAGACAAAATAAAAGGATGTTCTGCTTAGGATAAAAAAGTATAAATTACTAATAGAATATTATATTTACGAACTCAACTGGCTTATAGCCAGTAACCCTTAATTAAGAGAGCAAAGTAGTGCCATAAATAGATGGCATCTTGTTTAACCCTTGTTGACACTGTTCGATTGAATAAAAAGGTAAAATCTATTTTTCTATTTTATTCAGGTTGATATCATCTGAGTGATTATCAAAAAAGAAACACTTTTCAGCTTATTATCTTCTAATTGTCATAAAACATAGCTTGAATTTCATTTGTCACCCACACAGCCTTTTATCCCTTATCCCAGCCTTTTCCCTGCTGGTAAAAGTTGAAAAAAAACATAATCTTTTTTCTCTTTCATAATGAGTAGAAGACCAGTAAAATGCTGGGTGGAGATAAAATTAAAGATGCCTGTTATCACCACTATTGATAATGGTGCTGTTAAAGATTCTGTAAATGCTTTGACTAAAGAAAATGAGCAATCTAACAAACCACCTTCATCTAAAGAGGATAATCCTCCAGCCCCGAAGATCACTTCTAATTTTGAAGGTTCTTCAGAAAGTCATACTCTCATGACTACTGGTAATAATGTAGTACCCCGGAAAAGAGGACGTCCTCGTAAATTTCCTCTCTCTCAAACTCCTCAAACTGTTGTTAAACTCAAGAAACCTAAAAAGAAGGCTAACGAAAGAAAAGACGGTGGGCTTTCAAAAACAAATAACGCTGTTGAAACACAGGGTCAATCTAAAGATGGTTCGGAAAAGACATGGTTGTCTAAACAGAGTTTAAACAAAGTTTCTATACAGCACGACACTCTTCAAAATTCCTCTACCCAGGAAGAATTATTAATAGCGGACGATAAAATTAAACGCGAAGCTTTGGTTCCAAAGGTTACACTTACTCTGAGCCCTGTAGACCAAGGTAGTGAAGCTATAGCTGTTAATATCGGGCAACAAGTTAAATATGAGTCAGGTTACTCTCTATCAAGGGAAGAATATGAAGTAAATCAGGAATTAAATTATCGACTTAATTTTTAGATTGAGACCATAATGGCTAAGAGAGGGACAGGAGTACCATTGCCTTTATTATCAGCGCTAATATCATCAGCCTCGTTTAGCTTATTTAGTTAAGTGGAGGGGATTTGGTTTTTCAGAGTGCACATGGGAGCCGAAAAAAAATCTAGCCTGCTACGAAAACATCCAAGCTTTTGAAGAAGCACTGGCGTGCATGTCTGAAGGCATTGATACTAATTCCTGCGATCCAGGGATACAAGGGTTTATGGATAAGGTAATTGTTTTATTTACAAACCATTAAGCATCACAAGCACGGAACAAGAACCCTTTTTTGGATTCTTCCAAAAAATATTACTGATTTTTTCCTGGCTGTGAGTGAAGATCCTGGACCAGCTATTTCTGTTGTTAACACAGTCGATAACGAGGGGCCGCCTGAAGACTTCATTTATATCAACAAGAGTTTACGTGCCGAAAATGTTCCTCCTATCGACCCTGACTTTATTGAAGGCTGCAAGTGCAGCTCCTGTCTCGAAGGAACGATAAAAACCTGTAAATGCTTTGGATTGTCATGTGGGGTGATGCCATATTCCAATGATGGACTTCTTCAACTGCCCCGCAATTATGCCGTATATGAGTGTAATATGAACTGCAGTTGTCCAAAGACCTGCCCTAACCGTATTATTCAACGAGGCCGCAGTGTTAAGTTGCAAATTTTTAGAACTTCTCTTAAAGGCTGGGGAGTGCGGGCATTGGAGAGGATACCCAAAGGTCACTTTATTGCTGAATTTGTCGGCGAAATTATCACTGGGGAAGAGGCTGACAGACGGGGCCTTGAATACGATGCTCAAGGGCGCACATACATCTTTGATCTTGATTACAACTATGGCCCTGACGAAGCCTGCCCCTACAGCATAGACGCATTCAAATATGGCAATATCACCCACTTTATTAACCACTCCTGCAATCCAAATCTTGCTATCTATGCTGCTCTTTATGAGTCTTCTAGCTACGATATCCACAACCTAGCCCTATTTGCTATTAAGGATATTGATAGATATGAAGAACTATGCTACGATTATTCAGGCGGTGTTGACTTGCCCGATGTCCACGCTTTAGTTTCAGAAAATCTATCTGCGAACCCGACTGCGGCCGAGGTGCTTCCCAGCACTCAAAACAAAAAGTATATCTGCCATTGCGGCGCAAACAATTGTAGAGGATATATTCATAATTACTAGCTTATCCCTTTGGGATATCAAAGATCATATTGGCTGGCAAGTTCTTGAAACGTATTTGTCTCTTTGCTTGCTCTTCATAACAGTAGTTCTTTCCGATCCAGAAGCATCTGGCTATTATCAATTAGAATGCATTTCCGCACATGTCTTGTTCAGAAATTATATTGTCTCACAAAGCAAAATGTTTGCTTCCTTCATAACTAGTAATTTACGCCAAGATTTTTAAGCCTCTCTATTATTTTATGCATTTATTGTGTGGACTGTAATTTGATTTAAACTTTAGCTTAGCGCAGTGAAGCAGACATACACACTTAATAAGCTTTACTTTAGCGATGCAAACTGAGTGATATACAGAGCTGCTTCGGTTCAGCTTCAGCAGGTTCTGGGTTGCCACAGCCAAGGCAGTGATTTCCTAACGTTGGAATATTCTGAAATAACCTTTTGAATGGGGTGTGCAGAGCCAGAAGCTAGTTGGGCCAAAGCAGCCCTAGTCATAGACAATAAGACTAAATTCAGTGTGATAGTTTGCTTAAAAATTCTAACTTAAAATCACTTTTAAATTTTCTCAATGCAAAATTTACCAAATAATCTCGATAAAATAAAAAACAAGAGCTAGTTAGGATCTTGGCATACCATTCCCCAACAGAATCAACTTTTACCATCCAAAACTATGGATTCTCCAACCTCATGAATCTGGGATTTCCAGAAGAGAACTAGGTGGAGATGGCTTGGCATCTTTCTGGAAAACAGTACCACCTGCCTGCAGCTAGTAGAAAAGCCTGGGATAATCCCAGGGAGGTAGTAAAATATCTATAAATAATGCATATACAATATCTTTTATAAATTATAGTGCAGTAGTTTTATAGGCAACAGTGGCAAAATTGACTGTAGGGATGTAAAAGTAAGAATTCAAAAGTGAGAATCTAAAAGTGGCCATGTTGACACTTTTAAAATTTTAAAATTAAATTAAAACAGCTCATCTGAAATTAAAATTTATATGGTCATATAAAATACTTTTTATACAATTCTCTCAACTAAAAAAGTCAAGAAAAAGTAATTACTTTATTATAAAAAGCCATTTTGAAAATTTAAAAAGTGTCAACATGGCCACTTTTAGATTCTCACTTTTGAATTCTCACTTTTACATCCCTACAGTCAATTTTGCCACTGTTGCCGTTTTATAACCTGTTGAGATAAACAAAATTATCACAGTCTGAAAACAAAAATGAAAATAAAGGAGCTTATATTAAATTGCAATAGATCTGGATCCACTTTGGCTTCATGTTCAGGCTGAGGTTTTTTGTTTATCTCAACAGGTTATGAACTACTGTATGATTTTAACTGTACAGTAGTTTTAGAAGCTATGGCAACAACCAAAAGTATCTCAGATTTAAACAAAATGATTTCAGATTTAAGCAAATTCCAACTTTCAGGTTAAAATAAACACTCTGTTAACAGGGATTTTTGGCGTTAATGGGCAAAATGGGTCAACACAGCAAAGAAGTGTTCACGCGCAAAGCAAAACCATTCAAAATACAATCTGAAATACATTGATTCACAAACAAAATGGTGTGAGTTGACTTTTGGTGTACATATGTTTATTATGTGAATTGTTGACAAAATACACCCAAGCACGGTGTGTCAAAACTCAATCCAAAAACGTGACATAATAGCAACTTGCTATGTAAACAAAATCACTCAAATGTTGTGTGTAATGAATTGTAATCAAGAATGATACCAAGGTATCTAAAATAAGACACAATCTGAGACATAAATTTTAAAAATATTGTGTTGGGTGCTTAATTTGGCGTAAAATATGGGGAAATGGGTGGAAATTATTTTGGGTGTTAAAAAATGGGCATTGTAAAACCAAAAACAACTAAATAAGAAATAAAAAATCTATTATTGGGATATTGGGTGGGAAAAACTCTAATTAAATATCCATATTCAGATAAAAGCAAAAAATAAAATTAGGGAGTAAATTAATTGAAATTTATTTAATATTTTAAAAATTTTAAAATGGAAGGAACACAACACCAGAATAGCAATGCACCTGTTGTGCACCGCGGTTGTGGTTCCCCCGCGGGTTAAAGAATAGAGTTAGTGCAAACCAAGTGCCTACTCAAGGAGGAGACGGGAGAGGAGAGTTCCATAGTGACGCTGCACTGACACAGCTGGTTCAAGGAGCACAAGCTTCTAGGGTGCAGAGCATCAACCCTCAGGTCCCCAAACTGACCCGGAAGCCCACCAAGGTTATCACTACCAAAACAGTTAGAAACAAGGAGGTAGAACTTATTTTGTATGTGTTTGAAGTTGTGTACTGGCAAGAGTTGGTCACGTCAGCCATGCTGGAGAAGGTGAAGCCTGTACTTGATTCTAGCTACAAGCCCTACATCAGTGATGGCAATCAGGAGGAGGACAAGGATCTAGAGTTCTATAGAACCAATGAGGAACAGCTAGTATTGAAGAAGGTTGCTGCGTTTTACACCAAGGTACCTATGCCCTGTGTTGTGCCCAATGCCGATGAGTCAATCCCACCGCCAAAACACCTGCCCAGAAGCGCATCTCCAATATCAAACATATCATCCTGCTTAAGCTAATGTGTGAATCTGGTGATTACAAGGCAGCCACAGCTCTTGTTGGGATGGATCCCAAGTAGGCCTCAAAGACATTCAACAAATTCATTGATACTGGCCAAGTCCTTGCCGCGGAGAAATCCTTGCACGTGTCAACCATGCTCACCAAGGAGCACAAATGGGCAATCTGCCAGTGGATAACACAGAACTGTCATCTTGAACTGGAAAAAATACAGGCCATGGTCAAATCTACTTTTGGGGTCAAGGCCTCAATTTCATTTTACTACCATCTGGTCAAGGGAATGCACTTTTCCTGGAAAAAGCTCAGAGTATCCCCCTACAATTGTAATAGTCCAGCCAACATTGATGTCTGTAAAAAATACGCAGAGGCGTGCACTGCCCTCAAAGCCAAGGGGACAGTCAAATTTTAACATATTAACATATTGGCATTTGCCTTGTCAATGCGCAATAGTATGGGTATGTCCCCAAAGGCTCAAATGACAGGGTGGCTTGGGGTGCTGCAGTCTGCGCCACAGCCTATTTGATGGTGGCTCTCCTTGGTCCAAAGGGGGTTGAGCTATACCAAATGGTATTGGGTTCACATAACAGCAGGACCTTTCTATCATTCCTCCAATTGGTCCAGGAGCACCTGGGGCACACAAGCCTGGGCTTCACCAACATCATTGTGCTGGACAATGTTGGTCTCCATAAAGTGGCTGATATTCTTGAGGAATTCCCAATGATTGACACTACCATCACAGTGGGCCCCCAGCAATTGGCCACAGCAAATATGCGCCTTCTCTTCCTCCCCACTTATTTGCCCTTCCTAAATCCCATCAAGGAAGTCTTTGGGTGGCTCAAGCAAGTCGTAAAGTGTGGGACCCCAACTGGGACCAAGGACCTATTTGATTTGCTGCAGGCCAGAATCCACACCCTCCCAGCTGAGACCATGGCCAAATTCTATGGTCACACTGATTTGTTCATCCCTGTGTGCCTAGCCAAACAGACAATCAATTAAAGGCTTAGTGTGTTCAACTTTTTTATATTTTCTAAATTACTATTTAAGATTTATTAATTATCATTTTATATTTAGAAGCTTCTAAGCCCACAATCACGTTCAGCAGGACCATCAATGAAGGTAAGTTATTTATTTATTTTATATTAATTTTTTTATTATGCCATCTGAGGTTATCCCAAACACTTGATACTGGACTACACAAATATATTTATATCACTATTGTGAAATAAATATAAAAATCAAATTAAAAAAGTTAAATGTACAGTAATTTTAAAAGCTATGGCAACAACCAAAAATACTTCATATTTAAACAAAATGATTTCAGATTTGAACAAAATCCAAGTTGCGCAAGATCCAGGATTCAATTAATTTATAAAATTTCAGTTAATAAATGAACTGTCAAACAAAAAACAAAATTTCACTAGACCATTATACAAAATTATATCAAACATCAAGCAGTGTAGTTCAAACCACAAACAAAATGAACTGCCACAACAAGTGAGATGAATGGATGCTGTTCTGGAGTATATTTAAATCCAATCAGGATTCATATGAGGCACCAACAGAAGGACTAAAGTGAAACAAAATTTGAGCAATCTAGAAGCGAGATTCCACAAGCACAAAATGAAATAAACTCACACAAGATGTGAAGTATGAGCAGCCTAAAATAGAAAAATAACAGTTTAACAGCCAATCAACAGCTATCCAATTTAGGGACAGAGGCATTTTATTCATTTTCATGGCTCCAAATTTGTATGGAATGGTTTTGAGAATCTTCTAAATATGGACTTGAGATTACAATAAAAATAAATCTTTAAATTTTAAAATTTCTACTTTTAGTGATTTTATCCTAGTTTTTTTTTCAATATGGTTTTCAACAGCAACATCTTCAATGGAACCAGCAGCCAAGCCAGCTTCAATGGATATGAGGCTCAGGGCGTGGAGGCACCCATTTATACCCAAGCCTTTGAGGCGGGTAACAAGGAAGCTGACCTGTTACTGACCCTAACCCATATGGCTTTGACTTGTTTGAGAGTCGCTTAGTGTCTAGCTCTGCCCCTGCTCCTGTACCCACCCCCACACAAGCTGCCCACCAACCAACCAATCAGGATGGCAACCTTGATTTGGAACAACTTCCTGCCGCTAGCCAACCTGCCCCCTACAGCCAATCAGGCTTCAGTTCCCGTGGCCCAGCGCCCCAAATGACAAATCATCACCGCTCAAATTCTCCAGGAAATTGTGGCACTAAACCTACAGGGTCTGTCATGGGACCAGATTGTTGCCCAGTTGCAATTCACCCAAGCCACAATAATGCGGGAATTCAATAACTTAATGAATAAGGGGAATCTAATTGGGATGGTCAAGAAACCATAGAAGGCCTCCAAGTCCCAAATCAATGAGGCATATCCAATAATGCTTGACCTCCTCCAGCGGGACCCCAAGCTTCCCCTAACCCAGGTCTGCAAACAGCTTGCACACCATAACATATGGGTCTCTGAGCACATGGTACAGCTCTGGATGCACGGAAAGGTGGCTTCAATATGGGTCTTACCAATGTTGCCGGCAACCAATGGGATGGTGCTGAGAATTTCCTGTATGATCTAGACATTGAATCAACCCTGGTCCAATGCTAGACTAGTCTATCAGAAAACTTCATGTTTATCACCTACTACAAGTTATCAATTGTGTTTGACAATTTTGGTAAGCAAGGAAAAGCCACCACCAAGAATAGAAGGAGGAAGGTCAATAAGGGGACATTCATTGGTGCATTTCTGGCTGTTTCAGGGAAGAGTTTTGTTTACTATTGGACAAACCCAGATTTTACCAATGGCTACAAGTACAGCCACGTCCTTGGTGGATTACTTGACTCCTGGGATGGCTTGAATTCAAAGCATCAGGTTTTCTTGAGCCACCAGATGCAGGGTAGCTCCACCGCCCTTGAGGCCATCCAGGAACGCAGACACCAGGCTTCTGTGTACCCAGCTGGTCACACTGACATCTATCTGGATGATGTTATGTTCTTTAATATTGGAGATACACTCCAGAAGCACTGCCCTCAGGCTTTCAATGACCTCTATCTTGGGGTCCTTGACCACAATTTTCTCTTTGGCTGCCAAATGGTGGCTGATTTGTTTGCCCAAATTGTCTTCCATGTGATCATGGGCAACCAATAACAGAAGGACAAGTGCCTCCCACCTTGTGCCACTGCCACCTACCAGCCAATCAAGGCAATGACAGATGAGGAATATGATAAGCAGTATATGGCAGCCATCACGCAAAATCCTCCTACCCCTACCCCTGCCACCACCACCCCCCACTTTCCAGCCCCACTCACCCAATCTCAGACCCCCCAGGCCAGCACTGCCTCTACATCTTCCTTCCTGCGCTATTCTGCCTACTAGGGATTGCTATTCCCTGCCCCAATAAACCCCCTGTTGCCAAACATTTTCTATTTATATTATCTTTGTTTTGAATTTCAATTGTTCATGTTCTCTTTGTTTATAGTTGGTTTTATTCTTTATGTTCAGCTTATTTCTATAAAATCATATATTTACTATGCCATGTATCTAGATCCAATACACTGTTTTTTTTAGTACCCAAACATAGCCCCCTGTGAAAAAATTAATAACAATTTGGTGATCAGCTAAGTTTGAATTTGAAAATTATAAGTTAACTGTTTTTAGATAAAGTTGTTACTGATCCAAATTCAAAACCTTAATGATAAACTTTAAGCCAATCAGGAGCCAAGTGATAAAGTGATTATTGTGACATAAAGGGTCATTCAATAATTCTTTGATGCATGTGTACTAAATAATATGATTGGTTAGATCTTTTGCTATTGTACGACATTGCCGCTGTGGTGAGTTGTTGGTGGACTAGTGCTAACCCAGCAGCTGATTGAGCACTAGTCCACCAACAATTTACCACACCAGCAATGGCGTACAATAGCAAAAGATCCAGCCAATCATATTATTTAGTGCACTTACATCAAAGAGTTATTGAGTGACCCTTTATATCACAACAATCACTTTATCACTTGGCTCCTGATTGGCTTAAAGTTTATCATTAAAGTTTTAAATCTGGATCAGTAACAACTTTATCTAAATATAATTAACCTTTAATTTTCTAATTCAAATTTAGTTGTTCACCATATTGTTGTTAATTTTTTCACAGGGGGCTGTTCAAAGTGCTAAAAATAAATATGGGAACTAAGGAAATAATGCCAACACAAAACAAACAACATATATTGAGATGAGCCTGAAACATATACACAATGGGAAAAAAGATGGGATAATGTAGTAAATGGGAAAACAAAAAGGAATAAATAAAGAGGCAATAGTATCAAAATAATGCAGAATTTATTGGGGCAAAATCTATAAAAACATATGAAATGGTTAGTAAAAAATAATGAGAGAATTAGAGAAGCTTTTGAATGATCTTGACTCTGCAATTGCAGAGATCAAAGAAATTGACCATAAGGTCAAAGCAATAGTTAAGTCCGCTGTCCTTGAAGGAGACAAAATAGACAAGGTGTCCACAAAGGCCCTTATGACCAAAATACCAGAAACCCCTGAGAAGACAATCAAGCACTTACTAAACATTCAGAAGACAGTGGTTGAGGGCCTTTAATTAAAGTCCTTTTCCCTCTCTGTGCTTTCTGTCTGGACAGATGACCCTGAGATGTATTCCCACCTCAAACCTGCAAAGCGCGCACAAACTGTGGACACTGAATTGCCAGCACAATTACTTGCGCCAAGAATGGCAAAGCCTGCTGAAGCCGCCGGCAGGGAGGAAACCTGAAAAGGTAATCTAAAAAAATAAAATTAATAACAACTTAAAAATACTTACCTTTTTTTAGAGAAAATTGATGGTGAATTCCGCCAGGTCCTGGTTCCTTTTGTCCCCCCACCTTCAATTTGAATTTTGCCACTCACGTGGCAAAACAACTCTATCTGTCCCCCCTTGTCTTGCGGAGCTCAAAGACAGGGTCCACTGGTCCTTTCTGATGTTGCAGGAGGAGTTGGCAGAGCTTACATGTGCCAAGGGGGCATCTGAGTGGGCAGTTACTGCCTACAAGGATGCCCAATTGGTCTGCATTGACCCAGTATCTCTCAGTGGAGTTTACTGTGTAATCTCCATTGAGCTTGTTTGGGACGTCCTGGCAACGCTCCCATTCAAGAATGTACCGGAGATGGGCCAGGCCCATGTGGCTGCTTGCTTCTTCTACCCCTTGGAGCACACAATTTCTTACCTGCTGGACAACTTTGGGCGCGCGGTGGGAAAATTGACTGTTGCAGACGCAACAGCTGTCAAGAAGACAAAAATCCTCCTTGCCAACTTTGGGTTGGCCTGGAGTGCCAACAATACGGGGGTCCCTGCAGCCATGGAGCTGACCTTTGCAAAGACCAAGCATGAAAAGAAGATCAGTGTGGTTTTCAATAAATTATGTGAGTTTACGGAAGCCTTTGCTGGGCAAAGGCTTCATCAGGTGGTTTACCTCAGGTATCTCTTCTACTTTGGAATGGGCGCCAGCGTGGAGGATCTTGACAGGGTCCTCCTAGGAATCAACAAGGTCAGGCTCTCTCTGGACGGGAAGAAGGTCCCTCCAGGTATGACTTGGTGGATCACATCATCCAGGACGCCCTGGTCCTGGCCAGTATCTACAGGTTTGCAGCCCTGCCAGAGAAGCTGCTCCTCCATTTGCACCTGACCCTACTCCCTTTCACCAGCAGGCGGGAGTATTTTAACCAGGGTGTATCCACTGTCCACTATGTAGCAGTGGAGGTTGTGTGCCACTCCATTGCGGGGTGGGTACATACAGAAGAACTCACTACAGGCGCTCTTAATAAATTCTCTCTTCCAATAAATTTCATTACAATTTATATTATTTTTATTATAATAAAAATTTCTAATTCTTATTTCAGCAAACCAGTTTTGAAAAATATATTGCAGAAACAGTTTTCATAAAAGCATAAAATTATATGTTAATAAAATAAATTCTAACTTGTACATTTTACATTTAATTTTTTTTAAAACTATTTTGATATTTATTTGTCAAAAGTGATTTAAATATTTTTGCGTAATCCAGTATTGAGCGTTTGGGATTACCTCAGATGGCATAATAAAATAACTTATAATAAAATAAATAAATTACTAACCTTCATTGATGGTCCTGCTGAATGTGATTGCGGGCTTGGAAACATCTAAATATAAAATGATAATTAATAAATCTTGAATAGAAAATTAGAGAATCTAAAATAAAATTGGACATGCTAAGCCTTTAATTGATAGGCTGTTTGGCTAGGCACGCGGGGATGAACAAATCAGCGTGGCCATAGAATTTGGCCACAGTCTCAGCTGGGAGGGTGTGGATCCTGGCCTGCAGCAAATTAAAGAGGTCTTTGGTCCCAGTTGGGGTTCCTTTCTTGACAACTCACTTGAGCCACCCAAAGACTTCCTCAATGGGAGTTAGGAAGGGCAAACAGGCTGGGAGGAAGAGAAGGAGAAAATTTGCTGTGCCAATTGCTGGGAGCCCACAGCAATGCTGGTGTTGATCATTGGGAATTCCTTGAGAATGTCAGCCGCTTTGTGGAGACCAACATTGTCCAACACAATCACATTGATGAAGCCTGGGCTTATGCGCCTCAGGTGCTCCTGGACCAATCAGAGGAATGACAAGAAGGTCCTGCTGTTATGTGAACCCAATATCATTTGGCATAGCTCAACCCCCTTTGAACCGAGGAGAGCCACCATTGAGTAGGCTGTGGTGCAGACTTCAGCACGCCAAGACATCACGTCATTTGAGCCTTTGGGGACATAGCCATATGCATTGCACATAGACAAGGCAAATGCCAATTCATTGATATAGTAAAATTTGACTGTCCCCTTGGCTTTGAGGGCAGTGTACACCTCTGCGTAGTTTTCTGGGTCTCAATGTTGGTTGGGCTATTCTAATTGTATAAAGATACCCTGAGCTTTTTCCAGGAAAAGTGCATCCCCTTCAGAAGATGGTAGTAAAAGGAAATGGAAGCCTCAATCCCAAAAGTGGACTTGACCATTGCCTGTATATTTGCCAGTTCAAGATGGCAGTCACAGGTTATCCACTGGCAATTGCCCATTTGTGCACCTTGGTGAGCATGGTGGAAACACACATGGGTTTCTCTACGGCAAGGACTTGATCCGTGTTAATGAAGGTTGAAGGTCTTGGAGGCATACTTGGGATCCACTCCAACAAGGGCCACAGCCACCTTGTAATTGCCCAATTCACACATTAGCTTAAGCAGGATGATGTGTTTAATGTTGGGGATGCGCTTCTGAGCAGGCTTTGTGCAAGTTGATGAATCTAGATCCTGATTAGAGACTGGCTTGAAAGGCATAGACACCTTGGTGTAAAAGATAGCAACTTTCTTTAGCACCAACTGTCCCTCATCAGTTTTGAAGAACTCAGGCTCCTTGTCCTCTTCCTGATTGCCATCGCTGACGTAGGGCTTGTAGCTAGTATCAAGTACAGGCTTCACCTTCTCCATCATGGCTGATGGACCAACTCTTGCCAGTACACAACATAAAACACATACAAAGTAAGTTCTACCTCCTTGTTTCTAACTTTCTTTGTAGTGGTGACCTTGGTGGGCTTCTGGGTCAGCTTAGGGACCCAAGGGTTGATGCTCTGCACCCTAGAAGCTTTGCTCCTTGAACCAGCTGTATCAGTGCAGCGTCACTATGGAACTCTCCTCTCCTGTCTCCTCCTTGAGTAGGCACTTGGGTTGCACTAACTCTATTCTTTAACCCGCAGGGGCAACTGCAACCGCGGTGCACAACAGGTGCATTGGTACTCTGGTGCTGTGTTCCTTCCATTTTAAAAATTTTAAAATATTAAATAAATTTCAATTAAGTTACTCCCTAATTTTATTTTTTGCTTTTATCTGAATATGGATATTTAATTAGAGTTTTTCCCACCCAATATCCCAATTATAGTTTTTTATTTCTTATTTGGTTGTTTTTGGCTTTACAACACCCATTTTAGAATACTCAAAAAAAATCCACCCATTTTCCCAGATTTTACGCCAAATTAAGCACCCAACACAATATTTTTAAAATTTATATTTCAGATCTTGTGTCTTATTTTAGATACCTTTTTATCATTCATGATTACAATCCATTGCACACATTGCATGAGTGATTTTTTTTACATAGTGAGTTGCTATTGTGTTTTGTTTTTGGTTTGAGTTTTAACTCACCTTGCTTGGGTGTATTTTGTCACCAATTCACATAGTAAACATATCACACCAAAAGTTAGCTCACACCATTTTGTTTGTGAATCAATTTATTTTGTATTGTATTTTTGAATAGTTCTGCTTTGCGCGTGAGTCCTTTGTTGCTGTGCTGACTCATTTTGCCCATTTACGCCAATAAATTCTGTTAACAGAGTGTATATTTTTACCTTAAAGTTGGATTTTGCTTAAATCTGAAATTATTTTGTTTAAATATGAAGTATTTTTGGTTGTTGCCATAGCTTTTAAAACTACTGTATAAGGTAAAAAGTGGAATTGTATTTTATTAACATATGTTATTATGCTTTTATGAGAACCTTCTCTGGGATTTATTTTGCAAAGTTTTTTTGCTAAAATAAGAATTATAAAAATTATTTGTAATGAAAATGATCTAAAGTGTAAAGATCTTTATTGGAAACAAGAGTTTTAAGGGCGCCTGTAATGGGTTTGGCAGTATGTACCCACCCTGCAATGGAGGTGGTGCACAACCTCCACCGCCATACCATGAATGGTGGATACACCCTTATTAAAATAATCCCGCCTGCTGGCAAAAGGCAGTGTGGTCAGATAGGAGTGAAGCAGCAGCTTTTCAGATGGGGCTGCAAAACTGTATATCCCAGCCAGGACCAGAGCATCCTGTATCACATGGTCAACCAAGTCGTATCCGGGGGGGACCTTCTTCCCATCCAGGGAGAGCCTGGCCTTGTCAATCTCTAGGATGATCCTGTCTAGGTCCTCAATGTTAGCCCATATCCCAAAGTAGAACAGGAACCCCAAGTAAACCACCATATGAAGCCTTTGCTCAGCAAAGGCTTCAGTAAACTTGCACAATTTATTAAACACCCCACTTATTTTTTTCTCATGTTTTGTTTTAGCAAAGGTGAGATCCATTGCCAGAGGGACCCCCGTCTTGTTGGCACTCCAGGACAGTCTGAAGTCTGCCAGGAGGATCTTGGTCTTCTTTATGGCTGTTGCGTCTGCAACAGCCAATTTATCCACCACACTCCCAAAGTTCTCTAGCAGGTAAGAGAGTGTGTGCTTCACTGGGAAGCAGAAGCAAGCAGCCACATGTTCCTGGCCCATCTCTGGTATGTTCTTGAATGGGAGCATTGCCAGGACATCCTAAACAGGCTCAATGGAGTTTACACAGTAAACTCCACTGAGGGATACCAGGTCCAGGCAGATCAGTTGGGCATCCTTGTAGGCAGTAACTGCCCACTCAGATGCCTCCTTAGCATGTGTTAGCTCAGCCAATGCCGCTCATGACATTGGAAAGGTACCATTGACGCGGTCCTACAGCTTGTGCAAAACAGGAGGGGAAAGAAACAACTACTTTGCCACATGATTGACAAAGTTGGCATAGAAGGTGGGGGAAAAAGGGACCAGGACCAGGCAGAGTTCACTGTCTACGTTTTCTAAGAAAAAAAGGTAAGTATTTTGAAAATTTATTAATTTTATTTTTTAGGCTACCTTCTTGTGTTTCTTCCTTGCCCGCAGCCTTGGCCGGCTTGGCCATTCTTGGCGCAAGAAGTTGAGCTGGCAATTCTGTGTCCTCTTTCCTGGCGCGCTTGGCCGGCTTGAGATGGGTATACATTTCAAGTTCATCTGTCCAGACAGACGGTGCAGAGAGGGCAAATGACTTGAGCTGGAGGCCCTCAATGTGAGATAGGGGGGCTAAACTAAATAAGTTTGGCTCCCATCCTGGTGAAACAAACCACCAGGATGCCACCCAGTGGAGTACTGAGATGGCCGCTTGGAGGGGGGACCAAAGGGAGGACACAGGAGACAACTGTGGGAAGTAAGCATTCAACCCCATCAGCGCTAGTCTGGCAAGCGGCCAGGGCGTACAAGTGGGAGCAGAAGGCGGCTTCACAGGTGCTTGAAGGGGTGCCGAGTTGTTCCCATCCAAGTTAGGTGGGGTCAACTCCGGCATTTCCTCAAATATAGGGGCAGGCATGGCATAGTCATCAGCATGAAGGTCTAAGTCATTGCAGGTTAAACTCTTGACTACAGCCTCCCCAGAGATGAAGAGTTCATCAGGGAAGTGTAGTAGGTTAGCAGGGTTTCCTCCCACAAGGTGGACAGAAGAAGAGAGGCAAGACCATAAGTCAGGGAGGTGGACCAAAGGAGTAACAAGAAGGGGGCCAGTGAAAACACCACAAACTTCAGGACAGGGAGGATCATAATTAAACTCCCCAGAGAATTCTGAATTTAAAAATGTGTTTGTTGTTTTAGAACTAATAAAAATTATGGCAGTTGGGGGTATCAGGATTGAAACCCATCAGAAAGCAACATAGTAGCCTTTGGGAGACTTGGGAGTGGTCTCAGGTGGCTTGGCTGTTTAAAAACAAAAGCGGGTCCAAAATAAAAAACTGAAGGTAAAAATCAAGATAAAATAGATTTTTATATTGAGTACTAACTGGAATTTTATATTTGAGTTTGTTTTTTGAAAGAAAAAACAAAATAAACAACAACTAAGCGTTAAAGCTTCTCCTGAAGATCCCAGAAGAGGAGCCCAGTTCAGAGTGGGATGGTACAAGGTGAGATTTAAAGAACGACTAACACTTTAAAACTCTAGATGATAGGAACCAAAACACAGGTCCAACCAAACTATAATTTTTTTTAAAACAAGTGAAATAGAATCCAAAACTTTAATAAATTAGAAAATAGACAAGCAGGGGACTGAAAGTCCCCTTGCTGTGTTAAAAGGGATGGATTGCAAGGAAAATAATCACATGACAGTTGGCACTGGATCCAATTGGCTAGGGGAAAAACTTTGCTGGATAGGCTCAGGGAGACTGGAGAGTTTCACTCTAATTTCCGCGGCCTGATCTGATTGGCTGGAAGAGGTACCAGGCATTTGAAGTTCAACTGAGTTGTCAAGCGTCAATATGGCAGGCTTTGATTGGCTAGCCCTGATAGTTTTTAGAAATGGGCGACACCAGGCTAGTAAGTAGTCTAAATTGACCAATGTTTCTTCCCAGGAGGGAGCAACCAAGGACAAGGAATCTGCGGGGTAGGCCAATACAAACCTCTCATCAACTGTGTGTGCTAAATCCTCTAAAGAATGGAGGGGTTTGGCTGGCATTTTTGGCCCTTTCTTAGTGTGGCGGGGGAAGATTTTACAATCTAATGCCAGGGGTGGCAGTAAATTTACACTCAACCACAATTTTTTGAATATTTAGTAAGAGCGTGATTGTCTTCTATGGGGTGTCCAGTATTTTGGTCATAAGGGCCTTTGCGGACACCTTGTTTATTTTGTCTCCTTCAAAGAAAGCAGACTTAACTCTTGCTTTGACCTTGCGGTCAATTTCTTTGATCTCTGCAATTGCAGAGTTGAGATCCTTCAAAAGCTTCTCCAATTCTCTCATTGATTTTTTACTAACTTTTCCATATGTTTTTATAGCTTTCATCCCAGAAAAATCTGTATTATTATGATACTATTCCCTCTTTTTTTATTCCTGTTTGTTTTCACATTACTCCAATATCCCATTTTTTACCTGTTGTGTCTATGTTTTACATTTAACTCAATATGTGTTGTTTGCTTTGTGTTGGCATTATTTCCTTATTTACAATATTATTTTTGGCACTTTGCACAGCCCCTTGGGATAACAATAACAACAATTTGGCAATCAGCTAAATTTAAATTAGAAAATTATAGGTTAATTGTATTTAGATAAAGTTGTTACTGATCCAAATTCAAAACCTTAATGATAAACTTTAAGCCAATCAGGAGCCAAGTGATAAAGTGATTGCTGTGACATAAAGGGTCATTCAATAATTCTTTGATGCATGTGTACTAAATAATATGATTGGTTGGATCTTTTGCTATTTTTACGCCATTGTTGCTGTGGCAAATTGTTGGTGGACTAGTGCCCAATCAGCTGCTAGGTTAGCACTAGTCCACCAACAACTTTCCATAACAGTAATGGTGCTCAATAGAAAAACAACCAGCCAATAATATTAATTAGCGCACATGCATCAAAGAGTTATTGAGTGACCCTTTATGTCACAACAATCACTTTATCACTTGGCTCCTGATTGGCTTAAAGTTTATCATTAAGGTTTTGAATTTGGATCAGTAACAACTTTATCTAAATACAATTATCCTATAATTTTCTAATTCAAATTTAGCTGATTGCCAAATTGTTGTTATTGTTATCCCAAGGGGCTGTGCAAAGTGCCAAAAATAACTATGTTCTGGATCTAGATACATGGCATAGTAAATATATGATTTTATAGAAATAAGCTGAACATAAATAATAAAATCAATTATAAACAAAGAGAACATGAACAATTAAAATCAAAACAAAGATAATATAAATAGAAAATGTTTGGCAACAGGGGGTTTATTGGGGCAGGGAAGAGTAATCCCTAGTAGGCAGAATAGCGCAGGAAGGAAGATGTAGAGGCAGTGCTGGCCTGGGGGGTCTGGGATTGGGTGGATGGGGCTGGAAGGTGGGGGGTGGTGGTGGCAGGGGTAGGAGGATTTTGCGTGATGGCTGCCATATACTGCTTATCATATTCCTCATCTGTCATTGCCTTGATTGGCTGGTAGGTGGATGTGGAACAGGGTGGGAGGCGCCTATCCTTATGTGATTGGTTGCCCATATTCACATGGAAAACCACTTGCACAAACAATTCAGCCACCATTTGGTGGCCAAAGAGAAAATTGTGGTCAAGGACCCCAAGATAGAGGTCATTGAAAGCCTGAGAGCGGCGCTCCCGTACTGTGTCTACGATGTTGAAGAAGACAATATAACCCAGATGGATGTCTGCATGGCCAGCTGGGTAGACTGAGGCCTGGTGCCTGCGTTCCTGGATGGCCTCAAGGCTGGTGGAGCTACCCTCCATCTGGTGGCTCAAGAAAACCTGGTGCTTAGAATTTGAGCCATCCCAGGAGTCAAGTAATCCACTAAGGATGTGGCTGTACTTGTAGCCATTGATGAAAGATGGGTTTGTCCAATAGTAAACAAAACCCTTCCCTGAAACAGCCAGAAATGCACCAATGAATGTCCCCTTATTGACCTTCCTCCTTCTATTCTTGGTGGTGGCTTTTCCTTGCTTGCCAAAATCATCAAAAGCTATTGATAGCTTTTAATATGAGACAAACATGACCTGACCTGATAGACTTTTCAAGCATCAGACCAGGGTTGATTTGATGCCAAGATCATACGGGGAATCCTCAGCACCATCCCATTGGTTGCTGGCAACATTGGTAAGACCCATATTGAAGCCATCTTCCCGTGCATCCAGAGCTGCACCATGTGCTCAGAAGCCCATATGTTGTGGTGTGCAATTTGTTTGCAGACCTGGGTCAAGGGAAGCTTGGGGTCCTGCTGGAGAAGGTCAAGCATGATTGGGTATGCCTCATTGATTTGGGACTCAGGGGCCTTCTATGGCTTTTTGGCTGTACCAATCAGATTCCCCCTGATATCAGGTTGTTGAATTCTGCATGACAGTAGCTTGAGTAAATTGCAACTGGGCGGCAATCTGTTCCCAGGACAGACCCTGTAGATTCAGTGCCACAAATTCCTGAAGAATTTGGGCGGTGATGATTTGTTTGGGGCGCTGGGCCGCGGGAGCTGAAGCCTGATTAGCTGAGGGGGGCAGGTTGGGTGGTTGCAGGAAGTTGTTCCAAATCAAGGTTGCCATCCTGATTGGTTGGTTGGCAGGCAGCTTGTGTGGGGGTGGATACGGGAGCAGGGGCAGAGCTAGACACTAAGTGACTCTCAAACAAGTCAAAGCCATATGGGTTGGGGGTCTGTGGAGTTCCTGTCCACCAGTCCCCAAGTGTGCCCTGGATTGTAGCCAGGGACCAGCTGGAAGGGGTTGTCATTCTCTAGTAAGGGAAAATTTATCTCAGAAATATGTATAGGGGTCAAAATGGGCTTTTATTCACTCTCAGAAGGAAGATCCCCTTAGAAACCTTCTGGTATATGGCCCAGGGGGTCAAGGAAACAATATGGATTTGCTAATACTTGGAGTCCTCCAACAATATCTTGGACTCCTTGTACTTGGTCTTGGACTTCTGCACCTTAGTCTTGGACGTCTGCTCCTTATACTTGGACTCCTGTTCCTTAAACTTGGACTCTGGCGCCGCGCTTAGGATCCAGCTTCTTATTCTTGGGCTCCTGCTCCGTTATCTTGGGTTGTATCAGTCCAACCAAGCTCCTGCTGGTGATCAAAAGGCTTCCAAAACCTCTTGGCAGAAACTCAGAAGACCTGGGAAAGACCTCCAAAAGCCTTCTAAAAGACCTTGAAAAGACCTAAAAAAAACCCATAACTTTCCAGCCAGCCACCTTCTTATAGTGTCCTTTTCCCAACGGTTCCGCCTTCAAAATGGCTTTCTTCATAAGCTTAAACCATTGCTGCTCACTTTTTCCTATAATAACTTAAGCTTACATACTTACTTTCTCAAAAGCTTAAAGTATTAATTCACTATTTCCTTGCTTATACTTTAAGCTTTTGGCTTCCAACCAATCATTTTCATCAGGAAACCTGCCAGAACTCAACCAATGAATGCATAGCGCATAAATAGACCATTCCTGAAGTTCCACTGGGATTCAACTATGAAAATAATTTCTACAGCTCAAACAGCTCAAACCAACAACTCTTCTTGCACCAAAGCGTTAACCGGTCCATTATTCCAGCACCTTTCTTCCCTGCATTCAACCTGAACCAATTTAAATAGTAGAATACTATTTAAATTGTTCTTTCTGGACCTCTTCAACATTTTCCCCATATATTTACAAATATAGTAAAATCCAAGGAAAACATCCTATCAAAACAACTTTGTATCCCACTCTCATAGCAACATACCTTTGTCTATCCTAGGAACTTAATAAATAAATATCTTACCCACACTTCTATCCACATTCCTTCTTGATTTTAATACTAAACCAAGGCAAAACATTCCACTTTTTACCACCTTGGCAAATCGATTTGGCAAAATCTTGGCTCATTTCTCCGGACCACCAGTTCTTTATCATCATCTTATGATCCTTCAGCCAGCTCCTGTATAATGATCAGCTAGTCCTGCATCATAATCTTCTGGTCCTTCAGCTTATCCTCAACCAGTTTCTCAACAAATCCTCACTAGGAACCTCCTTAGTTCCCTCTGCACACTGATCCACACTGGTTCCCACAATTCAATATGAATTAACAGTCTGTCAACTAGCCTTCACTGTGATCAAACATTCCCTCTTGCTAGTCTTCTATGCTAATTCCTTGAACCACCTCAGGTTTTTATCTCAGTCCCCATTACCAGAACTTGTAGACCCAGGCATGAGTCTACATTGAACTGGCATTTGACTGGGCCCTTGCAAGTGGTAATCCACTTAGGACATCAAATCATAGATCAATAAAGTCCATGTCGTTTTTTTTAATTACCCAGCTGATTAAGTCTGAGCTTTCAGTCACAGAGTAATCAGATCCACTTCCTAGAGGCCTGATCACACCAAGTTCTGCAGCTTGCTTCCCCAAGCAAGCCGCCTTGGTGACACCTCTGAGCAAATCTATACCCTCCAATGCTCACTTTGAGTTCCCCCAAAGCTCCCATAAGGTTATAAACAAGGACACCCTACCAGTCTGTTAGGTAGGGTGCTTGCTCACAGACCTCCTGTAAGTGTATTAGGGTACGTAGAGCTCTCAAAGCTCTTCCCCTCCCTGGCAGCCCGCGTTACCTGCCAGGGGTCCAAAACCTACTCCCCCCAGCAGACAAAGTTCCCTGCTTGCTATTTCAGTCTTCACCCTTCTGCAGCCACAGTTTCCTGCAGGGTGAAGCACTATAGCTCCAAGCAGCCAATTCCTTCTGCTGGGTGGAAGCAACATCTGCCTCTGGTAGTCCTTTGTTACCTACCAGCCAGGCCTTACTTATCCTAGTAGTTCTATGTTACCTACTAGGCTCACCTTACTTACCCCTATTAGTCCTATGTTACCTACTAGGCTCATCTTCAACAAACAACCAAACTTTTGCTTGGCCAACATTAGCCCCGCCTGTAAACCACCAAACATGTGGACTGTCACAGGGTCAGTAACAGGTCACCTTCCTTGTTACCCGCCTTAAAGACTTGGATATAAATGGGTGCCTCTATGCCCTGAGCCTCACCTCCATTGAAGCTGGCTTGGCTGCAGGCACCGTTGAAGATGTTGCTGTTGAAAACCATATTGAAAAAAACCTAGGATAAAATCACTAAAAGTAGAAATTTTAAAATTTAATGATTTATTTTTTATTGTAATCTCAAGTCCATATTTTGAAGGTTCTCAAAACCATTCCATACAAATCTGGAGCCATGAAAATAAATAAAATGCCCCTGTCCCTAAATTGGATAGCTGTTGATTGGCTGTTAAACTGTTATTTTTCTATTTTAGGCTGCTCATACTACACATATTGTGTGACTTCATTTTGTTTTGCTTATGGAATATTGCTTCTAGATTGCTAAAATTTTGTTTCATTTTATTCCTTCTGTTGGTGCCTCATATGAATCCTGATTAGATTACAATATACTCCAGAATTGTCAGGATTACTCCTCTGAAAATCCTGACAACAATTGTTCCTTGGATTAGAAGAAAAAAGTATTCCTCCTTTGGCTTCTATTGGACCTCCTAAAATTATTGGGTTAGCTAGTAGTAAATGCTCTTTATTACCTGAAAATAATTGCTTGGATTGGTCATTGAATTCAGGAAATCACATTGGCAGGATTTGAACCTGGGTTTCTTCCTGTATGTTTAGAAGCTCTTTTGCTTAAAGAAACAATTAGTAACAATGTTAAGAGCAGATAATTACCTTCTTAAATGATTCTAGCCAATCAGGGCTTACAGCAATCCTTTCAAATCATCTTTTCAACCAAAGTGATGACAACAACGGCTGTTTTGACTCTGTTCTTGCTCTGGATTGCCTGTTGCCCTCTGGTTCTGCTCCTGGTTCCCACACTCCTTCCCCAGTGTTAACTGGGGAATACCTGGGCACTTCTTGTTCTTTGCTTGATTGATAGGCAAATTTTAATTCTAAAATTTTTTGTTAAAACACTGAGGTCAGTGATATTGGTTCCAATAATGCTAATAATTCTAGTTCTAAATTTAAACTGCCCAGGATCTCCAAATTCCCCAAACTCATCTCCATGGGATTTGATCCCCTTTATGGTATCCCCAGATTTTTTTCCTACCATGCTTTATAAGGCTGGTAAGTTAGGATCTATTAATTGTTCAGTTAATAAAGTCTATATTCACCTAAGTGAAGTATTGGCCTATTTCTAGTTAACTTAAAACCATTTAATAATCACAAACCATGATATTACCCAAGACTTCTCCTAGGGAGTCTCTTGGGTATAAATGGTTCCTTTGGATGCTTTTGTTGCCAGCTGTGTTTTCTAGCATTTTGATAGGTTTGTGAGCCAATTCCAGAACTTCTCCCAAAACTCAGTATCTAGACTGCTCTTGGCGCAGAGGAATCCCTGGGGTATGGTATACTGCCACACCTTTGTCTCACAACCTGCCTCAGAAGGAAGAGCCTCAGAACTACCAGAAAGGCCATTCAAATATCAAACCCCAGATCTTCCATCCATTGGCCTCTGCCTTTCTCTTGAGTTATCTAGGATCTTACTTCTTACTTGGGTACTTCAATCCACTTTTAGGTTGCTATTGCCTGGTTGGGGAACTCTTCCATCTCAGCATGGTGTCCTTGCCCATGGTTTTCTTGGCTACTGGTCTTAATCCCTCTTGAATAATTCATCACCTCAGGAGATTACTTCCAAGTGGGTGGATCCCTGAGAGGAATAGCATCCATCCAATCACTTGTTGCATCAGTTCATTTTGTTTGTGGTTTGAACTACGCCGTTTGATGTTTGATATAATTTTGCATAATGGGCTAGTGAAATTTTGTTTTTTGTTTGACAGTTCATTTATTAACTGATTTTTTTTAAAATTAATTGAATCCTGAATCTTGCGCAACTTGGATTTTGTTCAAATATGAAATCATTTTATTTAAATATGAGGTATTTTTGGTTGTTGCCATAGCTTCTAAAACTACTGTATGAATCTGATTTTTATTTAATTTAAAAATAAAGTTTAAAAGATCTGATACAACCATGAATGAGTATAGTCATATCCAAAGCAGATTTTCAGGCAGCTGCTTATTTCTGGGCCTAATTCTACAGTAGTTTTCAAAGCTATGGCGCTAAAAAAACTCATGTGTAAGCAAAATCAACTCAGATGCAAACAAATTTTTAAAAAATATATATTTGTTAACAACATAAGCGAGTTCTCCTCAATTTTATTCTGATATGCATTGACTTTGTTTAAGGATTCATTGATATAGCTTTCAGATGAGTTTTTTTTTGCTTAGTGGCATAGCTTTTAAAACTACTGTACTGAAAATGGGCCCACAATAGTTCTGGAAGGCTATAGTTTTTAGAAAGTAGCCTCTGTGAATAATCTTCTGAAACACTCAGACTAATTAGTAGCAACAGCCTAAAAATTATATTAGTAGGAAAACTTACTGTAAATTCAGAACCTGAACATAAAAATGCGGGATTGTCAAATCCCTGGTCCAAATTTTGACTCACTTTTGCAGGATGGCCTTTTTTTAATTAAATTGATTTTTTTGTATTTTTTATTTGAATATTTGAAAATGTGGGAACTCATAGACACTTTTCAAAGTTCAAGTCAAACTGCATATTTTTAATGGACAAAATGAATTAACTGGAATCAGATTTGAAGCGTTCAAATCCATCAGCCATTTTCATTAAGTTTACTATGTTTTTTGAAATTGCGGGATTGTCAAATCCAAGAACCAAATTTCAAATCACTTTTGAATGCCACAGGTAAACTCAGATATTAATTGCAGAAATTGGAATCCAAATTTAATGTACAGTAAGCACACTAGGAAACACCAACCCAAATCAAGAAGCTCCACCACAACTAAAATCAAATGGAAAATTCAATCTCAATAACCATAATTAGACATAAAAAGTTATTAAACTCTAAAATTATCCAAACCCAGAAAGTATACAGTATTATACACTTCAAATTACAGGTATAAAAATTCCGAAAATATTCAAGGCCAAAACAAGAGAAAACAACTACTCACAACTAAACCAATAACTTCAAATAAATAAATATTTAGACTAAAATGTAATTTTTTATTTTATTTTTATGGACTGTCAATTGCATTCCCAACCCGCTCCTGCACCAGCCTGCGGGGCAGCCTGTCTACAAGGGCGTCCCAGAGGGTTCAAAAACAGACCCAGAACCCAACTCAAGGGGAGTCATGCCAATACAAAGGCCTCCCAAGGTGTCAGTGCTAGCCAACCACCTCCCGCATACCAAGCCAGAACTATCAGCTTGAATCCCAGGCAGAAGCCACTTTCAAGGCCTGCTACCAAAGTCTCCTACACCAGGGTCACCGGGAACACTGAGGTTACTTACACCTCCACCCTTTACCCAGTTGTTACCTGGCCCCGCACTCTTGACCCAAGAGTTGCTACTTCCTGCCCCCGCGTCTTTGACACCACCTACAAGCCATTGGCCACCACTAAGGAACCATCTGCGCCTAATGTGTATTCAACCATTGACGGCACCACTGCAAGCAAGCGTGATCCCACTTTCTACACAAAGGTCCCTGTCCCCTGTGTCAAGCCTGATAGCCAGGATGCCGTGGTACCTGCCAAGGGCTGGCGTTGGTTGACGGATAGTGAGCGTGAAGCTCTCCTCAACTGCTTGAACGGGGGAATGGCGGTTCAGGATATTGCGTTCCAATTTGGTGTCACAGCCAGATACATTGCCAACATCAACACCAAGTATGGCAACACCGGGCAAATTGCCAAATCCACCAAGGCTAATTGGCAGCCCAAACTCCTTCAGCCCATTCATATTGATGCAATCAAGCAGTGAGTAGCCAAGAATTGCCACCTGGACACACTTGCTGTCCAATTAATGCTTGTCACAGAGTTTGGGATTTCTGTTTCTAAAACCCTTGTTTACAAAGCAATGTTTGATTTGGGCTTCTCATGGAAGGTGCTTGGAGTTTCTCCGTACAATAGAAATAGTGAAAAGACCATTGAGGATCAACACATTTATGCCAAGACATATCTGGCACTAAAGGAGAACAGGAATGTACAGTTCTTTTACATCAACAAATTGTTGTTTTCCTCCTCACTCAGGTCTAGGCATGGGTGGGTTGAGAAGGGGTCCAAGGACGGCGTAGCCCATTGTGCAGCTGTCTGTTCCCAGACCTATTTCATGGTTGCGCTTCTTGGTCCTTGCAGTTTGGACCAGTAACAGATGATTAAAGGCTCCCATAACAGCAGGTCCTTTCTCAATTTTCTCCGAGCTGTCAAGGAATACCTTTGGATAAATTACAGCAGCACAACCAATGTTGTTGTGCTTGATAATGTTGGGCTCCACAAAGTGGATCTGGTTGTGTCTGAATTCCCCCCCCATCAACAAAAACAGCCACACCTCCAGCCACTGACTTACCAATTGTCCAATGAGACTTCTCTTCCTCCCGCCATATTCCCCATCCCGGAATCCAATTGAGGAAGTGTTTGGTTGGATCAAGAATAAGGTGAAACAAGACCTTCCTCAGGACACTGAGGATCTATTCAATATTCTTGAGATCAGCAAATTTGCAATGCCACCCAATGTGGTGGCAGCTTTCTATGAGCACTCAGAATCCTTCCTCCCAAAAGCCCTAGCCTTTGAGCCAATCAGATAAATGGGAACTCCAGGTTTTATTTAGTTTTAATTTTATTTAGTTTGTTTTTATTAGGAATCAATAATTATTATTTATATATAATAATGTGACGTTTGAATGTATTATAGACATTTAAGAATACATAGAAAAGGTAAGTAAAATTAATTATACTAGATAAGATGGAAATATTTTTATTTTAATGCACTGAATATTATTATTGGCTTTTGCACTAACAAATGAATAAATTAAAAAAAGGTAGAAATAAATTAGTTTATTTAAATAATTGTGAATCCTTGATGGTACTTTGGCTTTTTTAAGACACAAATTGGACCTTGCATGTCATCATCTGATCCTTGTTATTTCAGTGCCACTATAACCACACAACACGGTAACCAATGATTTTGATGTATTTCTTACTAATTAGTACTTAAGACGCAGGTCAAGTATATTGAATATATTTATCAAATCACATTACAAGGGAAAGGTAATTTGAGTTCTAAACAATCATTTGTTTGAAACATAAGTGGAGCGGGCTGCATGATGCAGATAAATTCAATTCTTGATGTTTATCTATGTGATAAATAAACCTGTACTTGACAAGCCAATAAATAAAAATATTTTCAACTTAATTTTAATATTTGATGTGGTTGCAACTTTAACTAATGTCTTTTAATATTATAATTTACATACTAAAATTTAAAATAAAAATTAAAATATTAAAATTAAAATTATAATTATAAATTGTAAAAATTAAATATTAAAGTTTAAATAATCAAAATATAACAATTTTATTAAATCATGATTTATTCAATATCAAAATATTTGATATTAAAAATTTTAATATTGTAATATGGATTATTAAAATTTTAATATTAACTTTTAGATACTAAATTTTTAATATTTAAATATGTAATGTTAAAATTTTACTATTAAAATTTTAATATTATCTATTTCAATGAAAATACTCAATATTAAAAAAATTTTTAAAAAAATTTTAAGTTGCAAGGAAAAATGATTTATTAGGGGGATGCAAATTGCTAAGGGGATGCAATTATTCTGGGGAATTATACCCCAAAATCAAATTTTTGGCTTGAGCTTCTAATTGGATCCACATACTCTTCTGTATGCAGTGGACAATCCTGGATGCAATTGATAGAGGGGTGGCGCCCTGTACCCCGGTGGTTGCCGATTGTTTGATAAAAGGCAGGCAGGTGAGCAAATCAACTAGTAGGTTTTTTGGGGGGCACATAGTACCCATATAGTGTTGCCAATGCAAATGAATCATAGAGGACGTGCTCAACTGTCCTGTATCCCCGTGGTGTCTTCTGGCGGTCAAGGGCTATGCGGCAAATATCCATTTGAATAGGGATATCCTCCAACTTTTTTTGTTGGTTTTTAATATGCAGTGGAGGAGGATTCCCAGGTATACTGCAACGTGGATTCTTTGCAAGGTATACTTTTCCAAGAACATGCATAATTTTTTGAATGTTTGTACTAACCTGTTAATATAGGACGTTTGGTTGAACTTGAAGAGGGTTCCAGGGGGTGCCTGACTATAATCAGCCCCCAGGCCTCGGCAAATGAAATAAATAAAGGTTTAAAATCATTCACAAGGACTGCATCCCTGACTTTATTTGATAGTGCCTTAAAAACCTCATTAAAAATTGCAGATTTCAAATATTCATTTCCTATTTGAAAGTTGGTTTTTATTAAATTCTTTTTGTATTTGTTGATGTTTGTGAAGGGGAATTGTTGAATGCTTTCATATATGTATTCATCAAAGTTCAGTTTGATATCCCCACAAATTTCATCTATTTCTTTGATTTTGATAGTTGCTCCTAGTTCATATGCTTCCCTTATCCATGGCAAGCACCCCGCAGGTGGTGAATATTCCCTATCTTGAGCTTCAATATTAAAAATTATTCATATTCTGTTGAATTACTTTATTTATTTGATTTTTATTTATTTGTTTTACAGGGGCCACCAGTGACTGGTAATCCCCATAAAACCAACTCGGCGTATAAGCCACCACTTCCGCGGCCTCATCCCCATTCCTGGTGATGACTAAAATAAATATAAGTAAAACATAAGAAGACTTGCTAATTGTTTCCCCTGTGGCCCCCTCAGCCACAGGCGCCACTTTGGCAAACTTCATGAGTGTTGGATGCTCTTCATTAATTTTCCTAGGCTTAATTTTTATTATATTTCTTGCAACTTGTGTTTCTTCTTGGTTTTCAGTTGATAAAGCTTCTGTATTTCTTGAAGCGCTTCTGCTTCTTGCTTGTGTTTCATTTTCATCTGTTTCCATTTGGTTGGTTTCCTCTTTATTGGTGTTGATTTCCTTTTGAATTTCTGTTCCTTCAATAAGTTTGATCTTAATGTTTTCTTTGGCCCCCTGCCAGAACTCCTACAAATTGTAGGCTGTGTTGTTGAACTTTAGACTTGATAAAATTGTTCCCTGTAGATTAAGTAATTTTTCTTTATTCTTTTGATCTATGATATTTCCTAGTTTATCCAGAGCATCTTCTTTTGACTTGATTAGTGGCTGGCCCTTGTTACCCAGTTTTCCTGTCACTATTTCCCTGATATTTTTTTCTATTTTAACAACCTTTTGCAGGTGTGCTTCTAATTTGTTGATCAAGTTATAGATTGTTGACATATTGTTTGAATTCCATCAAAAAACTGGTTTTTATAGTACTATCTTCAACGCATACATATTTTTCATCATCAATAATAAATTAAAGACAATAAACGTAAATGGGTCATTATTTGTTAGATTAATCTGTTTCCTATTAACTGTGCTACTTAAAACTTTAAAATTTTGTTTTAATTTTCTTATCAATAAATTTAAATAATTACAACAATTTTATCAAAATAAATCTTATTTAATCCTTATAATATAAAAACCTATATTAAATTAATCATTTTCTACTTACAGCTAAATTAAACTGTATTAAAAGCTAGTAACAATCTTATTTCATATACCATTATTTCTTGAAAGCTGATTAGTACAAAATGACATCATTCTAAAAAGAGCAACCTAAAAATACAATAAAAACTGATATGATGCTTTTTGTTGGAAATCAAATTGTTGCCTAAAATCTTAGCTTTTTTAAAATATTTAATTTAAAATATAATAATTTTTGAATCCCTCTTTTTAAAAAGAGGGCAGATAGCTTTTTTGCATATTTAATAAATATTAAATAATTTTGGATTTTTAAAAAAAAATCTAGTAAAAAGTCAAAAAAAACTAAAACTAAAATTAAAAATGAACTTTTATTGAAATTTCAGTGATCTCATTTAGCATAAGTAATTTATTCTTAAGTTAGATTTTATAGAAAATATATAATAAGAACTTTTAAGAGTAAAAGTTTTTCTTTTCAAAATTTTAAGTATTTAATATTAATAAAATAGCTTTATACAACTATTTAATAAAATTATATTTTTATACTGTATGCTAGAGATAATATGTATAAAAAATTCAAACATAAAAAAGAATGTATCAAAATCTTGCTTTATTTAATTAAATTTTATAAAGGTTAAAATTTATTTGAACTAAACGGAAAATGATCTTAGTCATTGTATCTATAAAAATAAGATACAAATTTAATTATACAAGCAAATATTTATATGTGATTAGAAAAATATTTTTGTTTTGATAGATTTAAAATATATAAAGTTCATTTTTAAGAACTGTTAAAGGTTATAATAAACTTAAGTTTATTTAAAAAAGGTTTTTGAGTTGGTTAGTAAAAGTAAGCTAAATAATGATTTATACTTTAAATTTAGTTTATTGATTAAAATATCATACTTTAAGAGTTAATTAGCATATTTTATTTCAAATAATAATTTTATAAGCTTACATTCAAAGCCACTTCAAGATACTAAATTGGTATTGAAATATAAAGTTGCAGCACAATTCCAAAAGCTGAGATTAAGGGCTTTCTAATGATACTAGTTTGAGCGAGATTGAAGTACTATTCGCGGAAATATCAACAGTTAACCAGAATATAAAAAGGGGTAAATAAACAATGATATCAGACTTCAGGGGTGATATTGATAAATTAAGGAGATCAGTTGGGGGTCAGTTGGGGATTTATGCCTGTAGTGCAAAAGCTCAGCTAACATGGTATTTAAACAGCTCAACTTTACAGAAATTTACTTTACAATCTACACCTTTACTCCTCTCTGATAACTGCACATCTATTTTCAAGCAAGAACTGCCTGAACCAAGCCAAGGAACCCAACCACTATCACTATGGAACCTATCAAGTTTGCACCTCAGATGACACCCTTCTTCTCACTGGGGGCTTCTACTAAGAGAGAAAGAATCTCTATGCTTAAACAAGCATTCCTTTTTACTGCTGGCAGTGATCTTAACAGCTTTGTTGAGCATTTCTTATTAAAAACAGAGTTTGGAAAAAGTACCTTCTTACCTGTCATACAAAATTCTAAGACAGATGATTTCCTTAACAACCTAAAGGAATTGATGTCAGAGTCCCCTGCCAAGCACCTTCCTTCCCTAAGAGCATTGGTTGCATCAAGCTACAGTCTGAAAGAGCTTTGGGATTGTGGATTTAAAATGACAAAAAATGAGTATTCATATTCTAAAAAAATAAAAAATGCTAAAAAAGCATCATTAAATTCAAAAAATAAAAAAGGAAAAAATGATTCAGTAAAGAAAGAAAACATAAAAAATATTTTAAAACATATATTAAAAAATTCATTTCCAACTAGCCAATTCACTAAAAAATCCCCTGGATTGATTTATGAAGAATTACAAAAAGAGTTGAGTGAATACTCAACTAAAATAAAATACTCATTATTGAAAACAAAAAAAGAAATTTACAAAGATATGAAAATAAAAAACAATATTTCTATTTCACTTTCCACTTTTTATAAGCTTATTCCTAATAATATAATTAAAAGCAAAAAGCAAACTGATATGTGTAACATTTGCAACTTAAAAAAGTCATTAGAAATGAAGAAAAAGGATTTGAGTTTAAAGAAGTTGCCATTGCCTAAATCTATTAAAGAAAATTTGGAATCTATTGACCTACATGAAAAGTTTTATAAGCATCAAAATAAAGAATATATTAGTGATATAAATAATCTTGATAATAATTCATGTGTTATAGTAATAGACTATAAAGAAAACTTTAAAATAGGTGGGGGTCCTATAGAGACAAATAATTGTTTTTATGAGAAAATACCTATTTCTTTATTAGGATTTGCAATTGCTTTTAAAGAAAATGAGAAAATTAAATATGAGTATCATGACTTTTTATCTGAAATTTTATCTCATGACTCTTTGTTTTCAGGTCAGTGTTTGATAAGTCTGCTTAAAAATAATAAATTTAAGAATATTAAAAATATTAAAGTTTGGACTGATAATGGTAATCATTTCAGATCTTATGAATTCTTATATTATCTTTTTAAAGAGGTACCTAAAATTATAAAAGGAACAATTAAGTTTAATAGATTTGTTGAGTGTCATGGCAAAAGTATTGTTGATGGTCATTTTGGTGTATTATCTAAAATATTTAAACAAAAGGAAAATGAGATGTATATAAAAAATATAAATGATCTCAAAATGGTTTTTGAGAGAGAGGAAGAAAGAAAGGGTCTATATGAGACACTTGTAAATAATTCAGATGTTTCCCAAAAAATCTTTTTCACATCTATGATAGAAAATCTAGGCCTAAAAAAGCTGGCTTGAAGTCAAAGCATTTTATGTTAATCTTTCATATTTAATGAAAGATGGTGAGCTGTATGTTTCACCTTTGACATTTGAGGATGTTAAGGAGTACTCCAAAATAAATTATTGTGCAAAGTTCTGCACAGATGACAGAGAAACAAAGAGAGCTGATACTACTAAAGGATTAGTAGGACATGTTCATGAAGTTGGACGCATAACAAAAACTTATATTTCACATAGGGTAAATAGTCTTTTAAATACAACAACTTTTTTTTCTAAAAATAACTAAGAAATTAATTATATGAGCCAAAGATAGGGTAATAGCAATTATAGCTTTGGGGCTGCTATTACTCTCCCATGCAACTCATATATTTAATTCTTGGCTTATTAAAATAGAAAAAGGGTTTTAGCAAAAAATACAGCTAATAGAAATAAGATTTATTTCTATTATTTGTATATTTTACACTATTAAACTTTTCTTCAGTAAACTAAGCATTATACTAATGTTCAAAAAACATAAGTTTATGACTTAAATGATACCAAAGAAGTTAAAAGGCTTTGAAATGCTTAAGCTGGCGCCTTGGCTTAATCTAACAAATAATGACCCAAATATTGGATTATAATATTGCAATTAGACGTCAACTGTTGATTCTTAGAAATTATGTGCATAACTCAATGCATTTTTTTAATAAAATCCATTTTAAACTAGGTCTTTTTCATTACAATTTAAAATAAATTGACTGTGTTTATATTAGAGAGCCATTAACGCTTAGTACAAATATTGAAAATTAGTGCATTTTACAGCCTGTATATTTACCTATTGGTAATAATTCTATAAACTTTTCAGTCAGATTTTGTGAGTAATAATAATGTAATGTGTTAATAAATTACAGTTTACTGTGATTAATTGGTTGATTTTCTTTGCTGTGGCAATTGTGCATTTTCTGATATTTACACACTAGTATCCAATTGGTTGGCTTCACATCCAATCACACAGGCAATAAGAAAACAAGCCGCCACCCCAAGAATGGATGTGGTTGGGGTGGTGGATTGTTTTCCTATTGCCTGTGTAATTGGATGTGAAGCCAACCAATTGGATACTAGTGTGTAAATATCAGAAAATGCACAATTGCCACAGCAAAGAAAATCAACCAATTAATCACAGTAAACTGTAATTTATTAACACATTACATTATTATTACTCACAAAATCTGACTGAAAAGTTTATAGAATTATTACCAATAGGTAAATATACAGGCTGTAAAATGCACTAATTTTCAATATTTGTACTAAGCGTTAATGGCTCTCTAATATAAACACAGTCAATTTATTTTAAATTGTAATGAAAAAGACCTAGTTTACAATGGATTTTATTGAAAAAATGCATTGAGTTATGCACATAATTTCTAAGAATCAATAGTTGACGTCTAACTGCAATATTCTAATGCAATATTTACGTTTATTGTCTTTAATTTATTAATGATGATGAAAAATATGTATGCTCATAATTTTAAGCTATTTGTAAAATGTACAACATTATATTAATTATGGGAAATGTTGATAATGTAAAAAGAAAATATTATTAATTATGAATTGAAAGAGAGATATCAATTTTAATAAGTTGTCACAAAGAAAAGATTTATTTACTAATCAAAGGACGGGAAGGGGAGGGAATGGGCAGAATGAACATTGCCTTCATCTGCGCCTGTGAAAGAGGCAGCATCAGAGATAGTGAGGAGGGAATGGGTGGTGGTTTGGGAGTCAGGGTTGGAAGGCAGGTGGCTTGATGGGGGGTTGTGGAGGCAGGGTTTGTTGACTGGGAAGGGGCAGCAAGAGCTGATTGTTTCAATTGCTTGAATTCTTCTTCCATCACATATACTGGCTTGACAAAATGAATGGACTGGTGTGGGGGGAGACAGGGGTCCTTTCTGGACTTATCATTATCACTTGCATAGAAGATGATGAGATCAAATAAGTCCTGGACAGACGCAGAAGGGAAAAGCTCATACCCCTTATCAATTTGGGTGCATATTTTGTTGTAGGTGGCAGGCTTTAGGCGCCTGAGGGAGGAACCAAAATTGTAGAGACATATATCTGCAAGATGCATGTTGGCGTAGTTGATGGGGTAGGATCAGCAGGTATGCCCTGCAGCCCTGATTTCTTGGGTAGCCCATTTGCGCTGCTCCATCTCTGCACTCAGTACAACTGTGTGCACAGTGTTTTGTATGGCCCACTCCTCCAGCATGGCCTTGCGCTCCGTCTGGTAGGCATACCCATCTGCAGTGTTCAATATTGTGGAGTAATAATTGACGCCCAATGGGGAAACTGCCAATAAAACCCCAACAAACTGATATAATATTGGGCCGCGCTTGTACACGTCAGACTGGATACACTTCTCTCCAAAATCTTGGATACTTGCAGATATCTTAGCATACAGCAGGAAGATTACGTCATTATGGGCCCTCATTGCCCTTCCTTTGATAAAATTAATAATGGTTGAATTGTAGGGGTTGGTGTCCACCAAAATGGGGACACTGAGAACTTGATTGAACAAGATTCTAGCAGCAACCACAACTCCGTGCATCCACAAATTCACTGTTCTTTTGTTAGTGAAGATGCCATGGAGTCCCAGCTGGAGACGTACCTGGACCAGGGGCATCCATGAGTCACGTTCCATAATGGCCATCATAAAGGGATGGGCTGTGTCACCTTTGGTCAAAGTATGGGCACCAGTTGAGGTCTTCTTGGTAGGGGGGCCACAGTTAGCATGGGCTTGCAGGGTTGCAGCCACAGTGGACTTTGCAAAACCCATTGCAGCTGAAATTTCCCTAAGGAACATAAGCTTTCCTTGCTTTTCAACCATTTCAAGAACAATCTCTGGAGTGATTAGTTTTCTTCTGCGTCTTGCAGGCTGATTGGCTGAGGGAGGGATATGTCCATCTTGTGAACTAGTCAATGCCATCTGATTGGCTGTTTTGGGGTCCTGGGCTCTCTGGGTGACCCCATGGCTAAAATGGCTGGTTCTGGATGCCATTGCTGATAAGGGATTTTGGTTGGCAGCTTCCTGTGCATGGTGGGCAAACAGGGCCATGCTGGAAGTTGCAGGAGAAAGAACAGACTCCTGGGTAGTGCTTGTGGAGGGGCCTGCGGGTTGGGAGTGGCCATAGACAGAGGCTTCACCGTTAAGAGACCCAGTGTAGCCCTGCATGATTTTGTCAAGACCAGGGAGCAGCTTGTTGACTTGGTTATTATTGAAAGAGGACATAATAAATTTTTATTAAAATTTTAAACTCAAGAAGAGGAATGTATATTTTAGCCAATTTTATTGTTATATATGTTAATTTTGTGAATATTATGATCTAAATTTTAGCCATCCTAAAATGGAATAGGGTGATTTTTGAGAATGTCTATGATTCCCAAAAGAATCAGCACAAATTCACTCTAGATCCTTTGGCATCCTTTTTGAGACACTTATAAATTATATTTATTTCAAATTCCTTGCGATTATTATTTGAAACTTGGTTCTTGGATTTGACAATCCTGCAATTTCAGATTCATTGAGTTTTACATGATGTCTATGATTTGTTTGAAATACAGGAAATCTCAAATTGTACATTAGAATCCCGCATTTCTGATTCATGTATCCCACATTTGTTTGCTGTGTTTTGTCGTTTGATAGTTGAGTTATCTGCTCAAGAGATTTGAAATTTGCCAATTTAAATAAATAAAAAAAGTCAAATTAAGTTGTTAATTTTATTTAATATTTTAATTTTCACTCAGCTGAGTGGCCCGCAAAAGTGATTCAAAATTTGGACCAAGGATTTGACAATCCCGCATTTTTACGTTCAGGTTCTGAATTTACAGTATTTTTTCAGTAAATAGTCATTTTTCTGTTTGAAGTACTTCTCATTATCCAACCTTCAGTAGTTTTAAAGTAACAAAAGAAAATATTATGAAACCCAATAAATAAAATTAATTTTTGACCAATCTTGGTAGACAAATTTTTAAAAATTCTGAAGAATTGGGCCCATTGTCATTGTATGGTTTGTTGACTATAATTTAGTTTGCATCATTTTTGCAGAGAAGACTTGATCCAAATAAAAAATTGTTGCAAAAAGCCCAAATCCTCACAGACCAACCCAGGAATTGACTAAGCCCTTATCAAATTAGGGCAATCATTGATATCATCCTTTGAACAATGATACCCCTTACCACCAATTGGATTGATCCACTAAAGCTTTTCTAGTAGGATCACTCCTTTCTCCACAAACATGAGACCAAAGATACTTTATTTTCAGGGCCATCAACTGCTGTACCACCACAAGGGTATAAAGCCCTTTTCTATTTTTTAATAAAGCTACAATTCCTGATTTTTCTTTCTTTTATATGTAACTGCTGCATAAAGCACAGTTACAGCAGGGGTAGCACAGGAAGATTTCTCCCATCTTAACAAATCAAGACAAAAATATTATTTTCACCCAAACACAAAAAACACACCACTAACTTGTTATGGACACCTTTCCTAAAATATGGCAACACTAAACTTTATTCACAGTAGTGCCTGATTATTTAATAATCTGAAATGATTTTCTGACCCCTATTTCACAATGCAACACCATATTTATATCTGAAGGGCTATCTATGATAACTCCAACTAAAGATGTCAGGATACCACATCCCAATGGGGGTTTTGTTGGCCTTGGCTGTCAACTTGCTCTTTTGGGAGGAGGGAAGAGCCCACAATAGGAGGGGTTCTAAATTAGTGAGATAATATGCTGATTGGCCTACCAAGGCCCAAGGTCTAGTGGAGGGTACCATGGTGTCAACTAACCTAGCCAAGGTAATGTAGACTAAGCCTGAATATTGACTGGCTGTGGGAGGAGACAGTACTGGGGCAGGGTGTAGGCGGTCAGGTTTGGGTGCTGGGGGTGCTTCCATATATATCTGGTAGGCAGGCAAATAGTTGTACTTCACACAGATTTTGGGGCTGGTTGTTTGTACCAAGCACCTTTGTGGAAAGCTGCTTGTGGGGCAATCTGTTGGGCCAGGTGGTCTGGGTGGGGGTATATTTCACAGTCAACTCCCAATACTTGGGCTTAAGGGGGCAGTCAGAGAAATGCAGCAGGCCAAAGGGTGCTCCAGGAAGACAATAAGACATGGGCTTGGTTTCAGGAACTTCCTCAGGAAAGCAGGCTGTCAGGACAGGATTTTTTGCTGGAACAATAGTAAAGTGGAAGACAATCAAGACTAAATAAGAAATAATATGATAGAACAAGGTTTCATAATCTTATTTATTTCAGAATGATAATACCATTTTAACAAGACTTCACAGAGTTTAAATATCATTTAAAATTCTAAGTTTGGGTTAACCCATAACCTGATAGCTGAGTTGCTCAGTTTCTTCTGGACTGAGAGTTCTGGGCCCATTCTGAACCTTCTGGCCCGTCAGTTCTTCTGTTGGAATTACCTCCATCTGACAGTTCAAAGATAACATTTTCATGGCTTCATCATTGCTACTGGTGTTCCTGTCATCCTAGATCAAGAGACCTTTAGAAACTATAAGCAAGGTCAACTTTTGCCTCATGAACTGTGTATCTTCTGTAGTAACTTTGGGATCACTACATGGCTAGAGATTATATGGCCAGGCAGCCAAGGCTACTAGCCAATCATCTGAATTCTCTTTAGATTTTGACTTATCATGCTGAGCAGCAACCCCCTTTTTGGACAGCTTGTCAGCTATGACAGGGATGACACCATGTTGGTTCAGCGCTTCGAGCAATTTATATTGGTCTGGATTAATTACCAGCCTATGATAATCCTCTGTATTCTGCAAATTTGTGGCCAGGCAGGCCTGCAAATCCCCCTGATTAGTCAGATTTTAATCACTGCCTGTTCTAGCTCTTTCACTGACTAGCTGTAAAAAACACGGGCAGAAAGCATGATGATATGCAGGATCCCCACAACCCTCAGAGTCAGGTCCTAAGTTTGATTCTCCTAATTGGAGTTTACCACTTATTTTGGGAGAAATGTCATTCATGACAACAGACCCCAGCATGATGGCTCCACACTTTGTTTTCAGGCTTTTTTCTACAGAATAAATGTCCTTATTACGCTCAAAAACAGAGGACGTCAACAACTAGTTACAAGCAACACACTACAAATTCAAGCAGATACATTTCCCTCAACGCTTCTGGATTTCAGAAGCTTATATATATCTTACAGGCAACTAGCTAGCAGAATAGCACAAGATTACTCTTGAAACAGACTAAACCTAGGAGGGCTTCCAAGATAAAAATTAGCCTAATTTCTTAGTGAAATTTTAGAGCCCTAGTATTGTGTACTTGGGTGTGGCCAAGGAACACAACAGGAAATCCCAACAATAGGATTGGGTTTGTAGTAAGCTGGAGATTAGTCTTCAGGGATGAATAAGGAATTCACCTTAAGACTATGGAAATGACAATTAAAAAATCTCCTCTAGACAAAAATAGAGATATGGCACCAAATTTCAAAAATAAACACAAAGAAAAAGTGCAAATATAACTTAATTTTATTGGGTGAATCTAAATATTCTTAAATGGCAATTGTTTACCACAAAACAATAGGACAGATAGATCACTGGCCACTCTCATAAGTGGGTCAAGAATAACTCATATCATCAGTCAGAATGTAAATAATTCCTTCACCCAATTTGGAGTGAGACTCTTTCTGAGGAGAGAAATGGAACTGAAAGGTTTTGCACTCAAAATGTGTTCCCATCAAAGGAAAAATTGATAATGGATAAATATCAGCATACACAACATTTCCCTCATCTAGATTAGCCTTAGGGGGTGTACTTGTGGAAAAACTTGGCGTGGACCCAGGCAAAGGTGTATCTTGTAGAAAAAAAGTTTGAAAGTGTACTCAGCATTCCTTTGCAGGTCACTTTGAGAGGGCCAATCCACAGAGATTCCAACTTTTGAGCTCTTCCTTCTACTTAATGTTGATAGTAGAGGACCAAGTCTCTGACTTGGAATTCTGGGAGAGGATTGCGGCCAGCATTGCTTAGTGTTAACTCCAGAGCCTTTGTCTTATAGGCAGAAACGTACACAGAAGATTGGATGTTTATTATGGAATTAACTAGACCTTTGATGTGATCTTCAGGATTCTAGGCAGCATCAGAGGTAAAGAGCTGCATCCCTAAGAGAGAAGGAGTGGTAGTCTATCTTTTGTATAGAATGGTAAAGGGAGAGAAACTAATAACCCTGTGTTTTCTGAGGCAATAGGCAAACAGAATGGCTGGAAAGTACAGATCCTAGTTGGTAGCATCATAGTAAGTTAGCTTCCTAATGATGGATACCAATGTAGAATTAGCCTGCTCCACAGACCCATTAGTAGAAGGATTGTAAGGGGCAGAGAAAGACTGGTGAGACCCCAAGGCTTCAACAACAGATGTTACTAACTTGGCGTTGAAGTTAGTCCCATTGTCAGACAACAACACTTGAGGACACCTATGACAAAATAATACATCTTGCAGCAGAAAAGCGGTGGTTTTCTTGGAAGTAATGTCTTAAGTAGAGCAAGCTTCTACCCACTTTCTAAAATTATCAACAGCAATTAGGATAAAGCGGCAGCCAGAGCGGGAGCAAGGGTGAGGCCCTACAGTGTCAATGCTGACAGTGTGAAATATGTGTTGAGGGAGGACCAGCTTGAACTCGTGAGAGGCAGCTCAAGGTCGTTGGAGATGACAATCATGGCAACTATCAATGAAATCTGGAATCAGCAGGCAAAGATTTTCCCAGAAGTAGTTCTTCTGGAGCCAGTTGTAGGTCTAATCAATGCCTTATGTCCTTCTCCTTATGATCTTGAAGCACCAATAAAAGGCGCAAGCTAGGTGTACATAAGGTACATACTGGTCTTGTAATTTCTTGAAGAGCTGATTGTCACAAATGAGGGTGTTCTCAGAAAGATTGGATAGGGCAATTCACACATCTTCTGTCTTGCTCTCCCAAGAGGAAGGATATCTAATTAGTTCATACAGTCAATCAGCCTCAGCAGGGTGTAGATCAAGGATGGGCATTCTGGATAATCCATCAGCGTTTTTGGTGTTGAATCCCAGGACAGTGTAGTACTGTTAAGTTTTAACCTTGCAGGCAGAGAGCCCATCTAGCTAGTTGTTCTTCTGGTTCCTTAAGCTGTTGTAACCACTTAAGAAAAGCGTGGTTGGTGTCCACTGTGAAATGGGTGCCATATACATAATGACAGAACTGTTTGACAGCATGCAACACAGCAAGACATTCTTTCTCTGTGACACTGTAATTATTCTCATGCTTGTTAAGGACACAAGAAGTTAAACTATAGGATAATCCACACCTTCATCATCTAGTTGAGCCAAGATAGCCACAATAGCCAGGCCATTGGCATCAGTATATAGGATGAATTCCTTATTATACTCAGGATATACTAAGATGGGAGCCTCTTTGAGTTTTTGTTTGAGAGTTTCAAAGGCTTGTAGCTGAATGGCGGTCCATTTGAAAGGGACATTAAGCAGCAGCTGGACTAAGGGTTTGCTAGTGTCAGCAAAATCAGGGATAAATGTCTGTAGTATCCCATCATTCCCAGAAAGACTTGAACTTCTCACAGGTTGGTGGACAAAGCATTTTTTCAATGGCCTCAACTTTCTTAGTCATGGGGCAAATTCCTGTCTGAGTCACCTCATGTCCCAAGAATTCAAGGCATTCCTTGAAGAAGGTACACTTAGATAGTTTTAACTTAAGACCATCTTCTTGAATCTTTATGAATACTTCATTGAGGTGAGCCAGGTGATAAGTAAAATTAGCGCTAAAGACCGTTATATCATCTAAGTACATTAGGACGCATGAGAGCTTCAACTCACAGAGGATGGAGTCCATGGTTTGTTGGAAAGTAGCTGGGGCATTGCAGAGTTCTTTCAGCATTTGTGTAGGCTCAAAAAATCCTTCAGAAGTGATTAGCGCAGCCTTTTGTCTATCCTCAGGAGAGAGATTAACTTGCCAGTATACAGAAGCTAAATCTATAGCAGAGAAGAACTTGGAGCTGCCAAAGTGGCAAAGAGCATCATTGATGCGCAGTGGGAGGTAAGAATCCTTCTTGGTTAAGGAGTTTAACTGTCAATAGTCCATAACTATTTGATGACTTCCATCTTTCTTCTTCAAGATAAGCAAGGGGGAGGCCCAATGACTTTGGGAAGGAGAAATTAGTCTAGCATCCAGCAATTGCTTGAGTTCTCAGGATACCTGAGTATCCTCTACTCTACTTTTTATGTAGGGCTTTTCTTGAAAGGGGGCATTGCCATTATTAATCTGATAGATGTCCCCTTTAGCCAGGCCATAGTTGATAATGTCCTTGGCAAATATTTCAGCAAACTGGTCAAGCAAGTCAAAAAATTCCTTTTTTTATACAGGGGACAACAGTGGGATTATTCAGCAATGAACAAGGACAAAAATTGAGGTTCTTTCTCTGGTAAGTTGAAATCATGAAAGGACCAAAAGAATGCAGTGAGAGAATATAAGGTGTGTTTAAGAGCCAGCTGTAACCAACCACTTGACCTCTTGTCAGGATTGACAATTCATCACCCCTGGAAACCCGGTCCCAAGGGCAGGATTTGAACCCTGAGCCTGGATCCCTGCAGGCTGCCAATCCCATGGACCAAGGGCCCACCTGCCCACGTTTTTCTGAGACCAAGTCCCCGCAAGCTGAAGCCCCTGCTAAGTCCCAAGTCAGAATACCAGCACATGTTCAATTATGAGGGTGTCAGAGAAAGAGCTTCTCAAATTGCCTAATGGAGGCAGAGAAAGTTCCTTGGTGCACTTCATGAATATGAAGTCCTCTCTGATGACCAATCAAATTCCTCTGCCAAGAGAAATCACAGGCTTTAGACCCAGCCCTATGACCACAGCCAAAAATCAAGAAAATCAAATGACTAATTTGGATAATCTGACCAATGAGAGAGCACTCAGCCAAGGTGACATTTTGCCACTCCCACATGGGCCTTCTGGCCACCCTCCTGTAATTTTCCTGACATTTTGATGAAACCACCATGGGAAATACTAAGTTTGGAGGCAGGATTCTATATATGCTATATATTCTGCGCACAAGCCTCATTGCCATTTTTAAATAAAGGTTATGCTACTTTGGCCCACACAGCTATTACTGCTTATTTTATTTGCCATCTATAAAATCAGCTCCAGATCTTCTGGTCCTCCTGTCCCACTGTCTGTCAATTTCCGTCCTCCAGATGTTCCCTTTGGCCCAGTTCATTTCACAGAATATCCTCTGAAGCCCAAATACAAGGACTACACCACAGAAAGAATACTTGAACTCAACCCCCTGGCCCGGATACAATCAGCTTTCAGATATAACCACCAAGGCCCATGGATTTTCTCAACTCCCAAGCTGTTTAGAGGAATATTCAACTACTTTCCTGCTTACAACCTGCCCATGGAACCACCCGTGACCCCAAAACCCATGCCTGCTTCCTCCCCAGATCTCCCTACTGACCACACAGGTAAGCTGTTTGGGATTGTGTACATCACCCTCACTGGGGTGATTGACACTATAATCCCAGCCACCAGCAAGTGGTCTTGGGTTGAGAAGTCCTTTTCCTACCTTTTCAAGTTAGCACCTCTCTTGTGATGGGCTCTGCCCGCAAAAAACCCAGACCAAGTTATCCCTGAAAACAACGGGCCAGCCACCCACAATTGGTTCCCTGACACCTCTGGAGACATCGATAGGTACATGAGCTAGGTTAGCCACAAGTAACTGTATAGCATCTTTGTGAGAAGAGTCTAGGATTCCTGGGAAGATATGAGGCTCATTACACCCTAAAGATGAAGGGGTATAGATCTAGAAAGGAACTCTCAGGAAATTCATACAAGACCTGAGAGTCAATTATAACTTGAGACCCAGGTGTAATGATCATAGCTGAGGTAGCCAAGAGGGGAACTCCATCAGCTGCAGGACAGGCTGGAGGAGGGCACTTTAGATTTGAGGAGTGAGTGTGGTATTTGAGTGTGAATATTCCAGAAGGGTACTCTAAGATATGTCTTAGGGGGCTTGACAGGAATCTTGATGGGCTCCTCAAAGATGAGTGGAACTTTTTATCCAAGGATAGACAGATAACCATCCTTCATGTTGATGATCCCATTATATTCTCAAAGGAATCGAGTACCTACCAATAAATCATATCTCTCATTCTCCAGGACTAAAGGAGCAGCAAGGGGAGCTTGTCAAAGCGCATAGGGAGGGCCAATTACACACCAATATCCCATGTCATGGACAGGTCAGTTGTCCCATAAGTCTGATGATAGTTGAGGTACAGAGCTAGCTTGAGTTTTTTCACTAAATTGGAGGACACAACACTGACTAGAGACCCAGTGTCAAAGACAGTTGTGAAAATCCACATGGAAACTGTTGTGCAGGAAAGGGCCAATTAAGATGCAATAAAGGATCTCTGCTGAAAGTCAATAGTGTGTAGTGGTTTTGAGACAGGTAGATGCCTAGTAGGGAACATTGGCTACTAGGGAAGGTAAGGCCTGCATAGTAGGTAAAAAAGGAATACTAGAGGCAAACAATGAACCAGCCCAGAAGGTAACATTGGCTGCTAGGGGCTGGTGAGTTGTTTTCACCCAGCAGGGAATTATGGCTGCTAGAGTGAGGAAAATGATAGCCCAGCAGGGAAATTTGGCTGCTGTGGGCTAGTTAGGTGTCTCCACCCAGCAGGGAATGCTAGCTGCTTGGGAAGGGGAGTGGTATAACCTGGTGGTTCACACAGGCTACCAGGGAAGGGAGGATCTGAGATGGTTCTACATGCTCTTATGTGCTTACAAGAGGTCTGTAAGCAAGTACCTTATCTATCAGACTGGTAGGGTGTCCTCATTTGTGTTCCCTGGAGGCTTTGGGGAGGTTCTAAAGCTATCATTTGGGGGCATGGATATGCTCAGAGGTGTTATTAGGTTAGCTGCTTGGGGAAGCAGCTACACAACTTGGTATGATCAGGCCTCTGGGAAGTAAAGTTGGTTACTTTATAACTGAAATATCAGACTTAACCACCTGAGTGAGTAAAGACAACTGCACAGACATGTGGATTGTCTGTGGTTAAATGGCCTAAGCAGAGGACACTTGTGAGGGCCCAGTCAAATGCCAGTAGCCTTGATGACTTATTATCTGAATCTGAGGTATTGGTAACAGGGACTGACAATGGAACCATGGTGGTTCATAGTGTAAGATCAACAGTGAAGATTAGTAAGAAGGACTGGATGATCACAGCAAAAACTAGCCAAGAGACTGGAAGATCATAGTGAGGAACAGAACCAAGATAGTTCATAGTACAGATGGAACCTAGGTGGTTCATAGGAATGGCTAGCTGATGGATGAAGAAGAACTAGCTGAAGGCCTAGAATATTATGGAGAAGGAATAGCTGAAGGAATTTAAGGTCATGGAGAAGGACTATCAGGAAAAATGAAAGTTGGATGAGAAAGACCAGAAGAAGTGGATGCAGGAGAAGAAATGCTTGATTTGGACTCTAGAAAGAAGGATTGTCAATAAGAAAGAAGCAGTAAAAGAATTAATTAATACTTCCAAAGATATGATAAAAAGTTTGGATAATTGTTATATTTTAAAAAAAAGAGTAAGAAATAGGTTACAGAAATAGACTGTAAATTTATTAAAGATTGATTGAGTGGAACTGGAGCCAAAGAGGCCGGAAACAGGACAGAGAAACTGTGAAAACAAAGGTTGAGTTTTGCCAAATAGTTAAGAGAGGCAAAAAGCAAGCAACAGGCAAGTTCAAAGCGTGGAAATGTGAAAATGAAGCAAAACATGGAGAAATGTTGAAGAGATTAGGGCTTGAAAATCCCCTAAGGAAAAGATAGTCAAAAGCACTTGAGTTTTCCCAGAGAAACATGACAGGAATTACAGTAAACCCCTTTGAAACACGGAGCAGTTGTTTATATGGAGCAAGAAAGAGCCAGGTTTGAACCATGTTTAAGAGCCAATTATTTGGGTGAACAGTTCAGCAAAACCGCTGAATTTAAGCGTTTAATTGGCTGCAGGTCAAAGCCTGTGTGATCACTGTTTTAAGGACTTTAACTGAAGGGTTTAAGCCTAAAAATGAGGGAATGAAGCAGAGAAGGCTGGGTTTTAATTGACTGAATTAAGATAAAAGGTTTAATATATTGTAGAGAAAAAGAAACTGGATAGTTTAAGATTTGAAGACAAAGAGATTTTAGAGGAAACAGGGACTGAAACAAGGAGCTATAAAAGGGAGAGATATCTGAAGCTTTTCAGAGACTCATAACAGTGGATTAAAAAGGCCACAAGGACTGGATCAAGTGGAATAACAAGGCCACTAAAGCTATACAGAGAGCTAGAGACTAATATTAAGGTGTAGAAGCCCAATATAAAGGAGCAGGAGCCCAAGACTAAGATGAAGGAGCTCAAGACCAAGCACAAGAAGTCCAAGATATTGTTGGAGGACTTCAAGTACTGGCAACCCCATATTGTTTCCCAGACCTTCAGGCCATATACCAGAAAGTTTCTAAGGGGATCTTCCTTCTGAAAGTGAATAAAAGCCTATTTTAACCCCTGACCAAATTTCCAATTAGTACAAAAAAGTCTATGAGTGAATTGCCCCATATCTTTTACCCTAGCCAAGGGGAAGAGGATACCCATTGTCAGAGTTGTAGAAAGGTTGTCACTAGTAGGACCTCCTAGGAAGAGTGGGAGAGGTTAACTAGACACCTTGAGATGACAGATAGAGGGAGGGAATTCATTGAAAATAAATTCACAAGACTCTTGAAAGATTGGTATAGGCCTCCAGAGGGTCTAGCCCCAACTAAAGTGCAAGTATATGGAGGGAATGCTCACCCAGTGATTGGAAAAGTATTGGAAGAGTTTGCATTAATGCAGGCCAAGTATAAACTTCTAGCTAGTTATCTCCCTCTACTGGGAAATGAAAACTCCTACAAGCCGGTCCCTGGCTATGACCCAGGACACACAATGGGGACTGATGAACAGGAACTCCACAACAGCCTTGATATTCACCTTTTGGATGGATATTTTTATGTGAATAGTTATATGTCCAAAAGGGGGAAGGACAACCAAGACATCTTGTTCTTCAACATTTTATATACCACTTCTATAGCATACACCCAATGCCAGGAAGCTCCTTATAAACAGTCTGCAGGGGAAGCAAAATAGAGATGTTCTGAAAGACAAATTCAGCCACCTCAATGGCTTCTTCAGAGGTTTTCACCAAGACAGGTGACCTCTTGGCTTGAGTGAGGTAGGTTCATGAAAAAATTTTCTTTGCTTCAGCAAAAGGTTTGGCAGTGGTTGTACTTTTCCCAGAACACAGTTTATAGTGGACAGGAATGGTCTCAGGTACAGCAAGGACAGAGTAGTCATAGGCATTAGGATCTTCAGTATCATAATTCTCCATGTCAGAATCATCTGAAATGTTGTGGAAGAGGAGAAGGATGGGAGGAGCTTGGAATTCAGATATATCATCAGAGGAGGTGGAAGGAGGTGAAGGGGGAGACTATGAAGAGTTGTCAGCCAAGAGTGTCTCCACCTCTAGATTGACCTCTTTTTTACCGCCTGGTCCCTAGGGTTAGCTCCTTCAACATGAGGATTCATAAAAGCTTGAGAGTAGTGGCATACCTGTCCACAATTATGACATCCTTGTTGTTTGGGCCGGCTTTGGACATTCATAGATAAGATTTGAGGAGTGTGAGAATTTTTACCTAACACAGAAGCTTGATTATCTTGCAAAACAGATCCAGAGTGAGTAAGTTGCATGTTCTAGAAAAATCATTATACTTTTCATATATGACAGCATAGCCTTGTGAGCACTAAAATGGAGGAAAATGAGTTGGTTGACTTTGAGGGCTTGAGCGCAAGCCATGTAGGCTTCATGTGCAGTTATCTGTCTGCTTGTTATCAACTGTCTTCCTTCCATATGGAACCTATCTGCAAACTCAGCCAAGGTTTTGTTAGTTTTGAACACAATGTTCATGAAGGCAACCTTTTTCACCTCTAGACTGAGATCACTGCCAAACTCATCAATTAGTAGCTGTTTCATCTCCTCCCAAATTTCAATGAAGGGCAGTTTGGGCAAACCACTTCTTGGAAGGTAGGTTTCAAATAGGTCAAAATTTGCTCCTTATTAACCTCATCAGAGGCTCTTTGTGTCACAGTAGTTTCCATAATGCCTGGTGTTAACTGTCCTAGTTGCAAATTTTGGAAGACAGACAAACAGTTAACCAAGTTAACCAAATTAATGGATTTGGACCAAACTGTTGATCAGAAATGGTTCACTGCTGCTCCAATTGTCAGCTTGATTCAATCACCCCATGCAATTGATACTGATAAGTAGACATATTCTTAAAGTCACTTGATACAACCTCATTTATCAGAATGATCAACATAAATTAATCACTCAAGGGTTTTTTGTGTACTGGACAAGGTATTCTTTAGATGATGTAGACAGTATAGGAGCCATGCATCCAGGTGTTATTTCTTAGTTGAAATTTGGTACTGTAAAATCAGAACCTAAAGGTAAGAAAATGTGAGATTGTCAAATTCTTTTGCGTGAACTCAGAAACTTAATGGAGTAATTTTCATCCCAGAAAACCCTACTTTTTATATAAAAGGATGGAAAGCATTCCAGAAAGTTAGTGAGTTCAGGCAAAACAATTTGACAATCCCACATTTTTAACTTTAGGCTCTGAATCTACAGTACATATTGTAAACTTTTCCCTGTTCAACTCTTAATAGTTGAGTCCTCCCTAAATTACTCAATATGCCAAACATTCTCCTGGTCTGACTTTATTTATCATGTATCCTGTAGTTAGCCTGCTGCGCTACATCCCTTATAGTTTGATTCTCAGTCTAATTAACACTGGAAGATGGGGTCCTGCCATCAGCACTTTGTTGTTGTTGCCTCCCAATGTTAATCTCATGCCCGCAAATCTAAAAGTTTCCCCCACTGTATCTGAAGCCAAGACACTTATTCCATCTCAATATCCAGAGTTCTATTCTGAAGGCACTTTGATCCTTTATCAGGCCATATACCTAGGACTCCTTTAGTTGGGGTTAATCATTTTTTTAGCCCCAGTGTTTCTTTAGAAAATTTTACCAAACATTATTTGAAGCTTTGGTGGTGGTTAATCATCAACTCTGGGTGGATTTGGGTGGTCATTCCCCACCACATGGTGACCCCTTCTTACTATCTGTTGATTTCTGCCACACTTTGCACAGCTGTTCCGTAGATAGTCAAGAAGGCCGTAACAGTGGACGTTTTAGGGTCAAAGACTTGCTTGAATGTAGTTTTCAGTGAGTCTTGGGGGTAGGGCCACCATTGTTGCTATCCAGCACATTGATACAGGGAGAGGATTTGGCTCCAGATCCAGAGGGGGGTTGTGGTGCCCCCAGCTGGCAAACTCTCTCCTCAAAAGTAGCCAATGCATCAGTGTTGCTGGAGCCCATGCCATTAGCTTGACCAGCGTGTTGTTCAGCAACCTCTAGCTAACAAACATGTGTGGTCACTACAGTAGAGAGTTCTGACAAGAAAAAGGTTAAGGAAGGTCCCCCAGAGAGGCAAGGGGAGAGCCTTTCATTCACAGCGGTAATCACTTTGCTCATTTCTTGGACATCTCTGTCCAGGAAGTTGTGATCCTGCTTGAGGTGGTCAACCCCATTGGCATGGGGAATAAATCCCCAGGGCAATTGATCCAAGGACTCTCAGGCAGCTCAGGGCAGCAGCTGCTGTTGCCTGCCATCCCGGCAGAGCTAGTGGCATCAGTCACTGCAGCACAGCAAGCAGTAACTTCTTGCTGAAGGACAATCACCTGAGCAGTCAGGACAGCCACATGTGGGTCAGGTCAAGGAGCTCCTTCCCAGGGCCTAAAGCCGCAAGTAGAAACATGTAATCCTTGGATGGCATCCCATAACCGCTGTCCTCTAGCCAACATATCACCTGGCAGTAGAGAAGGAGGGCATCCACCTTGGGCCCAGACAGCCGGTCTACTTGGGCTTGGAGCTTTGAGATGGGAGCAGCAGAGATAGCTCTCTCTTGAGCAACTCCCTCCTCTAGCTCAAGGAGAGCTGAGCAACGTGCGCTGTCACCTGCTGCAGCTGGGCAAAGGGGTAGGCACCAAACTTATTGAGTTGTTCTTATGCCGTTCATTGTCAGAGAGATAGGGGTTCAGGGTGGAGCCCACCTGGGGTGGCCAGGGTAGCAGTAGCTGGTGGGGTTCATGCAGCCGTCCCAGATGTATCCAGTGATGATAAGAGGTACTTGCTTGATGAGGGAGCCAGGCAAGATCAAAGCAGCTGGATTGGTTTGGCCATCCTTACCAGAGAGAGCTTGGAGGGGGCCCGCTGGGGGTAGGCTGCCCACCCGCCAAAACAATCTGCTACAGCAAGTGGGAGGGACAGAGTTTCTTTGACTTGAAGCCCCAGTACCATCCAGCAGTAAGCCAAAGCAGGTGGGACAAAGGGCCCAAGCCAATGGTCTGGGAGCTGGCTGCCCAGAGAATAGGGTGCAGGGATGGCAGGGCAACAAGCAACCCATAATACTCTGCTGGATCAAACTGTAGCTGAAGGCAGGGGATGACCCTGTGACAAGCTATCCCAAGGGCTACCAGCATAACTGTTCCAGGTCAGGGGTACCCTTAGGGTAAGCTACTAGGTGCAGGCCATCTCCTAGGCTTAAGGCAGTGGTGTCAGGAATCCAGCTGTTGCAACCAAGTTTCCAGCCTCGCCTGTGAACGTATCTTACTATACACAGGGGGCGCTCAATGAGTTGCCCCTTGACGTGTCTAACGTTATGAGTTAATCTGGTAGCAATATTGAATGGCAGGTACTTCATCCTAATTAGGAGCGCTACCAATTTGACCTGTTGATCTCTGCATGAGTTATTCCTCGGCTCCAAACCTTACATGGAACTTCCCACTGTGCCACCCCCTTGTGGTCTTGTGGCTTTCCCCATATAGTATATTAATCACAATGTTCTATAATGAAAAATACCTTATTCTTATTATTCTGTCCTTTCCTATTGGACTGTTGTCTTCCCCAATTCCAAACACTGAATCCTCATTGTTTCAGTTGCAACAGTGGTAGCAGAAGTAGGTTAACAACCTATCTAAAAACAAAATTCCCCCAAGAAAGGACAGAGTACGGGCCATATGGCTACTCCTTAACAAGAGACCTTCCTGTCAATCCCTGAGGGGGACATCCCTGACGGGTATGTCATCTATCAAGACCAGCTAGTTCTCACCAGCGTTTTCAATTGGCTCCGCCTCGGGCAGCGTGGCGCTAGCGTCACCCTGCCCCAGTCAGATCTGTCCTAGTGCATGCTCAACCTTCAACTAGAATCCTTTGCTGGTGGCATAGAGGGAGCTGACATTGTCAGTTGGCTCCAATATACCAAAACCCACCACTGCATCTGTCCGCCTCACGGGGCCCGACGCTGTGTGGTTCACTAACTGAGCCAGCCAGGAACTTGACGTTACCTGGGCGGCATTTTGAGACGCTGCCAAGTCCCGCTATAGCAAAAACTTCTCCCTCATTGTCTTGAGGACTCCTCTTCTAGCCATCAAACAAACTGGTTCCGTTCCTGAGTACCTTGCCGCCTGACAACAAGCTCTTGCTGCCGCCTCCAAAGCTGTGACTGACGGAAATTCAATGCTACTCACTCCCATAATCAATGGGTTAAAACCCCATATCTGTAAGTGGGTCCCCGTAGGTTGCTGCTCCTCCATTGACAACTGCTATAAGGCCATTGTGGAGGCTAACAACCAGGCCTCAATGGGCTTCCGCGGTACCAGTGACGCTCCATCCCAACCACATACCACACCTAGCAATGGCCACAATCAAGTAGGCCGTTGCCAGCCTTGTTAGCAAGATAATGGGACTAAACGCCCCAAGAGGGGGAGCTTAAGCTAGCGCAGATTGAGGATCAGGGAAAAGCCTGGGGGTTGTAGCAATAAGAGGCCTTACAACCCCATCTGATCCGTCCTCTTCATCCCTGCTTGCAAAAAATCCCTGCAACTACAATCTTTACAAGGTCAAAACCCTGGACGTCTTCCAAGTTCACAGTGATAACCCTGTATTGCAAGCAAGTCACTCCTCAAATAAAGTAACCCGCTTGTCCTATCCCTTCCGTTTCCGTGGGAACACCCACAAATTACTGGTAGATACCAGGGCCAACCACACCATGGTGGACCAGGCGTTTGCTGACTCTCAATAATTAGACCAAGTACCCACCAGATTCAAGGCAGTACAAGTAGCTGACTCCCGCAGAGTTGCCATTACTCACAAGACGGTACCCTTCTCTGTGAGAATGGGGAACATACAGGTTAAGCTCTCTGGGCCAATCATGGCAGGGCTCAGCCACAACGTAATTGCTGGCCTTGACTGGCTTTGGCACAACCGTCCCTACATTGATTGGGATACCTCTGTCATCACCCTCAACAGAAATGGGGTGTGGTTCCAGATCTACCCTGTGGAAATGAGCAAGCTACTCCATGATACTGTGTTTGTCAGAATAACAGAGACAGGCCTGTACAATTTCAAGGGGGGAAACTAGACTTTAACCAATGCTCAGTTGAAGTTATCTGTGCAGAACCACCTGCAGTCCCCCCTTGATCTTCTCATCACCACCAGCGCTTGCTGCACTCCTCAAGGAGTACAAGGATGTATTCAGTGAGACACTCAAACAACTGCCTCCTTCTTGGGAGATCCAGCACGCTGTACAACTTCAAGGGCCATTACCTAAAGCACAACCATTATACCGTCTTACACCAAAGGAAGATGAAACCATCTGCCAGCACCTTGTGGACATGCTTGATAAGGGCTTCATTTGCCCCTTGCTCTCTCCATACAGGGCAGCTGTCTTCTTTGTAGCTAAGAAGGACAGGTCCCTTTGCCTGGTCACAGACTACTGCACCCTAAATGAGGTGACTGTTAAGAACAAGTACCCCCTGCTGCTGATTGACGACCTGTTTGATACACTTGCAGGTGAAAAGGTCTTCAGCAAGATTGACCTCACCACGGGGTACAATCAGGTCCACATTGCACCAGGGAATGAGGTAAAAACTGCCTTCTGGACACACTACGGGTTATTTGAGTGTTGTCATGAACTTTGGAATGACCTACACTCCTTCCATCTTTGTCATGTTGATGAACAAAGCCTTCAAGGAACTGATTGGAAAGTGTGCAGTGGTGTACCTTGACAACATTGTTGTCTTCAGTCAAGATCAAATCATGCACCTCCAACACTTCTGTGCTGTCCTTGACACCCTTTGTAAAATCAGCTAAAAGCTAAACCCTCCAAATGTGAGTTCCTCAAGTTGGAGCTGCTATTCCTTGGGCACACCATCTCTGCCCAAGGGATAAAGCCCAACCCTGCCAAAATCAAGGCAATCACCAGCATGCCGCCCCCACCAATGTGGGCCAGGTGCGGACATTCCTAGGCATGGTTGCCTATGTACGCAAGTTCATTCCCAATTGTGGGGAACTAATTGCACCCCTCACTGAGCTTCTCAATACAAAACAATGCTTCCTTTGGACCCCCGTCAGAGATCAAGCCTTTGAGACGTTGAAGCAAAGGCTCACAACAGCACCAGTACTGCAGTTCCCCAATCAAAAACTGACAGTACAAACTCAAGACCAATGCCTCCAACAGGGCCATAGGGTGTGTGCTAAGGGTGGAAACTGATGATGGTGTCTTCCTCCCCGTGGCATATGAGTCCAGGAAGCTCACTGACTCAGAACAGTACTGCCCCATCCATTATAAAGAATTGGCTGACATTGTACACTGCGTTGAGAAGTGGTGAAGTTATCTGGAAGGTGCTACCTTCCCGCTCCATGTCCTGACAGACCACAAGTCACTCTAGTACTTCAACATGCAGTCCCACTTGACACGCCACCAAGCAGGATGGGTTGATTCCTATCCCCCTACCAGTTGCGCATTGAGTACAAGCCTGGGAAGAAACTTGTCACAGCTGATGCCCTTTTGCGGCTCTACGTAGCATCCATCACTAGAGACAATGGTTTGGACCCAGACTGGCCCATGCTTTACCTCTGCCCTGAGGCGACCCGCTACAAGGGCCTCAACTTGGTCACCATCTCCAAGCTGAAGGACAACAAAAGTCAGTTCACCACAGATGCCGGTAACGTCTGCCACCGGGCAGAGACAAATGAGAAGACGCCTTACATTCCCACCACACAACAAAGGGACACAATATTGCACTACCAAACCCTGGGTCATATCAGAGGGCATAACCTCTTTGAGATCATGAAACTGAAGGTTTGGTGGCCGCACATGCATCAAGACATCCTGGACCTCCTTGAAATGTGCGTATTGTGTGAAAAGAACACGTCCAAACCTGCACCCCCCAAGTCTGTCCTGCCCATCAAGGCCATGGAACCCTTTGAGCAGTGGGCCCTCAACATTGTGGGACCACTCCTCAAAGACAGACTGGGAAAAAAGTACATTATCACTGCCATTGACTACTTCACTTGCTGGCCAGTGGCCTGGGCGACAACCAATCACACCACCACCACCATCACCCACTTCATTGGCAAGAAGATTGTGGCTTGCTTTGGGCAACCCAAACGTTTCACCACAGATGGCAGTCCTGAACTTGTTGGGCATGTCATGAAAGCATACTGTGCCAAGAACGCACTCCAATGTATAGTTACAACCCCCTATCATCCTCAAGCCAATGAACATGTGGAACAGTTAAATTACTCACTGGTGCAGCTGATTGCCAAGCTCTCACAAGAGCACCCCAACACCACATGGACTAAACACCTGCCCACCGCTCTACTTATCCTGCAAGCAAGAATCAACAGGGGCACTGGGTTCAGCCCTAGCACCCTGGCCTTTGGGACACCTGACAGTCTGACAGGGGTTGATCAGGGAAAATTACAGTCCAAGGTTCCCGACAAGCCTCCCCTAGTAACAACTCCATCCCTAGACCAATGGCGTGCCAAAGCCTGGGAAATCAAACACAGGCAGATTGCAGGAGGGACAAAGCACCTCAAAGCTAGATACGCTGTAGGTGACCCCATCTACACCCTCAATCCCAATTCTGCCAAGTTAGAGCCCAACCACCTAGGGCCCTTCAAAATAGCTGCTGTCTATGATAATCATATTTATCAACTTGAATTTGCCCAAGGAAACACCAAGAAGCTTCACCATGATTGCTTACGCCCCTGCCACGCCATCCCCACACAAAAGTTGTTTGTGCGGACCTTCCCAGACCTTCCGCAGACTCTGGTCTTGGTGTCTGACAATAAGCAGGGGGCAAGGGGGTGTTGCAACCAAGTTTCCAGCCTCGCCTGTGAACGTATCTTACTATACACAGGGAGCGCTCAATGAGTTGCCCCTTGACGTGTCTAACGTTATGAGTTAATCTGGTAGCAATATTGAATGGCAGGTACTTCATCCTAATTAGGAGCGCTACCAATTCAACCTGCTGATCTCCGCACAAGTTATTCCTTGTCTCCAAACCTTACATGGAACTTCCCAATGTGCCACCCCCTTGTGGCCTTGTGACTTTCCCCATATAGTATATTAATCACAATGTTCTATAATAAATGATACCTTATTCTTATTATTCTGTCCTTTCCTATTGGACTGTTGTCTTCCCCAATTCCAAACACTGAATCCTCATTGGTTCAGTTGCAATACAGCCTGTGGGGGGTTCCTGAGAGCTTGCGGGCAGACGGCCTGTGGGCCCAGCAGGGAGGGCCCACCACAAGATTGGAGCTAACTTTACAATATAAGATAACAATTTGCCCAGGAGGGCCCAAGGTCCGCTGGCGGGTACCATAGAATCTATTAAGCTGGTAAGGGTGATGTACATCACCCAAATATCTGAGTGGAAGTGGATCCATTAGCAAAAACAGATTCTTGCGGGCGGTTGGGCCGCAGGGTGAGGGGCAGAGTCATTGGGACCAAATACGCGGCAGGTAGTTGTACTTGTCGCAAAATAACAGGGGAGGTCTAGTGATCTTATTACCTTCCCTGTAGATAGTTTTGGTCTCTCTAGTTCTGGCCTCAGGGTTGTAGATTAGGATTTCCTCTAGGGTGAATTCTGAATACACAGGGTTGGGGGGTACTCAGTGAAATGCACTGGGCTGTAGGGAACTCCTGATGGGCGGTAAAACTCAGGCGGTTGGTCCGTGGTTTCTTGGGGTTGTAGGGTATGGGGTGCAGAACCGTGGAAGGTAGATGAAATAGAACTAGAATAAAATATGGAATAATCTGGTTGAACCAAAGGTTCATGTCACTTTATTGCAAGAATGGCAATGGACATCTTCCTGGTGGTCCAGGGTACAAGTATGCCTATCTGTCATGGGAAAACTTTTACAAATTTCTCTGGCCTGGGTGGTACCGTTTACCTGATCTTCCCAGTATTTGATGGCATTCATTGCAGGAGTTAAATCATTGGCTGGGTTGAACTTGGAATACTCCAATTTCCTTGTTGGTTTGTGGGGTTGGTTATTTCTGGGTGGCCTGCATTCATTGGGAAGTTTCTCTATTTCCTTTCCCGCAGCGGCCTAGTTATTTTGGGTTCTATGGCTGGGCCCACCCGCTGATTGGCTGTGATAACAGGAAACTTTAGTGTGGGTGTCGTCAATGTAGATGATTTTGATTCATTCAGCTCTAAAGATTTCCAAATTCAATATCTGCTCTGGCTTGAGCCCGAAAATCTGTGGGCAGCCCACAGGGTCTCAGGGTTTGAATCCCGTAGTTGAGGCTTTTCAGTAATCATGATCAGTAGGAGTTTATCACTTGTGACAAGTGGGAAAAGTAGGTGGGTCTGAGATGTCCTCTTGGATAGGAGAACTATTGATTTCAGGCAAAGACAGCTTCTGCAGCCAGGAGGCAACAGGCAAGAAAACATGGTGGCAGAAGGGGTAACCAAGGGGCTTGCAGCCCCTGTAGTGAGCACTATTTCTGCCCTGCTCCAAGGCAGGGCACAGACCCGCAGCGGAAAACCCTAACCTTAGGATTGAATCCATACTAAGCCTCAGGTTAGTTAGCAGGAAAGATGAAACAGTTGCCTTGTGGCCCTAGACAGCAATCTCTGCTAGTGGTGGCTAGAGAGAGGTGCCAGAGTACTTAGAGGCACAGAAATGAAAATGTGAACAGAGCCCAATTTTTATTGGGGATAGAATAGATATCAGCTGTTTCTTGTAAGGTCTGAAGGCTTGGGGTAGATTATTGCAAACTAAGGCCTTTAAACCAAGAATATTGTTGGGTATATGCTTCTGGGAAGTGTAATAAAGAAAGATAAGGGGAAGATTTAAGAAGAGGATGATACTTTATTGGATATGAATATAGAATAATATATAGTATCATGACAAGCCACATACGTCCATGTACATCATGGGGGTTATGGGGCTTATCTGAGTAATGTTCCTCTTGGGTCACAAGGCTTATTCAAGTTGTGTTCCATTTAGGATCTGGATTGGGTGATCCCCGTCATAGATGGTTGACTGATAATGGTACCACCAGTTTACTGGCTGGTCAGTGAACCCCCCAGTGAGCCATTTGGTGATCTGCTTGGGGCGTTAATTCCCTGCAAGGGAGTAATCAAAGATGTTGCAACAATATTTATATTTGTTAAGTATAAAAAGATAGGCAAGGTTTGCAACAATAACTGAACTAAGGCTCCTAAAAGTTTATATGGAGTGAAGTAGGGACTAAGGCAATCTATTAAAGTGTAAGTACCACTATAAAAGTTGCTTAACTGATGGAAGATGTAGTCAAATGAAATCATAAAACTAAGCATAAAAGATACAGGAATAAAGTTAAAAGAGAAACCCTAGCCACAAAACCTAACAAGTACCTTTTTGGGGTGCAAGCCAAACAATCTCAACTTAAGTCAAGACTGAGTAAAACTAAGGCTTTTATTCAAGTCTGGGGTTTTGAGGTAAAGATACAGAGGAGTAGGGCTAACCAGAAGTAGTTAGGGGAGCTTACTGAAGGGCAATAAACAAGCACATGGTGTTTGGGCATTTCTAAATTTAATAAGTTAAAGCAGAAGATAAAGGAGCAAGAACAGAAAAGCGGTTGGTAATTTGATGAAATCTAAAAGAAGAGTGAAGACAGCAGAAGATCAGGAAAAACTTAGTCCAGAGTGCTGGCATAAGCAAGCAAAAATCAATAGGTAATCAAATTTGGATTTGGTTTAAACTAACTCTAACGTATAGGTACCCAGTTCAAGAATTGTTCAAAGCAAAAAAAGGTAAGTTTGAATTTAAGAAAACTAACTTTCAATAGGTTAATATAAAACTGTAAATATGAGGAAGTGACAGGAAGTAAAGTGGGAGTGGATAGGAGGTTTGTAGGGGCCAAAAGGTAAGAATAAACTTGGTGTTCTAAAACAATACTAGCAGCATAAAGTAATGAAAACAGGAGAACCCTGGCACTGCTACCACAAAACAATTCAGGGACAGCAGGATCCCTTGCCACAGGTATGAGTGGGGGGAGGGAGTTGGGCAGGGCAAGGGAAAAAAACAGCTCTATATCCATCTTTGAAAGCCAACTCGTTTTGAGGGGCAAAGGCAAAAGCAAGATATTTGTTCTTGAAAGAACCCACAAAGGCAAGATTTAAAGGGCAGGGATATGGGCATCCGCAACAGCTATTGGAGGCTGGCACAAAAAAATCTGACCCTCTTGAAGCTAGCAGACAGAGAAAGGCATCAGATCCCCAAACAGGGTGGGCAGGACCCTATATTGCTAGGGTAGACAACAGTAAAGATTGGAGGAGTTTCTGGTGAGTGTCAGGATTGACAATTTATTACCCCAGGGAACCCGGGCCCAAGGGTGGGATTTGAACCCTCAATCTACATTCCTGCGGGCCGCTGGGCCCATGGACCAAGGGCCCGCCTGTGTTTTTTTGGGATCAAGCCCCTGAAAGATGAAGCTTTCACTAAGCCCCAAAGCCAGAATACCTGTACCAGCTTGACCATGGTGGCACCCAAAGAGGAGCCCCTTGAATTGCCTAATGGAAGCAGAGATGGCGCCTCTGTGAATTTCATGAGTTTGAAGTCCTTTCAAGTGACCAATCAAACCCTACTGCCAAAGATAAACCCGGGCTTTGGGTCTGACCCGGTGACCACAACGAAGAATCAAGAAAATTGAGTGACCAAATTGGACGTTCTGACCAATGAGAGAACACCCAGACGAGGTGCCATTTTGCTGCTCCCACACCCAGGCCCTCTGGCTGCCCACCCGTATTTTTCCCAATATTTTGATAAAGCCCTAATGGAAAATACTAAGTTTGGATGTGGAATGCTATATATGCCTATAGATTCTGCACTTGAACCTTATTGCCATTTTTAAATAAAGGTTATGTTACTTTGGCTCTTACAGCTATTGCCATATTTTGTATTTGCTGTTTATCAATTCAGTTCAAGATCCCCCGGCCCTCCTGCCCCACCGCCCGCAGTTTTCTGTCCATCTGGTGCACCCTTTGGGCCCATTCACTTCACTGATTACCCCTTGAAGCCTGAGTATAAGGATTATACACCAGAGAAAATCCTTGAACTTGACCTGCTAACCCACATCCAATCTGCTATTAGATCAACCACCAAGGCCTGTGGATATTCTCCACCCCAAAACTATTTAGAGGAAAATTCAATTATCTCCCGGCCTAAAATATCTATATAAAACCGCCCGTAACACCCAAACTGATGCCAGCCTCTTCACCTGACCTTTCAACCGACCATACCAGCAAGCTTTTTGGAATAGTGTACATCACCCTCACAGGGGTGGTGAACACCATTGTACTGGCTGCTGGCCCGTGGTCTTGGGTGGGGAAGTCTGCTTCCTACCTTCTAAAGTTAGCTCCTCTCTTGTGGTGGGCCCTGCCCGCAAAAACCCTGGCCCAAGTTACCCCCGGAAACAGTGGGCCAGCCACCTGAGACTGGGTCCCTGACAGTGAGGGATAAGTGCCACCAAGATCCCAGGGAAGTTCTGGACAGGGAGGCCCCGCTCATAACCCCTCAAGAGTGAAACTGGGTGCTGGGCAGGTCACCACCTATATGTGTGGGTTGTGGATAGCCCAAGAGCCAGTTTTACTTGCAACGTCTGGACCAGAAGCAGGGCTGAGGATCCAACCCCCCAGAGCTGCCAAAGATGGACATAGCTTGAGTTTGAGCCCAGAATCTATAGGCACTCCTTGTTTGAAAGCATGTCCAAAAGCTGATTTATTGATGGATACTGATCAAACTAGTTGAAACTGGTATGCCTGATGACTAATACTAACCAGGTGACTGAGGTAAGGGTCTCTGAGAGGGGCAGTGAAATTCTAGGGGGTTAGGGAGTAAGGACGAACCTTTAAGAAATGGTTGCTAATTGGATTTTGACTAAAATCAGGCGATTGAGGAGCCATAAGTGGGCCCTTGCTTGGCTTTCAGGGAGCTCTATGAAGATCTGAGTGCCTCATTTTGAAGAGATCATATGAAGGGATTCACTTGGTTAGGGGAGAATATTTCCAGGGTTTTCATGGAGGGTTGAAGCCTCTTTAATAGAACTGGGAGAGTAGTCTGATTGGTCAGGAGGTAAGGTTGCCAGCATCCCATACCTCACAGGGATGCATGGTCTAACAACGGGAATGGATTCAACTGGCTGAGGAAGTTCCCCTCCAGCATGATCTAGCTGTTGCCAGACAGCCCTCCAAATCAATCCAAGATGTCTTTTCCCAAGAGGCGTCTGGCAGGGGAAATCGAAGTTAAATTTGATGGCCAGGCCAACAAGGATCCTCCAGAGAAATTCATGGGCTGGCAGGGATAAAGCCCAACTTTCTTGTTTGGCCAGAGAAGAGAGTTCAATTTAGGGCTGAAGACCTTGGGTGGGTTAGGGGGTATGTTCTCTTTCCAAACCTGAACCCTTTTGGAAGGTATGCAAGTTTGGACAAGATATCAGCAACATGGGGTTTACGCAGGCGGTTGGGTTGAATTTAAAGCTTGGCTGGGAAGGTGGTGGGGATTGACTTTGGTAAGGTAGGGGATTTAGGTTGTGGTGTCTGGTAATTCAAACTTTTAATTTTGTCTTGAAATTCAAGATGCGTGGTATGTGGGTTGAGCAAGGGTAAAGTGAGTGTATGTTTATTGGTAGGGCTAGGGTAGAATTTCAATGTCGAAGCAGGTGTTGTACTCCTCACCCTCGGCAGTCGAGTCCATGCGCCAGTTCCAGACGTAGGAGTAGATCCCAGGGGGCATGTAGCTGGGCAAGGTCCATATGGCAGTGCACCACGAGTTATCGTTGCTGAGGTTTATGCAGTTCTGGGTGAAGGGATAGGCGAACACGTCGCCGGCCCTAAGTTGGTCGGCATACGTCGAGATCTGCCGCCAAGGTTGGTTGGATCCGATGATATGCACCATGGTGTTCTCGCGGTGGTTATCCAGCTGGTACCAGAACTTGAGCCTTGTCCCGGCCTTTGTCTTCAGCATCGGGAACCGGGACGAGTACTGCATCGTGCTCCCAACTGCACCGCAGACCCGCGTGGTTTCAGGGTTTGGTTTGCCCCGCCCCACCACCGCTACAGTGTAGATGGTGTTGATATCGCGGTTTTCTCTGCCGGGGTACCCGCGGCCAAAACCTGCACAGTACTTGTAGAAGTCGTTTGAGAAGAATTGAGGCCCGCCATGGTAGGGGATATCGAACCCAATACAGTCCAACCAGCTATGCCCCACCACGCCGCCAACCAACGCTATCCATCCTAGTTTCACCATTGACCTCCTGGCCCACCGCCTTCCCCCTTTTATCCGGTCTGCTTGGGTGGCTGACACAGCTATAGCCCCTAAAAAAGTCGGTTCAAGGTTCATCCATTCTAAAACTTATTAGCTTACGACGAGCGCCAGGTCCGCAAGCGGTTGCCCGAGCTATCAAGTACGTCTTACAACCCAAGATTGGTTCCTATTCCGCCACCACCATATTTAATCTCTGTCGTATTTGGCGTCAACATAGCCAATAGTTCGTTTTTATAGTAGGTTTTTAATAGATGATCCTATTCAGCCCAGGAGGCGAAGGCGGATATTTCATTCTGTAATGTTGTAAGCTTATATTGAATGCAGGCCAACCAGGTTCCATGGCCTCACCAGCAAGCGCCCCACATGCAAAGTTGGATGGATACAGTTTAAATTTTCATTTGGAATAATATATTCTCATTTTATAAGCTTGACCTTCCCATATACGAGTCGATCCAACCTAATAGCTTATATAAACATAAACTAAATTTAATATTTAAAGCAGAGAGATGATAAACCATCCTTGAAAGATTGGTTTACTATTTTATTCTCGAAGAATGCAAGAGATATTCTTTTTAACAGAGAAGTAGGTCGGTATGGTTAGTCTACTGGGCTATAATGTCGATATCGAAGCAAGTATTGTACTCTTCGCCAGGAGGATTCTGGTCAAATGCCCAGCTCCACATGAAGGAATGTACGCCTGCCTCTAAATCATCTGGAAGGATCCAGACTGCCCAGCACCAAGTGTTGTCGTGGTTGAAATCCAAGCAGTTCTGATTAAACGGATGTAAGAGCATTAGGGTTGCCTCCATCTGATCGGCGTAGGTGGCTTCCTCCTGCTCAGGAGCTTTGAATCGATAGATTCTGACTGGCGTGCTACTGCGATGGCCACTCAGTTGATACCACAGCTTTAATGTCGTCCCCGCCTGCGCCGTTGTCATGGGAAAGGTCTCGGAATACTGTGGTGTTTGCCCTGTCGCCCCACACACCCGCTTGCTAGAAGGATCTGGCAGTCCACGCAGCTCGACAAGGTTGGTGTAGATATCATTCACTCGACGATTTTCTCTGCCAGGATACCCTCGTCCAAACCCCACGCAGTTGTTCTCGTAAAACCCTTGAGAAAAGGTCACTGAGGTACCAATGTATGGCTTATCAAGCCCAATACAATCTAACCAACTGTGTGCAACCACTCCCTCCACCAGCACCAACATGCAAACCCCAATCATTACTCCGAAAGTTCTTCACCCCAGCCATATATACCGCCTTGCTTTAATGGTGTTTACTTCATCAGATAAGACCCCTCTATTATCCAAAACTTCACTGAAAGCTTGCCATCCCATTGGTTCCCATTGGTCCTCCCTCCAAGGGAAGCAACCTACTTTGAAATCAACAAACGGAACCCTGCCAGCGCTAATAAATATATTTCCCACCATCGCATTACTACTGCGCCAACCTGGCCATAGCCTGACTTTGGCTAGCGGATTCTAAACATGCACTTCTGAACGCGACCCATCACCCCTAAACTACAACCCAGCCCCCAAAAACATCCCAGCATCTAGTCACTAAGATCCCCAGCTAAAATCCTGTCCAAAGCAATCCCAACCCTTTTTAAAAGCTTCACATCGATATAGGCTTTTGACAATAGGGTAGGTTAGGCGGCCAGAAGCACCTGGCTTGGTAGAACAACCCCTACCGACATCAATAACCAACCTGAACTTCACCTTTCTGGGAGAGATGATTCTAGGGGGATCTCCGAGACGGAAATGGGCATAAGTCTGGGTGGTGAGAGGTTTCATGCCCAGTTGGTGGCCAGGGAGCTATACTCCTCTGTAAACAGCATGGGTTCAGTTGTAAACCAAGGGCCCTCCCATTATACCAGGTCAACTCTTCAGAGCAGGCCAAAAAACCCTTGCTAGTATTTTCTGGGAGGTCTACCCTATCCAGGTTTCAATGGGTGCTCTTTGAAGCAGACCAGACAACCAGGAGGGCCCAGAGGGCAAGAACTTGGAGGAAGGCCAGGAGATCAGAGTTGAGCCAGCAGATCACCAGGATGAAGTACAGCAGTACTTGGGAAACTGATCCTGCATACTCTCTATTCATAAATGGCAATTGAGCCAGGCTCAGGGTCTAAGGGTCCATATAGTACCCGACTTTGATCCTTATGGATGGGATCCAGTTGGTTGATAAGTGGGAATTTGGACTGGCTGGCCAGCTGCCCAGGGTTTAGGCAACAAAACAGCACTAGCACAGGAAGAGCAGCCATTGGCTAGACCTTCAAAAGGGTAGCACAACCCTTCTGTTCTGGACTGATACTCTTGAGGTGGCCTGCTGGTCCTTCAGGGGCAGGGTCCTGGTTGGGTACAATATAAGATATCTGGCTCATCCAACCGAGGATGTGGGCTACTTTGCCTCCATTGGGTGATTGGTCGTGCCTTTGGTGGGGGCCACTGTTGGCAGGTCAGTGCTGGATCCTTCAACAACAATATCATACAGCCAGTGTAAAAATCAACCCGCTATTGCCGCTATTCAAAGAAAAGAAAATCAGCAATAAACAAGAATTGCCAAGATTGGCATGGATAGATGCACCACAAAGCTTTTAACCAGCGCAGAGAAGAAGTACGCAAAGGAAGTCAAGGCTACAGAAGATAAGGATATTTTAAAAAATTCAATATTCACTGCAAGGAACCAACCGCTTACCAGGCTGAATACCTGGTAAAACTAGTACTTGGTCGGCCCACCTCTGGCTCTCGTAACAGCAGCAAGCCTTCTGGGCATAGGACATACTATTTGCTCAAGAGCTTTCATAAGATTGCTTCTCATTCTTTTGCCACTCTAAATTTGAGATCTGCTATGGATTTTTTGGAGCCTGCTGGCAAATTAGTTTGATACCATTCCAAAGATGTTCACTAGGGTTCAACCCTGGGCCTTGGGGAGACCTCTTCAAACAAACAATATGCTTTTAATCCAAGGATTATTTAATTTATTGGGTGCTATGCCAGGAGCATTGTCTTGCATGAAGATGTGATTGGTTGGATTTTCCAAAGTTCTCATAGATGGACAGAGGTTCCAATCCAGGACTTTAGTGTAAGCTTCACCAGTTATATTCCATCAATTGGCTGGATCTCCCCCGCTGTATTGGCTGTGAAGCAGCCCCATAACATGGCACCAAGATTATCATTTCCAACAGTGGATATTACATACTAAGGATCAAAGGCTTCATCAGGTTGGTGATGGATATTATGCTGTCTTTGAGATCCTCTGAGCAGCACTTTAGTCTCATCAGACCAAATTACCTTCTCCCAAAAGGATATAGGGTGATTTATATATCAATGGCAAATGCAAATCTTTACCCTTGTTTACTTGATTTAGGAGTGGGGTTTCTCCTGCAATACGGCCATAGAGCCCCTGCTTATGCAATCTACCCCAAACAGTTCTTTAGAAATATCAATATTCAAGTCAATCTTGATATTTCTCTGATTTGGCTAGCTGTTATAAACCGGCTCCGCTCAATTATCCTAATTGTGGGCCAGCCATCTCCTGATGTAGTTCTTTTAGCACACCCTGATCTTGGGGGTTTGCTTGCCCAGATAGTTTCCTGGAGCTAGAGGTAGATCTCTATGGCAGATCCCTTGCTAATCTTGGTTGCTTAGCTAGCTTTCTATAGGGGAGTCAGATCCCCTTTGTTTGAACAACTTGGCCACAAATATACTCCATATTTCTCTTACCTTGACCATATTTTCTGTCCAAAAGAAGCCCTAATGTCAAAACAGCAGGGTTAACCCGCCTGCAAGGTGCCAGCTAAGCGGGGTTGGGACCCCCAATCTGACTTCCCGGTGACCCGTAGCCAAACTAGTAAGTTGACTCGAATTTCCAAGTCCAACTGTTACAAAAGTAACAATTTCAAAACCCCGGGCAGGAATCCAACCTGCTCCCAGCCACCAGGCGGGGCTAGCGGGCGGGGGAGATTTGCCTGCACCTGGATTTTTGCTTTTTGAAGCGAATCCAGGTGCGGGAACCATTCCCGCCCTGGTGGTAGCTGAGGGCCCCGCTTTGGGCCCCAAAAGCTATGCCCAAGCCTTGGTGGGTTTGGCTGGGCCTTGGCAGGCTATTTTTAGCTGTCCAGTAAACCCAGATCAAGCCCACCCTCCATTAAGTAATTTGGGGTCCCCAATTGGGGACCCCTTTTTTAATCAAGTTCTTTGGGCTCAAGAGAGCCTGTCAAGCCAGTTCAAAAATGGTGATCAAATTGGGAAACCCCCCAAAACCCCAGAAGCCAAACCTGCCAGAATCAATGGCCAGCCAAGCCAAGATGGACCATCAAAAAGCCTAATAACTTTTCCTGAAAACCCTAAAAATAACCATGAAGCAGCCAACCAAACAGCAAAACCTGAGATGCCAAGCCTTGCCACACAGATAGCACCAGAAGAATGCCCAGAGGCACCTACATGTGAGTAAGTATATAAATCAGAAGCACTTGAAAAATTTCTGTATTGTCATCCTTACCAAATAATCTTGTTATAAACCTTTGGTTCACCAATCTGTTTCCATACCTATTTTTAATACTCTTCTATCTGCATACACCAAGCGTCAGTACCCATCTACTGAGATAGATAGTCAGACTCAAGTTGATAAAACCGAAGCCTTTGACTACTACCGTCCACCCAACGCTCTGTTTGGCCCTGTGCATTTCACTGAATATCCCGTCAATCCTGACCACAAACCCTGGACGTTGGAAGACTTGCAGTGGTACACCTGCCTGAATGCTCCCAAGAAACCCTACCAAATTATCTGTGACGGCAAAGCAATCATCATCTACTCTTTGATCTTCAACAGGAAGTACAAAAATCCTGCTGCCTACTTGGTCCCCAGGGACCACCCCCAACATCCAAACCAATCATTTCAACCCCCCCACTTCTGATGCCACTGGCCAGAGTAGTCAATTCCTGGGAGTGCTATACCCGGCGCTCACAGAATTGATTGACTCTGCCTTGCCAGCGGCTGGACCTTGGGCTGTGGCTGGGAAGGCCCTTTCCTACCTGATAAAGTTAGGTCCCATCATCTGGTGGGTCATGCCAGTACCTGCTACGACTCTTCCCTCACCTGCTGGAGCTCCACAGTACTCTTCGTATCCTGACACCAACAACATAAACAAAAGATAATCCTTTAAGTGGATACCTTGTTTTGGCGCTCTACTCATTACCAGGATTAGGCCACCCTCTTCACCATCCAACCGAGTGATCAACACAATCATGTTCCTCTTAAGATGATTCAGCGCAGCTATATAGTCCCTATCTCCAAATAAAGATGATTGTCTAGTCTCTCTACATTTCCTGAGTGTAACTCTGCTAACGCAGCGCAGCTACAGTATTGTAGCACAGGTAGGTTTCCCATCTACTCCCCCCTCAAAATTTGCACGCTGCCGTATTTGCTGGGGTCAACAAATATGTGGAAGAATCATGTCTGGCCTCCTGGTAGACTGGACACTGTACACACCTGGTGCTGAGATACCTGATGGGTTTGTTCTCTACCAGAACATGGTGATCCCACTCCCTGCGTTCAATGCCCTGTCAGCACAGGGGTTCTTCCAGGCTCCCTCTGCCATGCCTCACGCAACTGACAAAAACACTATGTCAGCCTACGTAGCCCAGAGACTTCAAAGTGCGGCCCTGGAATCCTTTTCTGGGGTCAAAAATGACAACAACACCACAGTATGGATACAATATGCACAGAACAAATTGGCGGGGATGGAATTCCCACAACAGTTCTGGATTGTGGAGATATCTATTTATCTAACACACAGCGTGGGTACCTGGTGCAACAAGTGGTGTCAGGGATCCATCCACTTGGAAGTAATTTCCTGAGATGGTGAATTATAGCAGAGGGGTTAAGATCAGTCACCAAGGAACCCACAGGTAAGGACACCATTCTGATATGGAAGAGTTCCCCAACCAGGCGATAGCGGTCTAAAAGCGGATTGAAGCGGCCAAGGAAGAAGTAAGCTCCTAGATAACTCAAGAGGAAGGCGGAGGCCAATGGATGGAAGATCTGGGGTTTGATAATTAAAAGGCAGGTCTGGTAGTTCTGAGGCTCTTCCTTCTGAGGCTGATTGTGAGACAAAGGTATGGCAGTATACCATACTCCAGGGATTACTCTGCGCCAAGAGCTTAGATACTGTTGAGGGTCTGGATGTACAAGTATTCCGGCTATTGCCATCACACCTAACATCCAGTCATTGCCCAATTTGGTGCCTTTCCAATATACTGTTTGACATACTGAGAATGGTAACCAAGCAATTCACCTGACTGTCCAAGTATCCAGTGGCTCAAACCCATCTTGCACATGACTAACCTCTAGGTTCTATCTAACTAACTCACTGCCACAGTCAAGTATATGTAAGTCTAAAGTATTATCCAATAAAATATACTTCTCTTCTTCCTTAATTCTATATTTGAAGCTTCCCCAAAAGGCGCTCCTTATCACTGGTAGCAGCTACAGTTTTTTGACCACACTCATGAGAGAGAAAATAACTGACCAAAACCCACCCACCTTTGCTCACGTACTCAACTAGGCCACATCCCAGGAGACCTGGAAAACGTACTTCCGATCCCACAACATCAATCAAGATATACCTAGTGGATGCACCATATTTGAAGGTCTGGTCATGCCCAAAGAATGCGCCAAGATTATTCAATACAGTTGCTCTCTTCAACCACAAACAAAAACACAACCACCTATCACAGGTGAAGTGACCAATATCAAATACATTGGTATCAACAAGTTCTTTGGTAAAAACAAAGAAAACTTCATCAACTGGCTAGACCACACAGCCGCCAAACTATGCTCCAGCCACATTCCCCATGAGAAATGGGTCCAGAAAGCCAGCAAGCGCCTGTACAAGGCTGCAGCTAACTGGTTTGCCACCTGGGTTGGCTCAAGAACTGTCAACCAGCTTGACAACCGGGAAGAGTTCAAAACGGACATCACACATAATTTCTGCGTCACCAAATCCCTCCAAGATATTGCAATACAGCTCAGTGATCTTCCTCAGAAGACCACTATTGCAGCTTACGCCAACAAATTTGAGGAAATACATCACAAAATCCAAAACCCAGAACAAGCTGACAATGTACATACCAGAGAATCATTCATCAAGATAATGAAACCCTCTGTTGCTGCCCTCATCTTCCCAGAGGCCAACACCTCCATGCCCGCGCTCATTGCAGAAGCCAAGCGTGCAGAAAAACGCGCAAACATGGAATATGCTGCACACAACAGCAATTGCTCTGCAAACAGCAATGGCAGAGAAAACCCCAATGGCAATAAACGCCAAAATACCAGCCATAACAACAGCAACTCCAATTGCAACAATGGCAATTGCAGCCAAAGCACAAATGCTCCCGTCCCAAGAAAGAGGACACTGCCAAAGTTAACAATGCTGAAGTAGCAATCCGCTATGAATCTGATCCCACATTCTCTGACCTCAAAGGTCTCAAAACAGAGGAACAGGGAAAAGAGGAGAGGGAACAGGCTTAAGTGCCCCTATCTCCCCCCCAACTTGACAAAAAATTGTACCAAGGCACAAACTTTGCTGCTTGCATCCCCTGTGTCCCGCAATCCTCTATTTTTATGAACTTAAAGATTAAAGATTGCTCACAACTTCTTGTCTATCCATGCACTTACAAATCACATACACATAAAATTTAATTCAACTCTGGTGCACAATACACTATGGTTAGCAAGCCTTTTGTAACCAAGTACAAAATACCAGTTGTCAAATCCAACTTCAAGTACGCCAGAATGGCAGACAAATCAAATGTTCTACTTGAAGGCAAAATGACTCCCTTCAGAATTGACCTCCAAGGCATACAAACGTCCATCAAAGGACTTTTAATGAACAACATAAACTACAGCATTATAGCAGGAATAGACTGGTTAACCCGAGTGAACCCCAGTGTATGTTGGAAAATAAAGACCATGACTATCAAAGGCAACAGAGTCAATTTTAACATCCTCAAAGAACCCAATGACCTCATTCTAAGAGATATAGTATTTTTCCAGGTCATAAACCAAGATGACTCAGAACATCTAACTAAAGATAGTACCCTTCATATAATAAGGTACACTGAATTCAATAACATGCAAATAACCAAGATCCAATGCCCAGAACTTGCTGCACTCCTAAATGAATACATCCATGTATTCAAAGAAGAACTCATAGAGTTACCCCCCCCCAAATGGGAGGTCAAACATGGCATCAACTTAAGTAAGGCCATGACTAAACCTGCACCCCTCTATAGACTCTCCCCCATGGAGACCCAAACCCTCAAAACACACATTGAGGACAATCTAGCAAAAGGATTCATTTGCCCGTCTGAATCCCCATGGGGGGCAGCAGTGTTCTTTGTAAAGAAAAAGGAAGGCACTCTGCGTCTAGTAACTGACTACAGAGCACTAAATGCAAGCACAGTAAAGAATAAATAACCTCTCCCACCTATAGAGGATCTGTTTGCAAGACTCTCAGGAGCCAATATTTTTCCAAAATTGACCTCACCTCAGGTTACACCCAAGTTGAAGTAAAGGAAAAGGACATACCAAAAACTGTGTTCCATACACAATTTGGATCCTTCAAATGTAGAGTAATGAACTTTGGGATGACCAATGCTCCTGGGACGTTTGTCACCATGATGAACCAAGCACTAAACAGTCTCTCAAATACATAGTGCTACCTTGACATTATCATCATATTCTCAAAAACAAAAGAGGAACACCTCACACATGTCTGCAAGACGCTCAATTGACTCGCAAAGCACAAACTTTACGCAAAACCAAGTAAATGCCAATTTATGGAAAAGGAACTACTATTCTTGGGCCACATTGTCTCTGACGGTGGCATCAAAGCAGATCCAGACAAAATTAAAGCCATACATAACATGCAACGCCCCACCTCTGTTAAACAAGTTAGATGCTTTCTCAGAATGGTAGCTTACCTAAGGAAATACATCAAAGACTGCGGAAAACTAACTGCACCAATCAATGACTTAACCAAGAGTAATGCCAAAAAGAAATTCATTTGGACTTTAGAATGTGACAAGAATTTCCAACTATTTAAACAAGCTTTGATTAAAGCACTAATCTTGCAATACCCTAATAATAATGGGTGCTACAAGCTTGAGTCAGATGCCAGCAACACTGCCATTGGTGCAGTCCTGCGCATCTGCCAGCCAGGTGTAAGGGATTCCATCCCTAACACAAATTGGGAATCAAATTTTAATTGTTTTGGAATCATTAAGAAACCAGGAGTCGCATTTATAAATGATATATCAGAAACAAAGGACAAAACCAAATCTTTAAATGAAATCAATTCAAAAATGCATTTAAAATTTATTAATCAATGTTTTAAAGTTAACTTCAAAAGCAAAAACAAAATTGAGCGTGAAAATCAAGGCCGGAATATAAATCCTATTTCAAAAACAAAAATCAAGGTTCTGGACAACAATATCCACAATTCGGCATTAAATTTGGACTCCAATAAATATAAACCAATCAATTAATCCAAAATTAAATGCAAAGGATATCCCAACCAGAGACTCAGGGGCCTAAGTATCCAATCAAACCCAGAAAACCACCCAAGTCAAAGGAATACTTCTCATCCAGCCCCAGATTTCATTCCCAACCAAAGCAAGGTACAATACTGCAATGCAATAACCCAACCTTCCTATTCTTGCATTGCAGGCTGCAGCCTGCTGCAGTCCTTCAAAGCAGTCCTTCAAAGCAATACTTCACAAATCACTCTTGCAGATCCACCTGGTAACCACAATGTTCCCTTCCTCACTTGAAGTCATTATTTAAACTGACAAATTCCTCCCATCCAAATTGCTCTAACAATTTCTTTATTTCTATCAACCCAATAAATCTACATTCTCAATTCCAAACACTTTATTAGTAGATTTAAAGGTTTCCCCCAAACAACATGAAGTTAATCTTCCTTGTATGGACTTTGTGTGTATTAATCAATTATGGGCAAGCAAATGTTAACTTCAAAAACCCTGAACCAACTCCTACAGAAAAATCTGAAGACTCAATTTGGTATTGTTTTTGTCTGTGTCAAAGACATGCCCCTTATGTTGAAACAGCTCAATTCCCCCCAATCATCCACCCCAAGGCCCCCTGGTTGGTCTTGGGGTACACCAGTGTCTATTATCTTCTCAATCACTTCACTCCCTTCTTGGGAAGATTCTGTCTATTTGGTCACCTTCTACACATGCTAATGATAGGAATTCCAGTAGATTCCACTCTAATCAAATCCAACTTGGGAGCTCTTCTCCATTCAATTGGGGAAAGCTTCCCAATGAGTGGATCCCTGACACCAGGGAAGCAAGACTTCCTGCCAGTATGTTACAAAAGCAGAAAGCTAACCAATACTGAGCAGAGATACCCAATACACAATAAGGAATTGCTAGCAATATACCATGCTTGCAAGAAATGGATATGTTATTTAGAAGGACATTTAAACGTCTGAGTACTAACTGACCATAAATCCTTAATATATGTCATCTTCTGAGGCGCGGCACAGACATACAACAGGAAATCCTAACCTTAGGATTGGATTTTTACTAAGTCTTGGTTAGATGACAGGGAAGACTATGTGATTACCTTGCGGACCTGGAAGAATAATCTCTACTAGTTGTGGCTAGAGAGAGGCGCGGAAGTATTGAAGACATAAAGACAAAAATGTGAATAGAACTTAATTTTTATTGGTGAATACAAAATGGAATATATAGTGGTTAGGAATACCACAAAACACTACCAGGGTGGTAGGATCACTTGCCACAAGCATTTGTGGGGCAAGTGAGATGTGCAGAGTCAAGAAACCAAACAATTGTATTTTTCTGATTCAGTCATCAACTCATTTTGAAAGGCAAAAGAAAAAGCAAGAGATTTGTCTTCAAAATGGCCCACCAAAGGCAAAATCAAAACATGGTGAATAATGGTATTCATGAAAGTGCCCTCCCCTAGATTGGCCTTAGGGGGTGATATTTATAAAGGAACTTTGTGTGCACCCTAGCAAAAGGACGGCCATTGGAGAGGAGCTTTACAGTGTATTTGGACCCTTGTTTGAAGGTCAGCTCTAAAGGGCCAATCCACAGAGAGTCCAACTTATGTGCGCAACCACCTACTCTGTATTAGTAGTAAAGTACATGGTCACCAACATTGAATTCAGGCAAGGGGGAGCGTCCAGCATTATCAGGAGAAAGCTCAAGCATCTTAGTCTTGTATGCAGAAGTGTAGGCAGTGGCCTGTATGTCAATTATGCGGTTGACTAGATCCTTGATATGGTCATCAGGATTCATGGCCTTATCAGAGGTAAGCAGGGGCCCCCAAGAGCAATGTAGTAGTAGCCTCTTGCCCATATAACATAGCAAAAGGGGAGTATCCAGTGACACAATGTTTACTAAGGAAGTACGCAAAGAGAGCAGCAGGTATGTATAGGTCCCAGTTGGCAGCCTCAGAGTAGGTGAGCTTCCTCATGATAGAGACCAGTGTTGAATTTTTACGCTCAACTGCCCCATTGGTAGAAGGATTGTAGGGGGAAGAGAAGGACTGGCGAGATCCCAAAGCTTCAACAACAGAGGTTACTAGCTTGGCATTAAAGTTAGTCCCATTATCTGAGAGCAACACTTGAGGACAGCCATGGCAGTAGAAAACATCTTGTAATAGGAAGCCAGCAGTTGTCTTATCTGTGATGTCCTTTGTAGGGCAAGCCTCTACACACTTGCTGAAGTGATCAACAGCAATCAGGATAAAGCAAAACCCAGAATGTGAGTGGGGGAGAGGACCTACCGCGTCAATGCTAACAGTATGAAAAGAATGTTGAGGGGGAACTAATTTGAACTCGTGGGCAACAGCTTGAGGCCTCTTCGGCTGGCAGTTGTGGCAGCTAGCTATGGCGTCTGGGATTAGCAGGCAAAGTTTTTCCCAGAAGTAATTCTTCTGAAGCCAGTCAAAAGTCTTAGCAATGCATTATGTCCTGTCTCCTTATGTTCTTGAAGCACCAATAAAAGGCGCAAGCTAGACGTACATAAGGTAGGTACTGGTCTTGTAAATTCTTGAAGAGCTGATTTCCACAAATGAGGGTATCTTTGGATATCTTGGATAAGACCAGTTGGACCTCTTCTGTCTTGCTTTCCCAAGAAGAAGGGTATCTAATTAGTTTGTACAATTAGTCAGCCTATGCAGGATGTAAAGCAAGAATGGGCATTCTGGATAGCCCATCAGTGTTCTGATGTTGAATCCCAGGGCAATGGAGCACAGTGAAGTCATAACCTTGCAGACTTAGGACCCATCTAGCTAGGCGCCCTTCTGGCTCCTTAAGTTGTTGTAACCATTTAAGCAAGCGTGGTCAGTGACAACTGTGAAATGGGTACCATACACATAGTGGCAGAACTGTTTGACTGCATGCAACACGGCAAGACACTCCTTCTCTGTGACACTATAATTCTTTTTGTGCTTGTTTAGCATGCAGGAAGTGTAAGCCACAGGATGGTCTACACCCTTGTCATCTAGTTGGGCCAGAATAGCTCCAATAGCAAGATCCCTAATGTCAGTGTATAGGATGAACTCCTTATCATAGTTGGGATACACTAGGATTGGCGCCTCTTTGAGTTTTGCTCAAGGGTTTCAAAGGCTTTCTGCTGACTGGCGGTCCATTCAAAAGGGACATTACATAATGTCTGGACTAGAGGTTCACTAGTATCAGCAAAGTCAGGGAGACTGTCTGTAGTAGCCCATCATCCCTAGAAAGACTTGTACCTCTCGCAGGTTGGTGGGTGGAAGCATTTTTTCAATGGCCTCAACCTTCTTAGTCATTAGGCAAATCCCTGTCTGGGTTACTTCATGGCCCAATAATTCAAGACGCTCTTTCAAGAAAGCGCACTTGGAAGGTTTTAGCTTGAGGCCAGCTTCCCAAATCCTAATGAAAACCTCTTTGAGAGGAGCCAGGTGATTGGTGAAGGTAGCACTGAAGACTGTGATATCATCCAAATATACTAGGATGCATGACAGCTTCAAGTCGTGGAGGATGGAGTTCGTGGCCCTTTGGAAGGTGGCTGGGGCATTGCAGAGTCCCTGCGGCATGCAAGTAGGCTCAAAAAGCCCTTCAGATGTAATGAGCGCGGCTTTTTGGCAATCCTTGGCCAACAGATCAACTTGCCAGTATCCAGATGCCAGATCCATTGTGGAGAAAAACTTAGAGCCTCCAAGACGTTGGAGAGCATCATCAATACACGGCAAGGGGTATGAGTCCTTCTTGGTCAAAGAGTTCAATTGGCGGTAGTCTATCATAATGCAATGACCTCCATCTTTCTTTTTTAAGATGAGTAGCAGGGATGCTCAAGGACTTTGGGAAGGTGCCAGCAGCCCAGCATCCAACAGTTGTTTGAGCTCTTTAGATACCTGGGCGTCCTCCACGCGGCTGCGGCAATATGGTTTAGCACAGAAGGGGGGAGCATTGCCAGTGTCAATCTGATGAATAACACCTTTGGATAGCCCATAGTCAGTACTTTCTTTAGCAAAGATGTCAGAAAATTGGTCTAGCAGGTCTAGCACCTCTTTCTGTTGAACTGGGGACAGCTGTGGAAAGTCTTGTGCAGTGAACAAGGATAGGACTTGGGGCTCATCCTCAGGTAGGTTAAAATCTTAGAACGTGCCAAAGGGATGAAGAGACAGGACATCAGGAGCGCCCAACAGCTTGCCATATCCAACAATTTTCCTCCTAGACACAGTCATGGGGAGTGCAGTCAGGTTGGCTACCAATAATTGGACAGGGTCCTTATGGGAGACATCTAGGATTCCAGGACAGAGATAAGGTTTGTTGTGCCCTAATGAGGGGGGAGAGTACAACTCCAAGAAGGTTTTTTCAGGTAGTTCATATGATATCTGGGAGTCTAGGATGGCCTGGGAGCCAGGGGGGATGATTACAGCAGACGTGGCTAGGAGAAGGATCCCTTCAGACGCAGGATAAGCCATAGGTGGACATTTCATGTTTGAAGAGTGGGTGCAATATTTGAGGTTGAAAACCCCAGTGGGGTATTCCAAGGCACATGTCTTAAGACATTTCCCGGGAACTTTAACCGGCTATTCAAAGATCAGAGGGACCTTGTATCCCAGAATAGAGAGCTAACCTTCTTTCAAGTTGATTATCCCATTATATTCCCTAAGGAACTGAGTGCCAACTAAGAGATTGTAACTCTCATTTTCCAAGACAACTGCTGGCGCAGCTAGGAGAAGCTTGCCAAACCGCATGGGTAGAGTAGAGTACGCCCCTATGGTGCGGGTCATAGACAGTCCAGCTGTGCCATACAACTGGTGATAATTAAGGTCAGGGGCAAGTTTGAGTTTCTTCACAAGCTTGGAGGAGACAACGTTGACTGGCAAGCCAGTGTCTAAGACGGCCTTGATCTTCACTTTTTGAATGGAGATCTCTACTCAAGTGATAGTGCAACCAAAGGGTAGAAGAACAGCCAAGATATCTTGAGCCTCTGCTAGTTCTTTATCCCACTTCTCAATAAAGCATCTTAACCCTGGGAACTCCTTATAAACAGTTTAGATAGGGTGTAAAACAGATACATTCTTGAAGACAGAGTCAGCAACCTTGGCAGCTTCTTCTGACGGCTCCACTAGCACAGGGGGCCTCTTAGCTTGAGTGAGGTAAGGGCAAGAGACAACTTCTTTGGCTTCAGGCAAAGGCTTAGAGGTAGTTGTAGTCTTTCCTGATTGCAATTTATAGGGGACTGTAATGGTTTTGGAAACAGCCAGGACAGAGTACCCATATGCATTGGTGTCGTCTGTATCAGAGTCATCCAGGTCAGAGTTGTCAGAGATATCATGGAGCAATAGGAGGATAGGAGGAGCCTCATTATCAGCAGGCTTGGAGTCAGATATAGAGGGAGAGATTGAAAAAGACTGGGAAGAATTGTCAACTGAGAGCCTCTCTGCCTCTAGGTTGACTGTTCTTTTCCCGCCTGCTCTTTCAGATCAGCTCCTTCAACCTGTGGTTTGGTGCAGACTCAAGAATGGTGACCTATCTGACCACAGTTGTGGCAACCTTGGTGTTGAGGAGGATTTTGCGAGTTCATGGTAAGAATGCAAGGACCACAGGAAGAGGAACCAGAGTTAAAAGCAGCTTGGCTTTCCTTAATGGCTGCTCCAGATTGAGTAAGGTACATGTCCTGCAACAGTGTCTTTATGCTCTTCATAGAGGAAAGCATAGCTTTATGGGCTTTGAAGTGAAGACAAAGAAGCTGGTAAACTTTGAGAGCTTGAGCGCAAGCCATATAAGCTTCATGGGCTGTCAATTGTCTGCCTGTTATCAGTTGCTGTCCTTCCATGTAGAATCTGTCTGCAAACTTGGCTAGCGTCTCTTTAGGCTTGAAAGCAATGTGCATAAATGTGTTCTTTTTTACTTCTAGGCTAAGGTCACCACCAAACTTGTCAATCAGAAGCTGCTTCATTTCTTCCCACGTCTCAATGTTGTGTAGTTCAGGCACCACCACCTCCTGGCAAGTTGGGTGTAGACAGGTCAGAATATGTTCTTTCTTAACCTTGTCTGATGCTTGTCTCATGGCAGTTTAGATAGTTAGGAAAGCTGCAATGGTCAAGGTTCTGGGGTCAAAGACTTGCTTAAAGGTAGGCTTAAAATGTGCTTCAGGAGTTGGACCACCATTGTTGCTATTGAGTATGTTTATACGCAGGGAAAAATCTGCTTTGGATTCAGAGGGGGGCTGTCTAGCCCATAGCTGACAAACACTCTCTTCTAGGGTAGTCAGGATCTCAACAACGTGGGCACCTGTAATGACAGTTTGAGTGGTCTGTTGTGCAGTAGCATTTAGGCGTTGATCTTGGGTGGTCACTACAGTGGAGAGCTCAGCCAGTCAAGAAGTAAGGGATGGCCCCACTGAGAGGCAAGGGGAAAACCTGCTGTTCACAGAGTCAATCAGTTCACTCATCTCTTGTATGTCTCTATCCAGCTCAGTATGGTCCCGCTTCAAATGATCCACCTCGTTAGCTAGGGCAATTATTTCCCTAGCACATTGGATTTGAGGGGCTCCTGATAAGCCAGGGCAATAACCATCTTTGTCAACAACCCCAACTGGACTAGCAGCAGTTGCCATCATCTCACGTAGGGCGGCAAGTTCTTGCTGTAGCTCCGCAATTTGAGCAGTCAACTCAAGCACCTAGGGGTCAGGTTGAGGCGCCTCAGCAGGATGTCCTTAACTGCAAGTAGTTGTACGTAGCTCTCAAATAGCGTCCCATATTCTCTACTCTCAATCCAGCAAGTCATCAGAAGAGGGAGAGGGCAGAACATCTGGCTTGGGCGTGGCTAATCCATTCACTTGACTCTGGAGTTTGGCTATAGCAGCAGCAGTGGCAGCTCTCTCTTGACCAAATGCTGTACTGAGTTCATTAAGGCTGTTAGCAGCAAAGTCTGCTACCTGCTGTAGTTGCTCAAATGAATACATGCTGAATGCATTGAGCTGCCGCAAAAGTTATTTGAAGTTGGTGAGATAAGCCTTTAAAGAGGATCTACTTGAGTTTACCAGGGTTGTTCTAGCTGGTGAAACTTGTTTAGACGCTCTCTCACATATTCAGGGATGGACTGGCGCATTTGTTTGATAGAATTAACCAAACAGGTCTGGGAGGTAACAGAGTTGCGCTGATTGTCAGATACCAAGGAAAACAGGGAATGGATCCACTGTTGGTAGGCAGCGGACTGGTCCCAGTGATGAGTAACCCCTGCTTGTAGAGATGAGATTTCTTGGACATGGAGCCCCAACACCATTTGATGGTGGGCCAAGGCAGGCTGAACAGAGGACAATAGTAAGTGCTCAGCAGAGCCAGCCGCTGAGAGGAGATGCTGTGGAATTTGAGAAGCCACAATCAATTCATAGTATTCCACTTGACTGAACTGCAGCTGAAGGCAAGGGATGGCTCCTTCACAGACTATCCCAAGGGCTACTGCCATGACTTGTTCTAAGTCAGGGGTACCCATGGGATAAACAACTAGGCAGGGACCATTCCCAAGGTTCATTATAGTGAGGGTAATAGGTGGATTGACAATATCTTCCTCAATAGGAGGGCAAGTAATAAAGGACCTGAAAACGTGGATGCAAAAGGGATAACCAAGGGGCTTACAGCCCCTGTAGTGAGCATCATTTTTATTGTGTTCTGAGGCACGGCACAGACACACAATGGGAAATCCTAACCTTAGAATTGGATTTGTACTAAGTATTGGTTAGATGACAGGGAAAGCTATGTGATTAACTTGCGGCCCTGGAAGAATAATCTCTACTAGTTGTGGCTAAAGAGAGGCGCAGAAGTACTGAAGACACAAAGACAAAAATGTGAATAGAACTTAATTTTTATTGGTGAATAGGAAATGGAATATATAGTGGTTAGGAATACCACAAAACACTACCAGGACATTAGGATCACTTGCCACCAGCATGAGTGGGGCAAGTGAGTTGCGCAGGATCAAGAAACCAAACAATTGTATTTCCTGATTCAGTCATCAACTCATTTTGAGAGGCAAAAGCAAAAGCAAGAGGTTTGTCTTTGAAATAGCCCACTAAAGGCAAAATTGACACATGGTGATTAGCGGTATTCACAACAAAGGATATCCCCCTCATGATAATATGCCAAGTAAAGAATCTGACCCAGAAAGGCACGGTAAAAGAGCTCATCCGCGCATATGAGAAGCTCCACTGACGTGCACCCTCAGACATGGTGTTCAACAACCCAGCTACACTCCTCATGTACTATGACACACTTAAATCACATATGATGAGACACATCAACCTGGACCAAGTGACCAGCCTGCAGAGCCTTTACCGCAAGGCAGAGAAAGCAGAACAAATGTAAAACACCCTTCACAAGGCCCAGACTGAGAAGAGAGAAAGACCCAAAGACTTTCACCCGTCAGGACGTTTTAGTTTCCCCCACCTGGCAACAGCAACAACAACAGCACAAGCCATAAACCCTCAGGCCCAAATGGTCATAGTAATGGGAACAGTGGGCAATCAAATTGAACTCAGTTCAGAGTTGCCACTACAAAGGACAATTAGGACAAGAGAAAAGCTTGGGAGAGCAGTAAACCAGCCAAGCTCTCCCCGGCTAACTTCTGCCTTGCCTAACAATGAGTACCTCCCTGAAGATGTGGATCAGTGCCCAATGATCTAGGTCCCCTCAGAGGACCTAGTACTCTACATCATCCCCAGACATCCAAACTAAACTGATGTCCTACCCTTCCACTTTTGCAGTTACACTGGTTCTGTGCTCCTGGACTCAGGTGCAGATTGTACTCTTGTTAACAGCAATTTTGTGTACAGGTTCAAGTTAGCCACTAATCCTTTGCAGATTAAAAACAAAGTTTTAGCTGATGAACATAACATAACTGTTACACGAGAGACTGCCTCCTTCTTCATCACACCAGAGACCTAGATTTCACCATCCAAGGACCTGTCATTGATTTTTCAAGATTTGACGTTGTACCTGGCTTGGACTGGCTACAAAAAATAACCCCCACATGGATTGGGTCACCTCTGTATTAACCATAAATTGCAAAGGGGTTAAGAACCAGATCTATCCTGACTCTGTGGACCAATTCCTACAAGATCACGTTTTTGTAAACTTCACAGAGACACTTGAAGAAAAAGACAATCTCAAGGCAACTGACTGAGACTCCTGCCAGTACGAGGTCATACACTTCAAGGATTACAAGGACAGCACAACTCCCCAGGATCAGGAAATTACAGCCTGTCATCCAGAAATCTTCAAATAAGCGCTATCAGGGTTACCTCCAGAGAAACACATACAGCACGCCATCCAGCTCAAGGGAGCAGTACCTAGGGCATAACCAATATACCGCCTTACCCCAAATGAAGACAACACATTGTGCACATACCTCAAGGGAGCATTAGAAAAGGGGCTTATCTGCCCCTCGCAATCTCCTTTTGGTGTTGCTGTATTATTTTTGGCAAAGAAGGATGGGCCCTTAGACTTGTTACAGACTACTGAGAGCTAAACAAAGCCACCACCAAGAATTTTTACCCAATCCCATTCATCAACAACCTCTTTGATGCCCTGGGTGAAGCAACCGTCTTCTACAAGATTGACCTAACAGCAGGCTACAACTAGATTTGTATCAAGGAGGAAGACATGCCTAAGAATGCCTTCTGAACTAAGTATGGATCCTAAAAATGTGCTGTGCTCAGCTTTGGGATGACAAATGCGCTATCAACCTTTGTCACGTTTATGAACAAGATCTTTGCGCCCCAAATTGGCAAGCATACCTTGGTATATTTAGATGACATAATCATGCACAGCCCCTCAGTTGAAAAACATCATAAAGGCTTAGAAGCAGTCTTTGCAACCTTGGAACAACACAAGCTACTGGCTAAGTGTAAGGGATTCCATCCCTTACATAAATAACAAACCAAACTTGAGGACCTTGAGTACAATCCAAAAATCAGAAACTTCATTTTTAAATGCAAATTTAGAAACCAACAACAGAAAAAAAAATAATTCAATCAATTCAAAAACACATTCAAAATTGATAAATAAATGTTAAAGTAACTGTGCTGTTTTAGCAGAGTTACAAGGGGAAAATATTTAGAAAACTAGATAATAATCTTTATTGTGAGATAATGAAAATATAGTCATGGTGAATCAATGGGTAACAGGAACATGATTGCTGATCACACAGTTGGATGGAAGAAGGGGGTGGCTTGATCCTGGTAATGAGTCAAGTGCCAAAACAAGGTATCCACTATAAGGGATCATCATCTGTTCATGTTGTTGGATTTGGTAATTTGAGTTGACTTCCTAGTCTGGCTTTGAGTGACTGGGTAATTGGATTGCGGGTCACAAACCGGCTTGGTTAGAACCTTGCTGGCAGTTCAAGCCTGCAGTTTTGACAATGTGTTTTATTCAATATCAAATGCGAAAACAAAAGCAAGCGTAAAAACAGAAACTGACATATAAATTTTACTTCAATTTTGGATTCCAAGGCTTCAGACAATAATAACGACAACAGGAATATCAATTCAGCATGTAAAGTGGCTCCAATTGGTATAAAACAGCCAATCAAATTAAAATTAAATATGGAAATCATCCAGATCAGATATTCAGGGACCTAGTTGACCAATCAAAGCCAGAGGACCAACCAAGCCAGAGAAGTATATCACATCCAACCCCAGAAATCATCCCCAACCATAGTGAAGTACAATACTGCAATGCAATATTCCAACCTGTCAGGGATCCAGTCTCAGGCGGCGGCCTGCCGTTTTCAGGGGTAACTTGGGCCAGGGTTTTAGCGGGCAGGGCCCACCACAAGAGAGGAGCTAACTTAAAAAGGTAGGAAACAGACTTCCCTACCCAAGACCACGGGCTGACAGCTGGTATGATGGTGTCAATCACCCCTGTGAGGGTGATGTACACAATTCCAAAGAGCTTGCCAGTATGGTCAGTTGGGAGGTCAGGCAAGGAAGCAGGCATAGGTTTGGGTGTCACAGGCTGTTCCATATAGATATTGTATGCAGGGAGGTAGTTGAATTTCCCTCTAAATAATTTTGGTGTTGAAAATATCCACGGGCCTTGACAGTTGTATCTAACAGCAGATTGTATGCAGGCCAAAGGATTGAGTTTGAGTATCTTTTCTGGGGTATAGTCCTTGTATTTGGGCTTCATGGGGTAATCAGTGAAGTGAACAGGCCCAAAGGGTGCACCAGGAGGACAGAAAATGGCGGGGGGAGGGGCAGGAGGGCCAGAGGATCTCAAACTGAATTGGTAGATGACAAAAACAAAATAAGGCAGTAGCTGTATAAGCCAAAATAACATAACTTTTATTTTAAAATGGCAATAAGTTTGGAGCGCGGGGTCCTTTGGTCTATATAGCACCCCACCTCTAAACTTAATATTTTCCATGGGGGGTTCATCAGAGCATTGGGAAAGGGAGGTCTGGGGGAACTGGGTGCTTGGGTCCAAAGGCAGCAAAATGGCACTTGGCCTGGGAGTTCTTTCATTGGTCAAGAATCTCAATTTGACTACCTGATTATCTTGCTTTAGAGTTGTGGTCATGGGATCAGGCCACAGGCCTGTGCCTCTTTCCTGGGAAGGCTCTTGATTGGCCACTGATGTAGACTTCAAATTCATGAAGCTAATAGTTGCCGCTTCAGTGCCTCTATTAGACGCTGTGATTTGTCTTCCATTTGGTGCAATAATTTCCTTGGTTTGGCCTGTTTCATTGCATGGGCCAACATTCCCAGTATCAGCTTGCAGGGGGGGGGTTGATTCCCAAAAAATGCGGGCAGGCAGTCCTGCGGTCCACAGGTCCAACAGCCCGGGGGGTCCAGGGTTGGGGTTTGATTCCCCGCTCCCGGGCCCGGGTTTCCAGAGAGGAAAAATTGTCAATCCTGACACAACCTTCCTCTTCTTGCATTGTAGGCTGCAGCCTGCTGCAGTTCTGCAAGACAATATTTCTCAAAACACTCTTGCAGGACCACCTGGTAACCACAATGTTCCTTTCATCACTTGAGCTCAGTATTTAAACTGGAAAATTCTTTCCTTCCAAATTGCTCCAACAATTTTCTTATTCCTATAAAACCAATAAATCTATATTTTAAACCTCTAAACACTTGATTAGTAGATTCTAAAGGTTCCCCCTTCAACAGCATGAAGTTCATCTTTCTTTTATGGACTTTTTGTGTGTTAATCAGTTATGGGCAAGCCAATGTGAACTTCGAAAGCCCTGAACCAACTCCTACCGACAAATCAGAAGACTCAATTTGGTATTGTTTTGGACCACGCCACTGCCATGCCCCTTACGTAGAAACAGCATGATTCCCACCTATTATTCACCCCAAGGCCCCCTAGTTGGTCTTGGGGTACACCAGCGTTTATTAACTTCTAAACCACTTCACTCCCTTCCTGGGGAGATTCCACTTATTTGGTCACCTCCTACACATGTTAATGATAGGGATTCCAGTAGGGCCCACTCTCGTCAAATTCAACTTGGGAGCTCTCCTTTGTTTAATTGGAGAGAGACTTTCCAATGAGTGGATCCCTAAAACTAAGCCATCTAAGTGCCAATCCTTTTACAAACAACTGCCATTCCTCAGTCACATAGTGTCAAGGGACAGCATCAAACCGGACAACCAAAAGATCCAGGCAATATGTAAGATGCCGCTGCCCAAGGACAAAGCCAAATTCTGTACCTTCTTAGGAATGATTGCCTATGTTTGCCAACCCATACCCAACTGTGACGTCCTGATGGCACCCTTATCTGCCATAATGGGCATCAAGTCAAAATTTGTATGGACACCCACCGCGGCCTGTGTTTCTGCTGCCTGAAAGATAAAGCTGCTGTCCTCCCCCATCCTGAAGTATCCCAAATGGGATGGGGACTATCAGATGGAAACTGATGCCTCAGATGCCTCCATTGGAGGTGTATTGCAAATCAAAACCAACAGTGGTAACTTCCTACCATTGGCCTACAAATTGTGCAAGCTGACAGATGGTGAGTGCCGCTACCCTATTCATGATAAAGAGCTTCTGGCCATTGTCCATTGCCTAGTGAAATGGCGCTGTTACCTAGAGCGCTAGGAAGAATTTTCAGCCCTGGCCAATCACAAATCCCTTATCTATTTTAAAACCCAGGCCAATCTATCCAGACGCCAAGCACACTGGATGAAATTCCTTGAGAGATTTAACATGAATATCCAGTATAGGCCTGGACCTGAGTTAGTCATGGCTGACACCCTTTCTGCCTATACATCAGAGCCACAAGTGATGAAAATGGGCTGGACCAAGACTGGCCCCTCCTAGTACTCCAAACCAAGGAGGAGGGTTTCCCCCAGGAACCACCAACATTACAAAAGAGACTGTCATCAAAAACAAGCATCTCTTTACCAACGTATGCAGAACACTATATCAAATAATGATCAATAAAAGCACCATTCCATACATTCTCACACATCAAAGAGTTGATACCATTTTCTGTGTTACCACCAAGATCTAGGTCATACAAAGAGCCGTAATCTCTACAAATTTCTAAAACACAAAGCATGGTGGCCAACCCTGTACCAGGACGTGAAAGAGGTCCTTGAACAATGTGAAGTATGGGAAAAATTTGCAAGAAGCAATACTCCCCCAAAGTCCAGGTTACCAACTTGTTCCCAGCCACCCTTCAAGGTGTGGGCCCTCAACATTGTTGGGCCAATGCTGGGGAAACATACCGGCAAAAAGTATATCATCACCGCCATCAGCTTTGCCACTTGCTGGCCAGTAGCGCAGGCGGTGAAGACACATACTGGTAACAATATCTGATGCTTTATTTGCAAGGATATTATTAGCAATTTTGGAAAACCAAAACTACTGATCACAGATGGAGGTAAAGAATTGACCTCAGAAAGCACCAATGTTTACCTCACAAAGAATGGGGTCAAGCACACAGTAACCACACCATATCATCCTCAGGCCAATGGCCGGGTTGAGCAGCTAAACAACAGCTTAGTGCAGGCCCTTGCTAAGCTCAAGGCCAGGAGACCTAAGGACTGGTTGTCATAAGTGCAGACTGTTGGGTTAAGCTAGCAAGAATTAGCCCTGGTAATTTTTCAATTACTATGCCTGATAACAGGGTAGTAAACCAAAGTAGGAATGAACAATTGATGGGGGTAAAAACTTATCTTTATTTAATATATTTACCAAGTATATATAGTAGAGTGGGAAGTTGGGAGAGGGAGAATTGGTGGGATGAAAACCAGAAAAATAGACCAGGCTTGGCATCAATACAAACATTAGTATCAGTATCAAGATTGGCTCTTGATTTTACACCCAGAAGTAGAGATCAATCAATTGATTGAATTATTGATGTTGTCTTCATTTAGGTTTCTGGACTTGGGTGCCAGGTATGAGCTTCAATTCTGGAATTGAATGTTTTGTTTGTTGCCCTTATCTGAAACCTCCAAAATACCCAATTGCCAAGGGGATTTGAGTAGAATCCAGAAGGCTCTGGGATTCACTAGTTCTCAATTGATCAATTGGTCAAGCGACCACCTAATGTGTAATTACATTCTGGATCTGACTTTGAACTCAATGTCCATCAAATTCATCACTTATTAGCACATTGCAACACTGGACCAAGCAACTACCAACTGCACTCCTGGTATGCCGCACCCGGGTGAACAGATCCACCAGGAAGAGCCCCTTCAAGCTTGTTTATGGCGCACAACCAAATATCATCCAAGCTCTTACTGGGACAAAGTTAAAAAGCCCAACAAAGTCCCTCCTTGTTCAGCACCCCAGGTACTACAAGCTAATAGTGACCAGCAAGAGAAGGAAGAAAGATGTCTTCAAGATACATTTGTTTCTATCCACGCCAGAAACAAATTTGGGGATGAGGTCTTGGTAATGAATGCAGACAAAAGCAAGCTACAGCCCATAAAAGTAGGCCCTGCCATCATATTAAAGGTAAAAAGCAACAACACTTACCTGGTACAAGGACTCAGAAAGCACAAACAGGACAAGGTCCTACACCACAATTGGTTACGGCCCTGTAAGGCCCAACAGAAGCAATGTGAGACCTCCCTACCCACAACAAAACAGCAACTAGTCCAGTATGGTGCCCGGGCTCCTGACGACCTCCCAGATGATTTCCCTACAGACAAGGCTGACCTTCAGCTGGAAGGTGTTGAAACAGCAGAGTTGAACCGCCAACAAGGTTCTGACTAAGTGGGTTCAAGACCTGTAATCTGACTTCCTGGTGACCCGTAGCCAAACAAGGAAGTCAACTCAAATTGCCAAAATTGACAACATGAACAAACGCTGATCCTATATGGTGGATGGCTCGACTTGATGCCTGACCCTTTACCAGGAACAAGCCACCCCCTTCACCATCCAACCGAATGATCTACATGATCATGTTCCTCTTAAGATGATTCAGTGCAACTATATAATCCCTATCTCCAAATAAAGATAATTATCTAGTCTCCAAATATTTTCCCCCTTGTAACTCTGCTAAAACAGCACAGTTACAACACTATTATTTAGGCTTATATTCAAATCCTGGCTTAAATGGTATCTCTATATTCTTGTTTTTATTATGGCTATATAACTTAGCGTGGGGAAATCAACTTTTGGTATTTCTGGCTCAAAATAGACTGGCATCATGTTGTCAAAAGCTTTCAACGTGATATTTTGACGTTCGGTATGGATTTATTTGGCTACTATCGCTTTTTACATCGTAAACTTTGAAATATCGCTGAGATTCAATATCTCAGAATCCAAGTTTCAGCAACCGCAGATTATGTATATTATTTTCCAATGGATAATCATTTAAAACAGTAGCTTTGTTTTTAATTTCGCTTGAGGTTGCATTTTTAAAAAGTTCTGATTGTCTTTAATAAAAATTTTATCAATTGTGAAATTATACAAAAATAGACGTCTCAAAGATGATTGAGATTCATGCCTTTCGAAGCATGGTGTTGAGTCTGACGTGTGGATCAAGGGAATATGAGCTACCAGATAAAGTTGGAATCAGTATCCGCGTGAATATGAAGGAATAGATCCGGCTTGGGAGGTGGAATTGAATGATTCTTTAGCTTCAATCTCGATATCGAAGCAAGTATTGTACTCTTCGCCAGGAGGATTCTGGTCAAATGCCCAGCTCCACATGAAGGAATGTACGCCTGCCTCTAAATCATCTGGAAGAATCCAGACTGCCCAGCACCAAGTGTTGTCGTGGTTGAAATCCAAGCAGTTCTGATTAAACGGATGTGAGAGCATTAGGGTTGCCTCCATCTGATCGGCGTAGGTGGCTTCCTCCTGCTCAGGAGCTTTGAATCGATAGATTCTGACTGGCGTGCTACTGCGATGGCCACTCAGTTGATACCACAGCTTTAATGTCGTCCCCGCCTGCGCCGTTGTCATGGGAAAGGTCTCGGAATACTGTGGTGTTTGCCCTGTCGCCCCACACACCCGCTTGCTAGAAGGATCTGGCAGTCCACGCAGCTCGACAAGGTTGGTGTAGATATCATTCACTCGACGATTTTCTCTGCCAGGATACCCTCGTCCAAACCCCACGCAGTTGTTCTCGTAAAACCCTTGAGAAAAGGTCACTGAGGTACCAATGTATGGCTTATCAAGCCCAATACAATCTAACCAACTATGTGCAACCACTCCCCCTATCACCAAAAGCACGTGAAAGCCAATCATTTTTTACTTCTTCATCTCACTGTTGCACGGCTATTTATATATTATCTAATCATCTATACTATCATGCATTTAACCTACAAGGTTAAAGCTTCCACCGTATAAACAAAAGTAATCAATTCAGCGAATCAAATCCCTTTAAAATCCAAATAAAATCAATGCTCATTCATACTTGGGGTCCTGATTTTTAAGGGCATTGCTTTAAATAATAAACAAAAAATAAAGAATTGCGGTGACTAAGTAGGTTTTTTCACCCCTTTGATCCGATAATATACAAGTTAATTTAGAATTTAAATTGTACCGTTAAGGATAGATGTACTAGGCATACCAGCTCGGTTTCGATTTTAGCTTGAAGGTGTCAGCAGCCATGATTTTAACCCTCGATACGAAAATGAGTTTTACTTAGCATTTATATCTGGCGGGGTGAAAATAGGGAGCCTTATCCACCCAAACCTAAATATAAAAACTCCCAAAAACAAGCTATGCTCCAATCCATCAGCTTCCTCGATAATTAATGCTCGTCTTCCTTCATGCTCGCTACAATTTGCATATATGGGTTCTACAGCAAGACTAGTTGCATGGATTTTAGCAAGGCAAACAGTGGAACCCACACGTGGCTTTAAACAAATTGGGGTTCTCCAAGTTAACCCCCACATTTTAGTAGGAAATTCCAAGATTTAACTTTATTTTTTAATATCCCCCTCACCCAGATCCCCACGAGAAGTGAAATGTGCATCCAGAGATCATTGCTCATTTAATAAAAGGATTTCATTTCCAGAAACATACAACTTATCAACAATAAAACAAATCCTCACTTGCCAGCAAGCAACCGCCAGAATCAACTCACTCTGCATGTCGACATTCCGTAAGTCAACATTATCGTAGCACCTGTCCGCCAAAATCAGTTTTCTCCCAAGCTAAGCTAAATCCTCATTTTGGATTATCAAGTCATGATTACAAAATTAAAAAAGAAACAGCTATAATGTCAACACCACTTAACTCAGGACTTAATTTTAAGCTAAAAACCAATCTAATTTATTATGGGAACTGAAATTTTATTGTAGCTTTACTTTTAGGTTGACTCCAGCAAGTGATATCTTGTGTCAATCCCAAATAATAATCCATAGTATTCTTAATGGCGCAACATCTTTGATTATTCCCTCTTGCAGAAGTAATCCCCAAGTGATTCCCTGACTAACCATTAAGTCAGTGACACTCTTATCAATTGCCCATCTAATAGTGATCAACCCTTTCAAGTCCTAAATGAAACACTACCTGGACGAGCCCCATGGCTGCCATTATGTACATAGATAATATGTGGTTTCCCATGATACTATATAACCCTCAACATCCATATCAAATAAAGTATCATTCTCTTCTTAATTTTCCCCTTTATTTTTTTTCATATACTTCCAAGAAGTATATACTTGACATTAATAAAGTGAACATTTCTCTAAAAATAACTCTTTTTGTACACATTATATTAAATTTTTACTAAATTTATGATCAGATAAGTGTTGAACAAATACTTACACCAACTTCATAGTTCTCCTTCTATTATGAAGCTATTTATCATCACTTTGAACTTATTGGATAAGCTATAGTTTGCCCCCAGAAATCCACTTGGGCTGAAATGCATATTGTTACAACTGTACTCTATTAGCCAAGTAGTAGGAAGGAAATGTTAAGAAACCAGATGATTATCTTTGTTGATAAATAGGGGATTATATAGTTATGGTGCTTTCTTAGGAAGAACAAGGTTTCTGTTGATCAATCATTTGGATGGACAAATGATGGTTTTATCCTACTACTGAGTGAAGCGCAAAATCAAGTTGCCACTGGGTTGGGATTGTTATCTGTTCTTGTTTCCCTGCTTGATGATTTGAGTTGACTTCCACATTTGGCTTCAAGTGCCAGGATAGTCAGTTTGAGTAGTACAGGGTCTCTTTTGCAGAACTTTGCTGGAGGTCAACCCTTCAGATGTTGAAAATATGTTAAAACTAGATTTTATATGTGTATTTATAATATCATATTTGTGGCAAATAAACCTGATACCCAGATCACTACAAAGGGTTTGGCTAAGGAAATAAAAAGACCTAGTTTAGGCAACTCTTTTATAAAATTACCATAAAAGAAGGCAGACTATCTTCATGGCAACACCTTGCTGGCTTATTACTAAAACACTGCTGCTTAACAAAAAAACACTCATATAATGGTATGATAATTCAGACCAAATTTCCCAGGGCTGTACCTCAGGCTTCCCTCTAAACTTTCTATCATCTGGGCTTCAAAAGTTACATATACAAACCTTTAATATCTTTATTTTAAAATAAAACAATTTTGGCATTAGTAAACCACTTCTGGAAAATCTCAACCAAGCTTTATAATTGATCCACATAGTGTTTTTCAGTAATTGTGTTGACAGTCCTAAAGTTGACAGTCAATATTGAAGCAATCCTTTATGCTTGTAGTAAAAATTCAATATTTTCGACCATGCTGATCACAAGAATGTTGACCCCTTATTTTAAACATGATTTTTATTCTTTACTAGCCAGCAAGCTCTTAAAGCAGCTTCTATACCCCTGAACTATCTGATGAATAATAATAATAAAGTATTGTTGTTTGATTGTAGCCATACTTTTCTACATCACTTTTAATTTAAGAGCCTTTGTCAAGACTGAGAATTTAAGTCTCAACTGATATTTCCTATTTTGTTGATATGTATGCCAAGACTTCTGTTTGTTTATTTGTTTCTCCTTTACCATCTTTGGTCGCCTATATTTCCGCAAATACTGAACCATTTCAGCTCAAATTAGTGTCAGCCAAAAGCCCTCAATTCCAGCTTTTAGAATCATACTTTTTGACATTATGTTTCCTATTCAAAATTATGAGTTGATCTCGCTTAAACATAATTATCCTATCATCTCCTTTTCATAGAATTGGATATAAAACCCCTCACAGCTCTATTATTCCAAGAAATTCAATCTCCACCTGTTTAGGCTCATCAATAAAGCTATTGTCTCAATCCTAGCTGCATCTCTTGTATGCTTGGGAGATAGTAATTTAATGGTGATAGTTGAGCACAGGCTTTGATACAACTGCAGCTGTTGTTGAAAAAGTCTGAAGCCTTACAGCCTTACTCAAATTATTCTAGAACAGATCTTCCAAGTTGTCACAAAAGCTGCCTATCCACCCAAAAAGGCACTCAAAACCTCCAGAAAGGCCCTATCCCAACAAAGACAGACAAAGCACCCTCAAATAATCAGAAAAAAAGGAGAAAACTCCAAACCCTGAAAGTGAAGAGCCATATAAGGTCTTTTTCATAATGGTGCAAGGCTATAAACTAAAGCATGAAGAGGGTTGGAATTAAGGTTGAGAGGATGCAAAAAAGTATCAATGGTCTAGAGCATGACTTTGCAAAGACTGACTAAAAGCTTATGTTGAATGACAAAGGGAGTGATTGAATTTTGAAAGCCTAAACACAAAATTTAGAATAAGGTGTTTAATAAAGATCTACTTGTTATCAAAGGTATGTTGATATTAGGGAATTCCCCATCATAAAGTTAGAACATACAGCTGCTAAAATATTCTTTTATAGATAATTGGGGTACAGCAAGCCTAAGGCTTGTTGTCTAACAATTCCATTTTGGATAGAGAAAAATGACATTTTTAACTTATCCAAATTTAAATCTCCCAAATCTAAAAGAAAGAATGTAAGTAAAAAAGTTTAGAAATTAAAAAGGACTCAAGGGAAGAAATCACTTAAAACTTTGGCTTGCAAGCCTAATCTTATTGTAGCTTTATTTATAGTAAGAATGAATCATCCCTGTGGGAAAGACCATCAGCAGAAAAGGTGTTGGTGGAAGGAGAAGTTTGATAGACCTGTATATATAGATAAAGAAAAACAGGTAAACAGCTTAGCTGTTACAACCCAAAGGATCTGCAACAGCAGAGGTGGGGAGTAAAAGTGGGTGTTTGCGCAAGCAGTTGAGCAAAAAATACTCTACTCTAATGTTTTTAGAGTAAAATTTAAATAAGATTCTAAATGAATCTCAAATAAGAAGACCCAGGCAAGAAAAAACCAAGAAAGAGCGGGAAAAGAACAGAGGTAATGGATTTAAAAGTAAAAATTGTTAACAACTTTAAATCTCTCTTATTAAACAATAAAATTAAACATTAAGGTTTTTTAACTTAATATTAAACAGCCTGTCCTTGGGAAAGGGAATGACAAGCCCTCCCATGATTCCTCATCTTCTCCAAGCTGGTATGAATCAGAAGGAGACAGGGTACCTCTAAGCAAAAAAGAAAAAGGTATCCTAGAGACAGAACCCAGCCAAGCCCCAAAGAACCAAGCTCATCCCAGTCCAAGAGGCATAAGAATTCAACTCCATATGAATCCCCTCCACCACCCAGTGAATTTACACCTTCATCCTCCTCTTTAAGTATAGATAAGAAAAACCATGCCATTACCTGTCTGACTACTTTCAAGCACCAATTAGTCCATGGAATCCCTTAAACTCTCCTTTAACATTACAGATGTTGTGCACTTTAAGTTCTTAAAGAGACTCCTTTGGGTTTTCTCTAAATTTATATCAACGGAGGTACAAGTATAGTATTTCATGGCTATGTTTTCAATTGAAGCAATTAAAAAGAGTAGGAATGTCGTAACTGTGCTGTTTTAGCAGAGTTACAAAGGGAAACATATTTGGGAACTAGATAATATTCTTTATTGAGAGATATGCATTATATAGTCACTGTGAATTGTCAATAGTAGGAACATGATAGCATTGATCACATGGTGGGATGGTGAAGGGGGTGGCTTAATCCTGGTAATGAGTCAAGCGCCAAAACAAGGTATTCACCATAGGGATTGGCTTCTGTTCATGTTGTTGTATTTGGAAATTTGAGTTGACTTCCTAACTCGGCTTCAAGTGACTGGATAATTGAATTGCAAATCACAAACCCATTTATTTGGAACCTTGCTGGTGGGTTGAGCCAGCTGTTTTGACACCCCCAACTGAAGATTGGCCTCCTCTGGGGGAAGCTTGTCAGGGAGGTTATCAGGAACCCAGGCGCCATACTGGACTAATTGTTGTTTGGTGGCGGGTAGGACAGTCTTGTGTTGTTTCTGTCTTGCTTTGTAGGGTCTCAGGCAATCATGGTGGAGGAATTTGTCTTGTTTACGCTTCCTGAGTCCTTGCACAAGGTAAAGGTTGTTTTTGTTTACCTTTAGGATGATGACAGGGCCCACTTTTTCTGGCTGCAATTTAACCTTGTTGGTATTCATGACCCAGACTTTGTTGCCAACCTCATGTCTGTCTTGGATGGGGACAAAGGTCTTTTGTAGACACTTTCCTTCTCACACGGGTCCAGCATACAAGAAATGCAGTTAGTAGCTGCTTATACCAGTCCTCAGGTCTCCTGGCAGTGATCTTGGCCAAGGCCTGTAAAAGGCTGCCTTTCAGCTGCTCCACACATCTATTGGCCTGAGGATGATAAGGTGTTGTCACCATATGCTGGACCCCATTATTGATGAGGTATATGTTGGTATTTTCAGAGGTCAATTCTTTGCCTCCATTGGTTATCAGGATTTATATCTTTTCAAACTTTCTGATGATTTCTTTTCCTATGAATTGCCGCATGGCATTGCCTGTATGCGTTTTTACTGCTTGTGCCACTGGCCATTGCATGGCAAAGTCTATTGCAGCAATGATGTATTTCTTTTCATTGTGTTTCCTGGCATGGGGACCACAATTTCTAGGGCCCACACCTTGAAGGGCAGCTGCAAGCAAATAGGTAGTACGTATTTAGGTGGGGTATTGCTTTTTGCAAATTTCTCACATACTTTGCATTGGTCCAAGACTTCCTGAACATCCCAGGATAGAGTTGGTCACCATGATTTGTGTTTGAGGAATCATAGAGTTTACGGCTTTTTGTGTGCCCTAGGTCTCTGTGGTAACGCAGGATTGTGTCAACTTGCTGATGTGTGGGGACATAAGGGATGGTGGTTCTGTCAGAAATTTTTTGATGTAAGGTCTCATACACGTCTGCAAATATGTGCTCATTATTAATGACTGTTTCTTTTGTTATGTCTGTAATGCCAGGGGGAAGCCTTTGTCCTTTGTCTGGAGCACCAGGAGAGGCCAGTCTGAGTTGAGCCCATTCTTGCCCCTTGTGGCTCTGATGTACAGGTGCAATAGTGCATCTGCCATGGAAATTTCTGGACCAGGCTTGTATTGTATGAGCATATTGAGCTTCTCCAGGAGTTCTATCCAGCAGTCTTGGCAACAGGATAAGTTTGGTTGTGTTTGAAGTATATAAGAAAATTGTGGTTGGTCAATGCCGTGAACTCCTCCTGTTGTTCTAGGTAACAACACCATTTGACCAGGCAGTGAAAAATTGCTAACAACTCTTTTTCATATATAGGGTATCCGCACTTGCCGTCTTTCAGTTTGTGTGATTCATAGGCTACAGGCAGGAAGTCATCATCCTTGTTTTTGATTTGTAGTGCTCCCCCAATGGATGTAACAGAGAATTCTGTCTCCATTTGATATTCCCTGTTGTGTTTGGGGTATTATAGGATGGGTGCTGTTGTGAGCTTCTCCTTAAGATGTCTGAAGCAAAAGTCATGTTGGGGGTCCATACAAACTTAGATTTGGCACCAGTTATGGAAGACAGGGGTGCAGTCAAGACGCCACAGTTAATTATGAATCACCATACATAGGCAGTCATTCCCAAGAATGTGTGAAGGCTGAATTATCCTTTGATGGTGGAATTTTTCAAATTGCCTGGATTTTCTGGCTGTCAGGTTTAATGCCATTTTTTTAGACTATGTGTCCTAGGAAAGATAACTTCTTGCGGAAAAACTGACATTTGGAGGGCTTGGCTAGCAGCTTGTGTTGCGCCAGGGTAGCAAAGAATGCCTACAAGTCCTTGTGGTGTTGTTCTATCAAGGGACTATAGATAATAATGTTGTACAGATATACCAAGGTGTGCTTGACAATGTGGGGGCAAACACCTTGTTCATAAAGGTCACAAAGGTTGATGGAGGCATTTGTCATTCCAAAGTTGAGTACCACACACTTGTATGAGCCGTGTTTAGTGAAGAAGGCTGTTTTGAGGATGTCTTCCTCCTTAATAAAAATATGGTTGTAGCTTGCAGTCAGATCAATCTTGGAGAATACTGTGGCTCCTCCCAAGGCGCTAAAGAGATTGTCAATCAGTGGTAGTGGGTAACAATTCTTGATGGTAACCTTGTTTAGGGCTTGTTAATCTGTGACCAGATGTAAAGTACCGTCCTTCTTGGCCACAAAGAATACGGCGGCCCCAAAAGGAGACTGTGAGGGGCGGATAAGTCCTTTCTTCAACACCTCCTTGAGGTAAGCACATAGGGTGTTGTCCTTGTTTGGGGTAAGGCAGTAGATGGGCCACGCCTTAGGTACAGCTCCTTTGATTTGGATGGAGTGTTGGATGTGTTTCTCTGGTGGCAACCTGGGTAGAGCCTCTTTGAAGATTTCTGGATGATAGGCTACAATTTTGCAATCCTGAGGTGTAGTGGTATCTTGGTGGTCTTTAAAGTGTATAATCTTGTACTGGTAAGAGTCCCAGTCAATTGCCTTGAGATTCTCCTTTTTTTCCAGGGTCTCTGTGATGTGTACAAAGACGTGATCACGTAGGAGCTGGTCTACTGAGTCAGGTAGATATGGTGGTTGAAGTCCTTGCATTTGATGATCAGTACTAAGGTTGCCCAGTCTACATGTGGGTTGTTTCTTTGCAATCATTCCAGCCCAAGTACAATGTCAAACTTGGGAAAATTGATGACAGGCCCCTGGATGATGGAATGCAGGCTCTCTAGCATGATGGAGAAGGGGCAGTTTTCTGTGTCACAGCAATGTGATGTTTATAAGCTAAAACCACATTTTTAATTACAAATGATTAGTGGTTAACTTGAACTTGTCTACAAAGCTGCTGTTAACTAGGGTTTGATCTGCGCCTGAGTCTAGGAGCACTGAGCCTGTGTAAATGCAAAAGCAGAATAGATAAGACATCAGTTTATTGGGATGCCTGGCAATGATGTAAATTACTGGGTCTTCTGAGGAAGCCTGGATGATTGAGCATTGGTCCACATCCTTGGGCTGGTACTTATTGTTGGGCAAGCCAGGAGTTGTGTGGGGAGAGCTTGGCTTGCTTAGTGCTCTCCCTGGGCTTTTCCCTTGTCTTGATTGTCTTGTGTGGCAGTGATACAGAAATGGGTACGGTTTGACTGGCTGTTGTTCCCATTTCTATGTCCATTTGAACCTGCAGGTTTGTGGTTTGCATTGTTGCTGTTGCTCCCTGGGGGTGATTGATTGGAACGCCCAGCTGGGTGAGAATCCTTAGATTGCTCTCTCTTTTAAGTTTAAGCCTTGTGGAGAGTGTTAGACGTTTGTTCAGCTTTCTCTGCCTCACAATACAGGCTTTGCAAGTTGATTAATTGGTCCAGGTTTATGTGTCTCATTAAATGTGACTTAAATGCATCATAGTACATGAGATGAGTAGCTGGCGTGTCAAAGGCCATATCTGAAGGGGCACATAGTTAGAGTTCCTTGTAAGCGCAGATGAGCTCCTTCACAGTGCCAGTCAGGGTTAGGTTTTTTACTTGGCATATGATCATAAGTGAGGTGTCTTATAGCACAAATCTTGCCAAGAAGTCTTGTTTGAAGGATTCCCAGTCCTTCTCTGTGTGTTCTTCATGCCACTTGTTGCACCAGGTACCAGTGTTATGATTCAATTGGATGGAGATCTCTGCAATCCAAAACTGTTGTGGGCATTTCATTTGGGCCATCTTGCTTTGGGAAGATTGAATCCATGCCACAGCATTATTGCCGTTGGCTCCAGCAAAAGGTTCCAAGGAAGCACTTTGAAGTCTCTGAGCTATGTGGTGAGCATGGGTTTTTCCTCAGCTGTGGCTCAAGACAGAATGATAGGTGCCTGAAAGAAACCTTGTGCTGACAGGGCATTGAAGGCAGGTACCAGTACAAGCATGTTCTGGTATAGTAAAATACTTCTGGTATCTTGGCACCTGGCAGGTACAGTGTCCAGTCTGCTGGGAGGCCAGACATGATTCTATCAAGGGTTTGTTGGCCGCAGCAAGTACAGGAAACAGGCAGAATTTTGGGGAATAAAGTAGGATGGAAAACCTACTTATGCTACCAATTTTGTAACTGTGCTGTTTTAGCAGAGTTACAAGGGGAAAAATATTTGGAAACTAGATAATATTCTTTATTGAGAGATATGCATTATATAGTCATTGTGAATTGTCAATAGTAGGAACATGATAGCATTGATCACATGGTGGGATAGTGAAGGGGTGGCTTGATCCTTGTAATGAGACAAGCGCCAAAAAGAGGTATCCACCGTAGGGGATCAGCTTTTGAACATGTTGTTATATTTGGAAATTTGAGTCAACTTCCAAACTTGGCTTTGAGTGGCTGGATAATTAGACTGCAGGTCATGAACCTGTTTACCCGGAACCTTGCTGGCAGGTTGAGCTTGCGGTTTCAACAGGAAGAAGCAAGCATGATGTATGTGAAGATAGAAACTTTGCTGCCGGGATCAACACAGAAGGATGGGATAAAGTTCACTAATGGAAAAAGAGAAAACACATGCAATGCTTTAATAAATCTAATTGAAAAGCTTCTAAAATAGTACAATAGTTTTAAAACCTATTGAGATAAACGTATATTATTCAGTTTAGAACACATGAACTCAGTCTAAAACAAAATCAAAGTGGATCCAAATCTATTGTATTTTAATATAAAGTCCTTGATTTTTGATTTCTTTTTTTAGACTGATTTCATGGGTTCTAAACTGAATAATATACGTTTATCTCAACAGGTTTGAAAACTACTGTACACCTATCAAATGATTCCTGTCTCTAAAGATATCAATGATTCTGATCTGGCAGTTAAGGCTATCAAACACTAAGTACTGAGAGCATAAAGATCATCCCTGACAGTGACCAGTTAGTAAAGTACATATGTGGTAAACACTATGATCTATGCCCTGTAAGAAATCTGCCATGATCCAATTAGAGTTAGTCTTGACAGAGGAGTTAAAGATGTTCCATGAAGATAAGGTATTCCTGCTACATGATGAAGGTCCTACAGCAGAAACAAGAATTATACGTTATTCTAAATAACAAAACTTAGAGCAGCTAAGAGATTATGAACCTGGTTACATAATGGTATGTTTTCTGTATGTCCCACCTCTTTTACTAGATATGGATTTTAAATTATCATATTCAAGACTATGTGCTTCTATTTTCTTACTTTATGCTCTCTGAGGCAACAGAAAAAAGTTACACACAACCCTTTAATATACTTCAATAGGGTATAAAGGCCCTGCGTAGTGATGAAAATAGTCCCCCTGGACCAACCACTAGTGTCAGAAATGACAATTTGGATGATCCTAAATCTCAAAATACGGAATCAGAGTCAAACCCTGGAAAAAACCCTTTGCGGACTGCCAGACTCATAGGCTGGAAACGTAAAAACCCACTGCTAATTGATGAGGTTGATGTCAACCTGCCAGGACCCAAACTCTTAGCTATCCCTCAGGATTCTGCAAGCAAACCGCCAGTGCAAGATGCTGGGAATTTCTCCAAGGTGCCAATGCCTGACACTGGCAGTTTTCCCAGTGAAATAGACACAAATTTCTCCCTAAAGTATTCCAACTCCCCAAAGTTCCTGGGAAGTGGCACTGAACCCAAAGAGGCACCTAATACCTGAATCAATAAAATGTTAGAAGGATTTGAAGTTTCTCACCTCAAAGCAGCGTGGCAAACTGCAAGTTCCAAGCGCCACACTGCCATCTGAGCACCTAATGCAACCCGCCTGAGCCCAGAAAACCCAACCAGGTAGTGAGCCTGGTAGTATAGTATAAATACCTGCCAGGCCAAGATCACCCCCATTGTCAGTTTTAAACAAAGGTTATGAGACATTGGTTTCCCCAACTATTGCTGTATTTATTCTTGCCATCTTCCAGTTAACCCCAGATTATCTGCCCCCTGCCAGCCTACCAGCTACGTACTGCCTGCCAGGTGCCCCCTTTGGTCTTGTCCATTTCAAAGAGTACCCCTTAAAGCCTGAGTATAAGGTCACACCGCCATCAACATACTAGCCCAAGATCCCTTGGCCAGAACTACCGAGTTAACCAGATACAACCAAGAAGGCCCTTGGTACGTTACCAAACTTTAGCCTGTTCAGAGATAAATACAAACTTCCTTCTTCCCGCCTACCAGCAAATGACATAGAACCACCTGTCACCCCCAAACCAATGCTTGCCTGCCGCTAAGCTCCCACTGGACCATACCAACAAGTTTTTTGGAATTGTATAAATTATTCTCACAGGAGTGCACAGATATACTTGTCCCAGCCGTCAGTCTGTGGTCGTGGGAGGTGTCAATGTCCTACCCTAATAAGTTAGCACCAACTCTTTTGGTGGTACTTCTGCCCACCCAGTCCACAGCCTGCCAGTTCCCAAACACTAGTGAACTAGCCAATCAGGGTTGGTTCCCTGACACTAGAGCCAATTCTGATGATGAAAAAAGGATGATGATACCCATGCTTCAGAACAACAGACCTGTGAAAGAGCACTTGGCCCATCAATTATAAACATGGCCTGTGAAGCAGCCTGTTATAATGCTTTTATAAATACCTTTGATGGATAGGTACAAGTACTTTAATATTATTGACAGGCTGCTAATAAGCAGATAGAGGGTCAATATGAGCTCAGCAATCTCTACTGTCTATATATTTCAGGAAATTGCAAGTTTTTTAATACAGCAATTGTCAAAACAGCATTATCAACCCACCAGAAAGGTTCCAACTAAGTGAGTTTGTGACCCACAATCCAACTTCCCTGTGACCTGGTCCCAAACAAGGAATTTGTCTAAAATTTCCAAAAACAACAACATATACAAGCAATGATCCTGTATGGTGGATGATTCAATTTGGCACCTGATCCTTTACCAGGAACAAGCCACCCCTGTTGTGATCTGAGGCGCGGCATAGAGTCATAATGGGAAATCCTAACCTTAGGATTAGATTTGTACTAAGTCTTGGTTAGAATGGCAGGGAAGGTTATATGATTACCTTGTGGCCCTGAATGAATAATATCTGCAAGACATGGCTAGAGAGGCGCCAAAGTACGTGGAGACACAAAGACAAAAATGAAAATGAACTTGAATTTTATTGGGTATAGAAATGGGGATTATATACTGTGTAGCTTTACCACAAAACAGTACATGGACAGTAGGATCACTTGCCACAAGTATGAGTGGAGCAAGTGAGTTACGCAGAATCAGAAAACTGAACAATTGTATTTCTGTAAGGTCTTGCCCATAATGGCGCAAGGTTATAAACTAGCACATGCAAGGCATTAGGATTCAAATTTAAAAGATATAAAAACGTAGGAACTGTCTGTAAAATAATCTTACAGAATCCTTCTAAAAACTTATATTGGGTCACAAAAGGAGTAATTGAGTATAAGAACCCTAAGCAAAGAAGATAAAATAAAGTATTTAATATTGAACAATTTGTAACTAAGGAAATGTCAATATTAGGATATTCTCCATCAGCAAATTGGTACATATAACTATTGAAAGATTTCTTAAGGGAAAATAGTGGATACAACAAGCCTAAGGCTTGCTGTTTTACAAGTTCCATTTTTAAGGAAAGGAAAAAAATAAACTTTAAAATGAAACTAATAAAAAATTTTGAATTTCTAGAAATTAAGATCTCAAAGTTTAAATTTAGATAAAAGATTGAAGGGGAAGAAATCACTTAGAATTTTGGCTTAAAGCCTACTCTTCAAAAGCTCTTTATTTATAGAGAAAAAGCCTTTTCTGTTGACAATTGATAGACAGGAAGGAATCAGCCAAGAAGAGGAGCAACTGGAGAAGTTTGGAGTACCAGAAACAAAAAAGGGGAAACAGAAGCCAGTATTATACGCAGATCAGCAACGTAAAACTGGGGGAGCGGCAACAACACAAGCAGGAGTTTTGAAAAGTAAGTAATAGTGAAAACTATCTAACTTTAAAGTAGATATATATAAAAGTAATAGTGGAGGACAGAGTAAACAACAACAACAATAATTCAAACGCAAATAGCATAAAAAAACAAAGGTAATAAGCTTAAAATAATTAAATATTAACTTTTGATTTAAAATTCCAAATATTTAAAATACTGAAAGATCAAACTGAGCAAAAATATTAAATATGATAACTTTAAAGAGCCTTCCCTTTGGGGCAGGGCATGACAATTTCCTAATTCAGAGCCAGACTCATTTCATAGGGCAAAAGCAAAAGAGAGAGATTTGTCCTCAAATAACCCAACAAAGGCAAAATCAAAATATGGTGAATGACGGCATTCACAACATTGCCCCCTTTAGATTGGCCTTAGGGGGTGGTACTTGCAGAGGAACTTGGCATGCACACAGGCAAACATTCAACCACTGGAGAGGAGTTTTACAGTATACTCTGATTCTTGCTTGAAGTTCACTTTCAAGGGCCCAATTCACAATGAGTCTAGTTTATGAGCGCTTCCTCCTACTCTATGCTGATATTAAAGAACATGGTCCCCAATGTTCAGCTCAGGAAGGGGAGATCTCCCAGCATTGTCAGGGGAGAGCTCAAGCAGCTTGGTCTTATAGGCAGACGTGTAGGCAGAGGCCTGGATATCAATGATTCAATTGACTAGATTTTTGATATGCTCATCAGGGTTCATAGCCTTATCAGAGGAGAGTAGGGGGGCCCCCAAGAGCAACGGGGTAGTGGCTTCATAACCATACAGCATAGAAAAAGGGGAACACCTGGTGACACAGTGTTTGCTAAGGCAATAGGCTTAGAGAAAAGCAGGTAAGTATAGATCCCAGCTGGTAGCATCATAGTAAGTTAGCTTCCTAATGATGGATACCAATGTAGAATTAGCCTGCTCTACAGACCCATTAGTAGAAGGATTGTAAGGGGCAGAGAAAGACTGGCAAGACCCTAAGGCTTCAACAACAGAGGTTACTAACTTGGCGTTGAAGTTAGTCCCATTGTCAGATAGCAACACTTGAGGACAACCATGACAGAAGAATACGTCTTGCAGCAGAAAGGCGGTGGTTGTCTTAGCAGTAATGTCTTTAGTAGGGCAAGCTTCTACCCACTTGCTAAAATGATCAGCAGCAATTAGGATAAAGCAGCACCCAGAGCAGGAGCAAGGGAGAGGCCCTACAGTGTCAATACTGATAGTGTGAAATGTGTGTTGAGGGGGGACTAGCTTGAACTCATGAGCAGTGGCTTTAGGTCATTGGAGTTAGCAATCATGTCAACTAGCAATAACATCTGGTATCAGCAGACAAAGATTTTCCCAGAAATAATTCTTCTGGAGCCAGGCATGGGTCTTAGCAATGCCTCCGTGCCCCATCTCTTTATGAGCTTGAAGCACCAATAAAAAGAAAATACTAGGTCTTACATAGATCAAGTAGTGATCTTGTACTTTCTTGAAAAGCTGATTGTCACAAATGAGGGTGTCTTCAGATAACTTAAAAAGGGCAATTCAGACTTTTTCTGTTTTGCTCTCCCAAGAGGAAGGATATTCAATTAGTCCATACAACCTGTCAGCCTCAGCAGGGTGTAGGGCAACAATGGGCATTCTGGACAGTCCATCAACATTCTGATGTTGAATCCTGGGGCGGTGCAGCATAGTGAAATTGTACCCTTGCAGGAAGAGAGCCCATCTAGCTAGTTGTCCTTCTGGTTCCTTGAGTTTCTGTAGCCATTTGAGAAAAGCATGGTCAGTAACTACAGTGAAGTGGGTGCCATACACGTAATGGCAGAACTGCTTAACGGCATGCAGCACAGCAAGGCACTCTTTCTCAGTCACACTGTAATTTTTCTCATTCTTGTTGAAGACACAAGAAGTTAAACTACAGGATGATCCACACCCTCATCATCTAGTTGAGCCAAGATGTCTCCAATGGCCAGGTCACTAGCATCAGTATATAGGATGAATTCCTTATTGTAGTCAGGATATACTAAGATAGGGGGCTCCTTAATATTTTGCTTGAGGGTCTCAAAGGCATGTTGCTGGCTTGCGGTACATTCAAAGGGGACATTGCCTAGCAGCTGGACCAAGGGTTTGCTAGTGTCAGCAAAGTCAAGGGATGAATTGTCTGTAGTATCCCATCATGCCCAGAGAGACTTGAACTTCTTGTAAGTTGGTGGGTGGGAGCATTTTGTTGATGGCCTCAACTTTTTTAGTCATGGGGTGAATTCATGTCTGAGTCACCTCATGCCCCAAAAATTCAAGGTATTCCGTGAAGAAGGCGCAATTAGATGGCTTTAATTTAAAGCCATCTTCACAAATCTTTATGAAAACTTCCTTAAGATGGGCCAGGTGGTTAGTAAAGATAGCACTGAAGACAGTTATATCATCTAAGTACACTAAAACACACAAGAGCTTCAAATCACAGAGAATGAAATCCATGGCTTGTTGAAAAGTAGCTGGAGCATTGCAGAGCCCTTACGGCATTTGCATAGGCTCAAACAATCCTTTTGAAGTGATGAGCACAGCCTTCTGTCTATCCTCAGGATAAAATCAAATTGCCAGTAACCAGAAGCCATGGAAGAGAAGAACTTGGAGCCCCCAAGGCAGCAAAGAGCATCATCAATGCATGGTAAGGGGTAGAAATTCTTTTTGGTTAAGGAATTCAAGTGTTGGTAGTCTATCACAATACAATGACCTCCATCCTTCTTTTTCAGTATGAGTAAGGGGGAGGCCCATGGACTTTGGGAAGGAGCAATAAGTCCAGCATCTAGAAGTTGTTTGAGCTCTTTAGATACCTGGGCGTCCTCCACGCGGCTGCGGCAATATGGTTTAGCACAGAAGGGGGAGCATCACCAGTATCAATCTGGTGAATAACACCTTTGGCTAAACCATAATCAGTGCTATCCTTAGCAAAGATATCCAAAAACTGATCAAGTAGGTTAAGCACCTCTTTCTGTTGAACTAGAGATAGCTGCAGGAAGTCTTGAGCAGTGAACAATGATAGGACTTGCGGTTCATCCTCAGGTAAGTTAAAGTCCTGGAACGTACCAAAGGGATGTAGTGATAGGACATCAGGGGCATTCAACAACTTGTCATAGCCAGCAACCTGCCCTCTAGACATATGTATGAGAAGAGCAGTCAAGTTGGCAACCAGCAGTTTAACAGGGTCTTTATGAGAAACATCCAAGATTCCTGGACAGCAATAGGGTTTGTTGTGTCATAGCAAGGGAGGAGAGTACAGCTCAAAGAATGTACACTCAGGCAGCTCATACAATATTTGGGAGTCTAGGATAGCCTGAGACCTGGGAGAAATAGTCACAGCAGAAGTGGCCAAGAGAAGAATCCCTTCTGACACAGGACAAGCCATAGGAGGACACTTCATGTTAGACAAATGGGTACAGTATTTTAAAGTGAAAACACCAGTGGAATATTCCAAGGCACATGCCTTGAGGCGCTTCCCAGGAACTTTAACTGGCTCTTCAAAGATCAAAGGGACCTCATACCCTAAGATAGAGAGGTAGTTGTCCTTTAAGTTGATGATCCCATTTTATCCTCTAAAGAATTGGGTACCAACTAGAAGGTCATAACTCTCATTCTCTAAGACAGCGGCAGGCGCGGCCAAGAGTAGCTTGCCAAACCGCATGGGAAGAGCAGAATAAGCTCCTATAGCGCAAGTCATGGATAGCCCAGCTGTGCCATACAACTGGTGGTAGTTAAGACTGGGGGAAAGTTTGAGATTCTTGAAAAGCTTCAAGGAGACAACATTAACAGGGGACCCTGTATCTAAGACAGCCTTAATTTTCACCTTTTGGATGGATATTTCCACACAAGTGGTAGTACAACCAAAGGCAGGGAGGACAGCCAGAATTTCTTGGGCTTCTGCTAGTTCTTTGTCCCACTTTTTGATCATGCATATTAGGCCTGGGAACTCCTTGTAGACTGTCTGGAGAGGGATCAAGATGGAGACATTTTTGAACACAGCATCAGCAACCTCAGCAGCTTCTCTGGAAGATTTGACAAGCGCGGGAGATCTCTTGGCTTGAGTGAGGTAAGGGCAAGAGACAACTTCCTTGGCTTCAGGAAGAGGCTTGACAGTTGTTGTAGATTTTACAGAACATAGCTTATAAGGGACTGCAAGAGTTTCAGGGACAGCCAGAACAGAATACCCATAGACATTGGGGTCTTCTATATCAGAATCATCCATGTCAGAGTCATCATATATATTGCGGAATAGCAGCAGAATGGGAGAAGCATCAGTGTCAGCAGGCTCAGAGTCAGCAATAGAGGGGGGAATTGAAGGAGACTGGGAAGAATTGTCAACCAAGAGCGTCTCTGCCTCTAGGTTGACTGTTCTTTTCCCTCCTGTTCTTTGGGATCAGCTCCTTTGACTTGAGGATTGGTGTGGACTTGTGAATGGTGACCTATCTGTC